>VZTX01020707.1:1322375-1473443 GCA_013400915.1 Pardalotus punctatus | reverse complement strand
CCTTCTCTTCTCAAGGCTTAACAAAACCTGATTTTATAAAGTGTTCCAGGAATTTTGATCTACAGGAAATGATATGGAATTCAGTTTTGTCTGGAGTACGCTCAGAAAAACCTCTACACTGACCATCTGAGTTCATGGGAGTGTAGACATCTTCTTTTGACCCCTGCCCTGTGCATCTGCATTTGCCCATGACACAGGTTGTGCCCAGTTGCTTCATTCCAGGAATTAATTATGGGCCATTCTCCAAGTGCTCTTGTGAAGGAGAATTTCTGATTTGTGTGTGAGAGAGAGAAGCAGGACCTTAGATTGGAGAGGCTGATAACGGACTCCTGTCCAAGCACACATAACATTCACTTATAGGTTATTAACTGTGGGAAAATGTAGCTGTATTGTTGCATCACAGAGTAGTAATCTAGGCTGGAAGAGACCTCTGGAGCCATCCAGTCCACTGCCTGGTACAGCACAGGTCACACCATCCTGTTCAAACCAGGCTTCAAGAAGGCACATTGGCTTTGCTGAACAGCCTTGGGACTAGGGCACCTTGGAGAGTCCAGGCCTGTCCCCTCTTGCACCCAGGATGGCTTTGACCCACAAATCGCCCTGTGGACAGGTCTGCAATGACCAGGCTATGGGTGACAGTGGCGTAGGGTCACTCTCTTGTGTGGAAACTATGCTGCTGGCAGAAAGGAGTCAAGGTGCATATTTTGTATGAGTGGATTAAACAACTCCTGGAAATGCTGCCAGTCGTTGGAAAGTCAGTGTTTACTCTTAAATCCCCTAAATGGGCAACTGTGTGGCTTTGACCTCCTGTTTCCCCAAACAGTTCTCCTACTTCATTTGGGAGCAAGTGCAGACCTGGCTTAGGCTGGGCTGCTGCTTGTGGCTCAGGGAAAGCGTAGAGCTCTCTTACTGCTGCCGTCCTGCCCTGCCCGGCTTTGGCCCGATCTGCTGTTGTGGGGGTTTGGTGCCCACACGAACCAGCGACGGTGTTTTAGGTAACTGAGGTTCCGTGCCTCAGTTTCCCTGTCTGATCCGAGGGCCGTTAGCATCAAGCAGTTTTTACACAGAGACGAAGATAAGGAGGAAAGAGTGGACTCTCTGTAGCTGCATTCCAAGATTTATTACTCTGCCCCGTAGGAGCAGGGAGATTTTATCTTGACGGGAAGCTGAACAGAGAGACCCTTTGCTGCTCTCTGGTTGTTGCTTTTAAGGGGTTACAACTTAGGGGGTGGTACAATATAATTATCCAATCAGGAATTGATGACACATGGCATGAAACCAATAGGAACATCTCAGGTGAGGTACAAAATCAAACTGGCTAATAACAATACAGCTGGAGGGAATTTCCAACCATGCAAGTCTGCCACAGGGTCTGAGGTTGTGTGATGGACAGGCGAGCAGTAGATGTAGCTGTGCTGCAGACCCTTCTTTGGATCTGCCCTCAGGGAGAGAATCTTGTGAGGGGAAATCAACCCATCCAGAGCTGTTTACCCCGAACATGGGCTGCACCATAGCAACACAGACCAGGGACCTTTTCCAGCTGTCAGTTTGCATTTGGCCATCTCATATTGGAAGTTAGAAAAATTTGGAGCCGTAGATGTGTTGAATGCCACATGACTTCAGGGCTGGGCAATGGCCATGATCACATCTGGTTTGCTTATATACTGTCTTAGGGAAAGATGGTGTGCATGAGAAGAAGCATCAGTCCTGGGTCTCACTCTTGGGATTGTCCTGGACTCTTGTCTCTCTCCTGAGTGGTTCCTACATGTTACATTAAATGGTTGGTTGTTAAACTGTAGCATTAGAAGCTGTGACCACTCACACAGGTGTGCTAGTCCAGGCTAAATGCCATAAATTCTGGGTTACAAAGTCAAACTGGGCATCTGAATGTGGAGTTGTCTGTTTGGGCACAGACACTTCTGCAGGCATGTTGCTGGCTCTCTGCTCTGAAGTATTTCCCCAGATCACTCCTGCCAAAGACAGGGCACACATGTACCTTCTGTGCTCAGGATTGTGGATATGTCTGGTATGGTGTCTGGCTTGTGCATGACACAGCCTGCAGTGTCTCATCTTGTGGCTGGAAGACTATATGGCAATTCTGTAAACCATGAAGCTTGCCAGGATTTGGAACTTTAGGATCTTAAAACATAAGGTGGATATATCTACATCTAACAACCAAAAAAATCTATTTCATTTTAAAGCATTTGTTTAGGCCCTTGCAAATGGAAATGGTTGCCTAAATCTATTTAGGATTTTACCTTTCAAAATCTTGGCTAGAGTCCCAAATACATGTGAAGGAACAAACTGAGCCTTCTAAACATGGCAATCAGCCATTACAAGTTGCTGAGAGCCCCTGTGACAAAAGCAGTGCCAAGTCCTGAGCTGTGAAATAGCTCAGCTCAGTAGCAGTCATCACCTGCAGATGCTTGTTAACTTGTTGAATCCAATGGGATAATGAGAAAAGCATTGGTCTTGACATTAAATACTTGTGCAGGCATCCAGAGAGAGGATGTTTAAGAAGTTTTGGGATCAGAATACAGAAATGCGGGATGGAAGCTTGTGTTCTTTGTGTTCATGGCAAACTTCAGTGAAATGTAAGGAATGGACAAGGTAATGGTTGGGTAACAGAAGATAATGTGTCCATTTGGTATTACTGAGCTGTACAGGCTAAGAAAATGAGTATTTTCTTTTCAGAGAGATGTGGCTTCCAAAGAGTGTTGAAAAGTATCACTCTTTGGCATGCAGGCCAAGTTGTGCTATTGAAACAAAAGTTTTTGTAATCCAGATCTAGCACTCTCCATTTAGGAATATGTGAAATGTGATGGTATCTGTTCGAGACCTTTTGATTTAAACCACCATCAAATCAACTAAGATGAAATGATGGAACAATATTGATGCAAAGTACCCAATTTAGTTTTTTTTTCCTCCAACAGAACATTTTTGTCTGAATTTTGTATTTCTTGAAGTCAGAATGCTGACTTCAAGAAATAAAAAATTGTTAAACTGTCTTTGTAAATGAATAAAATAATTTAAGTGAATTCTGTCAGTGCAGCGTGATAACAATGAAAATGATACTTTTGGGCAGAAAGCTCTCATTCGTTGTAGAGTAATTTAAGTGTAGCATCAAATTTTCATATATAAACCCATGTATTAACACTTTTGTGTCTAGTTTTAAAGGAACTGGAAAATCCAGTAATTTTCCAATTTTGATTTTTAATATTATTATGGTCAAGCAAAACCAGCTGTTACTGCACTATTTCTGTTTTTCAGGATGGTGAAAATCTTTGAAAATGTTTGTCATGAGATTTCCAAAGATCATGCCACAAAGAGCAATAAATCTTATAGGATTTACTAAAGAGATTTGTAACAGATATTATAGACTGGATTCACTCTCATCCACAGAAAATTGCATACATGAGAATTTACACACACATCTCTGAATAGACTCCTTTGTGGCTGAAATCTACTTCTGATAAAATTTCTAACAGGAAGATTTTTGGCATTGACATTCTAAAACTTTTCATAATACTTTCTCACTAGACACCTATAAACACATCCTTTTAATCTCTTTACTGCGCACCTAATAGCTTTATTTTTCAGATCTTCTATTTCTTTGTCCGAAAGACACAGCTGTAGCTTGTTAACAACATCTTGAAAAGACATGGTTATTAAACACTATTTAGTCTGTCTAGTCTATCCTCATAGTATTGAATTTAATTGTTTTGGGCTTATATTAAGTAATTAAGCAAGAATTAAAATGATTTAAAATTTTGTGCACTTTATGGATGTTCTATGAATTCACAAAACTCTTATAGATACTGCGTATAATGTAGATACTAGATTTTAGATGTTGTGTAGCTGGATTGTTTGTATCAATAACATAATTTTTAGTACATATGTTCTGGAGGTGTTCATAATATGCTGCTTGCAAGCAGAATAAGAAATGCAGCAGTTTCAGCTACAGCCCTTGAACATCTCTCGGTCTCAGGATGTTGCCAACAAGCTGCAATACTAACTGGTGGAAATAAAAAAGCATGTTTGATATTTGGTGTGAGAGAAAATCCAAAGCTAACAGGTAATTTATTGGCTTCTGTTCACATAGGTTCATACTCCGGCATTTCTGAATCTTTTGGGGTTTAAACAAATCTCCACATGCAAACTAAAATTCCGTTGGATCCATAAAGTTGTTTTTAAAATGTGTTTTCAAGTCCTTGAAGCTTTTGATTTCCATTCATGTGAAATTTGAGCCAAGTTTGACATGTGTCCTCCAAACCCTTGGGTGAACGTGAGCTTGCGTTCTGGAACCTGATAGCAGAGATGCAGCTCAATGAAAACTTGTTTGAGACTGTTTCACAACAGGTGAAGTTAAGCATGGCTTGAGGCCAAGGTGCACTGCAGTTGATTTCATCAACAAATTCTTGTAAGTTTTGTGGGTTTTTTCTTTTTTTTAATTTTATTTTATTTTAAAATTTATTGTTTAGGGGAGAGCACTAAAACATTGGACTAAATGGGTTGTCTCAAAAGTAATCAAACTTATCAATTGACTGAAACAGGAGTTCATTAATCGGTGTTTGATCTACTCCAGTTGGCGTCTGGATAAAGCTTTTGTTCATATGCGCTGATTGTTACCAATAGACAAGAAAGAAATGATACCACAGGAAAATAAAAAGGAGATTTAAAGGAAATGTGAAGGAAAGTAGTTTCTTAACTGTACTGTAGCTATTCAGTCTACATCCAAGCCCTGTTAATTCACCCTAAATCAAGCACTAAACATATGATATGAGCAGATGGTTCATGCAGCTGCTCGGGCCTAGAATCCAGGTGGGTGTTTCTCTGCCATTTTATAATATTTTTTTTTCAAAATTGTATTCCAGTTTTTAATGAAGTTTATGAGGATGCAAGAATAAAAATTCTTTCAGGTTAAGAATGCTGGGAATAGACAGTATCCTCATTTGGGGTTAATTTATATTATGCCTTGGTGGCAGGTCCTGGACCTGAAATAGGGACCCTTAGGGCACTTTTCTCAATGAGTATTTTTCAGCATTTGCTTAAAATATACCCTGTACATGGGTGTTGAGATTCCTGTACCAGCCACACAAGAAACAACACTAGATTTATTTCCCTAAAAGAAAAGATAGCAATGAGGAAGGACTCCCAATAGAGCAGGTGGCCAGTGAGAGTTACTGGAATCAGATAAAAGTTATTTAGAGAGTTTGTAAATGCCAAGTGTTCATACCAAGACTAAGTGATGCTTCTGGGTAGTGTTTTCTCCCTTCATAGAGCCACAGGCTGAATCAAATATGTCATAAAAAACACACGATCATAGTGGATTGTCTTGTACTTTCTCTTTTGTCAACTCTGTTCTATTCTCAGCCAGTAAATTACTCAATATAAATTGTGGATATTAAGAGAATTTATTACTGATACTTCCTGCATCATCACCATAACTTGATGCTTGCCTTGTCTGCAGGGCTCTCTTTCATGTTTAGAAATGTATCAGAAGGAGATCTGCAATAGTTCCCTCTCTAGATCCTTGTACTGTTCTCATTCCATTGGTATTGCCTATTTTATTACCCTTACTTGGGTTCTGTGAAAAAGTCACTGGTGCTGTGCTGTCTTCAGGATCAGTCTCACAGAGCTGGAGCCAAGGTGCTCTGCTCATGGTGGGTTGCAGCAGACCTGTCTGGAGTGATGTTGCAATCGAGTTCACTGAGACACTGTGGTTTCAGAGAGGTGGCTGGATCAAGGCTTCAGAAACTCAATTAGATTAAGTATAATTTCTGTTATTATCATTGTAGAAACAAAGTTGCAGATTCTACTGACTATGAGGTAATGTTTTATTCTTAATATTAAAGAATTGAATTCCAAAAATTGCAGTCCTCAGGATGCCACCAATCAGCTGCTTAATTCTAGATCTGTCTGAATAACATACACAAAGTCACTAGTAAAAATGTGTAATACAACCAGAAACAACAATTTTCACCTGGCTCTCTTGATCTAAGGAAATAGATCTTGATCTAAGGAAAGTTTCTTTCAGAAGTTCAGAAAATGATGAGACAAGCAGTTGATCTAATAATTTGGTGATATAAAAGGATCATTCTGCTTTTCCTTCCCTCACCTGTTCTGTGTGCACCCCCCAAACTGTACCTTGTGCTAGTTCTGGAGTTTGTTAAAACATTGATTAATTTCCCAGAATCTGGAAGATAACTAACCTAGCAAAAATACAAGTATTTTCCTGATTTCAGCTGATTACTGGAAGAGTGTATAATTGTCAGAATTGGAAGAAAGGAGAGGAGAAGAGGAAGGGGGGAAGGGTTAGGACAGGAGGAGCTGCCAAGTAAATCTGAAGTTGGTTCAGCTGCCTCATTAAAGCTCATCTTACAGAGACGATGTCTCATAGATGGATGGCATGAGGACCTGTGCCTTAGTAAAGTGTTTTTCTGTTAGCTGACTTGGATACCTTCACACTTTGTTTTTAAAGATTTAATTCTGAGGCGCTTTTCTCACTCCACTTATGGATTGTATATAGTATTATATATTGAGGATTTTAGCATTTAAGTTACTGTTAGGCAATATGTTGCTCAACTTTGCAGTTCTTAACTCCATCCCAGATCTGCGCCTACCTTTTCTGGGGGGATTGACACTGAAATCATCTTTGGTCTTTTCTGGGGTAAAATTCATGTAGATTAAAATTCAATTCATGCTTTTCCTGTAGAAAAAGGACAGACAAAACAGATAGAGGAGATTGCTTGGTATAAATAAATAAATAAAAAAAATTAGCTAAACACTATGGAGTTATCTACCTGCTGATGATCTTGTCTGTTTTATTTCATTATTGGCTCAAACCATTCAGATTGGGATTTTTATTTACCTGTGTTTAAACAGGCTTATCTCCACTGCAGTTTTAAACATTTTTTGTATTGAGAACTAAAGGAGGACCTCTAGATCCAGTCTTTTTAAAATTTAATGTAAGTCCTTTTAGATGAAATTGCTCCAAGATATGGTTCGTTTCTGCTCTTCAGTAAAATTTCATTAAGTGGCTCAATCTAAAATACTGGATTTATTTACGTCAGAGTAAATTTTTTTATTATCCCCTTCAAAATAAAACACTTCTCTCAGAAAAAGATGAAAAGATTACTTTCTACTGACATGACTAGAGTGTAATCATAATTGAGGCAGCTCCTAGATTCTTTGTTAGGAATGGCATTTTTCTGCCTGGAATGTTTCATGTAAATACGTTGTCATTGCTGTAACAGAAACCCTCCCTGGTCTAACCTAGTTACTGTAGATCAGGATAACCTAGTTAACCTAGATCAGGAACCTGGGGAATATGCATTATAGGAAATCTAAACCTGGATTTGTTAGTTATGAAAGAATCAGGGAGGCACTTTAGGTGAAACGTTTTGCTGCAGAGTAATAAAATCCAGATTCTGTTGAGCATGTAAGGCTGAAGATCATAAGTATTCTGCTAAATTAGAAAATCGAAGTTTTATTGTTTGTTTTTACAATAATACTGTAATGCGCCTTGGTGCAATATTAACCACAAAATTTTATCTGAACTAAATATTGTCATTGTTGGTTTACTTCTATTTACACCACTTTTTTTTCTTTTTTGAGTTGAATTGACAGTTTTTCATGAATTTGTCTATGAAAATGGGTGGGTCAGGCTAGGAATCTGCTGTTTTTAGGAGAACTTAGGGGCTTCTATGTATTAAGCATTTATGTATCCTAGGTGAGATGAAAGGATACTGAAATTACTTAGAATCTTAGAGCCCAAAAATTATTTTTTATTCTTGCTTGCTCAATTTCTAATGGGCATTTTAGGATTATTAAAGAGGTAACTTTTGGTACAAGATTAATATGCACTTTAATGTCTAACATTGCATCTGAGGTACATTCAGATTTTTCATCTTTGTACAGGTTTGACAAGAAAACCCCGTAAGTATTAGTTCAAAGGATCACAAATACGTCCATATGATAGTGCTTTAAGTGTGTGTTGATGAAGCACCTATGTATAATGAGTCTTAGGTCAAAATATCTCAAAACATGCTAATACTGAACATGAAATAAAAGCTTTCATCTCAAAAGTAAGTTCAATTATTTCTGAACTTTTTCAAAAACTTGGCTGACTTCTCCTCATTATATTTGCCTTTCTATATATCTGCTTTTGAACTATTTCCAAACAACTAGAACCATAAAACACAATACCTTCTCTCCTGAGATTTTCAGCCCAAGATTTTTCACTTCAGAGCATAAGAGGGCTCTAACTTGATTTTTAAGATGAATAATAGTTTAGATGAGAAAAAATATTCTTGTGTGCCTATACAAACAGAATTTTAGCTTAGTTTAGGACACTAAACACATTTATTCATCCAGCGTATGGACAGAATATAAAGTGGTGATTGTACAAAAGCCTCAGGAATCAGTGATTCTAGGCACACCAGTGGATTTAGGCTAGATTTTTAATCTCTCAGATCTGATTTAACAATAAAGCACAAAGAAACAATTATATATTAATTTTTTATTTTCTGTATGCTATTTAGTTACATTTTATATGTTAATGGTGGTTTCAAAGCACTACGCAAAGCTGCAGACCTTTTGGATTTACTCCCCAGAAATCAGTTATTGAGCTGAGGTGCCACTGAATGGCTCAGCATTTTGCTTTTTTATGGTCAGTGAATGAAGTCTGATGAAACTTTGCAAATAGGAGTACAT
Source organism: Pardalotus punctatus (assembly GCA_013400915.1). NCBI lineage: Eukaryota > Metazoa > Chordata > Aves > Passeriformes > Pardalotidae > Pardalotus > Pardalotus punctatus. The sequence continues at coordinate 1,464,728 of VZTX01020707.1, read as the reverse complement.
GACAAGAGGGTGCAGAAGGATAGCCAGCATCAGTGCCTAAGCTTGGATGCTGCCATATGCTTGGATAAAATCAACGCTTCCAAGTGCTGCTGTTGTCTACAAAGGAATTTCTAAGCCCATCTGAAATTCATCCAGAACCTTGCAGTAGAATAACAAAGTAACCTTCTAGTAAAATTGCCAATCACCTTTGGGACAACAAAATATAAACAAAATGATCTTAAAAATTGTGATTGAAGCCTGTAGCATTTTAACGGCTTGGCAGCAATCACAGTATTGCTTTACAAACAAACAGAAACCAATACCAATGTGTCTCTTGGGAGGAAAGTAATTGTACAATGACTCAGATTAAGTCCTTTGCTTTTAATACAAATCTCAAGACTGCATAATGAGGCATACTTAGAATCATAGAGTTGTTTAAGTTAGAAAAGACCTCTTAGATCATATAGTCCAACCGATAAACCAGGACTGCCAAGTCCACCACTAAACCGTGTCCCTAAGTGCAGGGGTGGTGACTCAACCACTTCCCTGGCAGCCTGTTTCAATGCTTGACAGCACTTTCCGTGAAAAAAATTTTCCTAATATTCAATCTAACTCAAGCTGCAGTGCAGCTGCAGTGGAGCAATTTTTTTGAGTCACTTTGCTGTACAGTTAATGAGCAGGCAGGATATCCTCCATGCAGAAAACCATTATGTTTTCTACCTCACTAGCTACTTCAGAGCCTCTGATGTCTGAAAAAGTATTAGAAAATGAGTAGAGGCTTATTAAACAGGAAACACACTGGAGTGAAGTATAATATTAATGAATTCCTAATTTCTGCCATGAGCAAGACATAAATTGAATGGGTCTATAAAATTTGAGGTTGGCTCCTATGAAATACAAATAAAAATAAGCAAATAAAATTACTTTTAGGTTATCATGCACATGTCTGTTGATTTCCCCAGCAGAATTAATTTTAGATCCTGTGACTGGGGGAACAGATGAAGAATTCCAGCTAAATTCAGAAGGAAGATGCCTGACATCAAATGTCAAATTCCTCATCCTGGCTTTGAATCAGACATGCCTTGCACCAAGGCAGGAATTGGAGCATCAGAGGTTTCTAAGAGCACAGGAAAGGATACTGAGGTAAGAGGGAAGGGAAAACACAGAAAAGGTGGAGTAAAGTGTGTACTAAAAGTGAAGAAAATAATTCTCTGGAGAAATGTCCTGTGTCAAATTTGTATAATGTTGAATATGAAGGAGCCAACAGTTCTTTCCAGAAATGTAATGGAGACCTTAAGGAATTATACAAAGTATTCACTGAATGTTTCTCTCTTGTACTCTCTTTCAAGCCTTTCATAAAATTCCTTAGTGACAACACCAGACCAAGACCTATCTAGTTAATGGAGTTAAGGTGTGCTTATTTCTCCTCATGTGTAAAAGAACAGATGGCAGGATGTCTGGCCACCTTTGATTTCATAGCTCAGCAAAGCAGCACACACTTGCATCCTTGAAGACAGACCTCAGCAGAAATTCAGAGCAGGTTTAAGACCTGTGCTGCAGTTCCTTAGTGAGACCTTTTGACCATTTTACTCTAGTAGCTGGTTCCTGAACACATAAATTATAGTAAAATTATATAGAAATGCATGGACTACAAAGATGCGCATATGTATGCACATATAATCATAATATGCATATACACAGAGTTGATCCTTCCCCCCAGCATTCTAGAGGGTGCCTCAGTAAAGGACAGCTATTTCAAATTTGAGGTAATTTTGAAATCTGGAAGGCAGCAAAACCAATGGAGGATGTACTGCATACAGTACTGGGGCTGTGCTGCATGGAAATACTAAGCCTAACATGAGTAATTAGTTATTATTAAACTCTTGTCCAGTCTAATGGTCAGGTTTGGGACAGAAAAATACATGGCAGGAAACGGCTGCTCTTGGGAGGGGAAAAAGGCAATAGAGCAGCAGACAGCCTTCATTTTTCAGAATGCTTTAGAGAGCAATATTAAAACAACATGCTGAAAAAGTAACTTTGGAAAAATTGCTTTTGAAGTTAAATCATAAACATTTTTAATGCATGAAATAAAATGGAAGCCTGTGACCTACTTCCTGAAGTGGCTTAGATGTAATTTACACTAAGGAAATGCAAGTTACATGCAGAACTGTAGGATTTTTGATTTGCATCAAGTGCGTAAAATTCCTTAGGGAGACACTTTCATCCTTAGGGAGGCAGGAATGTAGCCACTTTCACATGAGCATACTTTCATTTCTGGGTGAGAGGTATAGTTGTTGCTCATGTAAGTTTGGTTATATAAAGGAGAACAGTTTTAATGTAGGCATGAGAACATACTTTCACCCTACTTTCAGTGGATGGATTGAAACACACTCAAAAAGTTGAACTGAGACACCTTATTTTCAAAAAGTAATTTCACTCTTACATGAGCTGAATCATCTCCGTGTTCCGGTGGTGTCCAGATGTGCTTGATGTCTAACAGAGCCACTACAGGTAAAGGCCTAAACCAACATGGATTATGTCCAGACCCCCTTTACAGGTCTACCCCTAGCATTTCTGTGTAGGTTTGCTGACAGTTTGGCTAACATTCCTCTGTAACTAGTTCCTGCTTATCATGAACCACTTTTCCAGAAAACCAAAAGACACAGATATTGGATAAATATTTGACACGGAAGGTAAATGGCACAGAGTCCCCTTAGAGTATGCAAAACTTTGACTTCTATTATACTTATCTTGCTACAACTGACACCAGCTATCTGTTTCTTGAATCCCCAGTGATTCTTTTCTTTGATGTTAGACTTTCAAGTATTGCTACAAAAGCTGAATTTTTAGAAACTGACTGGTATTAAAAGGAAATCCAGACTTTACACATTTTCTGTGTCCTCAGTGGTTATACACTGTAGAGCTCAAAACCCAACTCTGCCTGTCTCAGCTGCTTGCACATGCAGCACTTGTAAATGTGGCATTATGTGGGACAAATCCTCTGTGCTTTTAACTGAGGAAGAAGATGGTTCATTTTATTTGAGCTATTGATCTCAAAAAGCCTTTCCAGCTGATGAAATGACTGAAGGATTAATAGTTTTTTATATTTAATAAAGCTGTTGTTTAACACAGTCAGTTTAATCTGGAATCATATCCATGTGAAATAGGTAAACTAGAATAGTTAAGGCAAAGAAGAAGAATACATTATTCTGTTAAACTACACTGTCATTATGTCAATCAATTTCCTGTGTGTTGACATATTCTAATGGTCTGATTCTATGAGACTGGAAACATATCCTGCAAATCTTGTTTGCAGCAGTTCATAGGACTTTATTTTTTTAAATTACTTTTATATTTATTTACTTCATTGCTTGCCAGATGATAGAGATTTCTGGACATAGACAATAATATTCTGTGCCTGCACCTCTAATTTATGTATTCTGTTCTCAAAGGCAATTTTTTGAGATAATAAAACACTGCAGCAAAATTACTCTATCCAGATCTAAATTTTTTAAGCTGAATTCAGTTTAGTGAAGTTATGAACCTTTCTAGATGTGACATGATAATGGAATAGAAAACATACTTTTGAAGCAGAATGAACTTTGGTGACAAGTGTGCTGGCAGTGACTTACATATTCCTTTAGAATGGCATAAAATTCTTTATTTTCCTGCTAAAATTAGATGAGTGTGTGTCCCTTTTTTTCTGAATGCTGCTGGGATTTTTCCATTGAGAATGAAAGCAAGCATCTGCTTCATAGGGCCTTATTAACCAGAGTCCCAGATGACATGTTGGTGGGAAGGCAGCGTGTCCTCAGATTTATGGGACCCGCCAGTTCCCTCTTGGTACCTCCTGTGTCAGATGGAGGAGATCAGAGGCACTGAGATGCTGATGTTTGAAGCCTTTTCCTGCCTTAGAAAAGTGATATCACATTACTTGGGAGATGCAATTCCCTTTTCCCAAATGGCTAGGACTTAATACCTTCAGTCAAATGCAGCTGGAATTGCCCAACATTTCAAAAGCTGTGGGTGGAAGATGAAACAGATTGGGTCTGACAGACAGGCAGAGTGACTGACAGGTGACCACACACAGACTCCATGCTCCCTTTCCACCTGAAAGCAAGATGAGTGTCTTCCCTCACCAGTTAGGGATGAAAGAAGAAGCACTTGAAGGGTTAGAGTGACCCTATGGTACCTCCTGTGTCCTATCCTGCCTCCACCAACAGTTGACAATGAGGTGCTTTCAGCCCAAAGAGAGCACCGGTATTAAATGCTAAACTTTACGAGGACATAACAAGTTCTGACACACTATTTTTTTCCCTTGTGGTTTTCCTTAGAATTAATTACTGGCACTGTAAATACCCATTTTATTCATGTTTTTCTTCTGCTTGTCTCAGGATCTTGGCTAACAAATCCTTGGCTTCTCAGCAAAAGTCTTCTCAAACCTCTCTGAGATGGATTTTCACACTGTTTTTTGTCTCTGGAGTATCTGCTCAGCATCCATGAAAAAATAATTATAGTGAAGTTAATTGGGTTACTATAGATTTATATGCTGGTGTAGAAAATACATTCACCTTTTATTTCCCAGGTTTTCCTTTTTGTATAATCTGTTGGGGAATGACAAACCCTAGTTCCTGATCCAGAGCACATTCATTGTCTCTGGCCTTGCTTGTGTTAGATAGTTTTTCTTAAAAGAATATTAGTTTGCTGTCAAAACAGAGTCAAATCAGTGAAAAGTGGGAACAAGATATGAAAAAAAGTCAGAATCAGTAAAAATAACCCTTTACGTGACATTGGAGTCACTAGTAGAAGCTTTGCTTTTTACTGTGTTTGCCAAGGCACCTCTCTAAGTGCCTGCAATCCCCTAGATCCGGGTAGCTGGGTAGCTTGCAGAAAGAAGCTGTTTGGGATTACTATAAAATTATGTTTTTCAGGGTTTTTAGTTTTTTTTTTCCTCCTTTTGTATTAGTCAACTTTATTTGTCCCTACTCTATGCCCAAGAATTTGAGGGTTTTTTCCAGAACTCCTGAGTCTGTGATGTAAACTGAGCATCCTCAGTTTCTGTAGAATCTGAAGGGAACTGAAGGGCTCTTCAGGACAGCAGCCATACCATGGGTTTATATCCTGTATTTCCTTTTTCCCTCACCCAAGAGCAGTGAAGAAATCATCCAAAGTGGCTGCATGTTTGGTGCTGCAGGCAATACCATGTCTCTAAAAGCTTCTGAAAGCACAAGAGTAAACATGATAGCTTCTGGGCGTGTTCCAAGACTGAAAAAGCCCCCCTTCTGCATCTCCTCAATCTCCTTCTGTTTGTAGACATGAACACTGTCAACAGCATTTGCTTCACTCAGGGGAGCATATGCATCACAATATGGCCTTTAATTACTCAGTCGTAAACTATTCCTCAAGTAATATGGAATTGTATCCATATTGCTCTGTAACCTCAGATCACTGTTTGCTGCTCTGCATGGGCCCCTTGTGTGAGAAGTACATGGAATTGCATAGTAATATGTTATAAAATATTTACACTTTTTCATGCTGTCTGTAGACAGCGTTAATTTTTAGTTTTAGAGAAGCTCACTCTTGCAAGCCGTCCACAAACTCAGCACAGCTTTGGGCTGTGTGCTGGCCTTGGAGGACAGATCCTCACTGACCTCTCAAGCTACAGCTGGTGTTGTGTGACCTGAGAATGGTCCTGGAGGGCAGTCATGAATATGAATATGTTCTTCAGTTGTGATGAACATACACATTGTTGTGGGTTTAAGTTGAAACACTGCAAAGGTTAGCTTAAGATCAACTTCTTCTGGAATTCCTAATGATTGAAGTTTCTATTAGTTTCTTGATTTTAGTGATATTGTTTGAAACACTGGCCATAATTCTTCCATCTAGACATACTGGCACAGATATATGTAGAATTCTGCAGGACTTAAATATTACACTGCAATAGGCTGTGGTGTTATTTTTTTCTTTTCTTTTTTCTTCTATTCCTTTTTTTTTTTTTCCTTTTTTCATTTTTAATGCCTGCTCTGCAAGTCAAGAATGGACACATCTAAATTTTTCAGAATTAAATGCATGCGCTAACATTTCATGCAGTGTCAAGACATTGCAGAATGTAATTTTAAGGATGAAAATGGGTATTGGTAAAAGGAAATGCTGATGTATCCAAAACTCTGCAGTCCCAAAGGATGCTCTTGCAATGTAATTTGCTAGAGATTAAAGCAAAAGGGGAAGGGTCTCTACCGCCTGCCATACTGCACTAACAACAAACACAGCACATTTTAAAATGATTAATGGTGAGAGGATAAAAAACCTATTAATTTTAACAGATGTTAATAAATAGTATTTAATAGGAAGAAGGCTGTACAGGATGTCTGATATTTATTTATGTCTAGTCAGGGGTACAAAAAGAGAAGAGTATAAATTATTCCTGACATCTCGATTCTCAACAGAATTCTGTTGCATGTAGAAAAGCTATGCAATATCTTTAGTTTATTATAAGCTATGTGACCTGTGCGTGTGGTTATGAAATGAAGTGTTGACAAATGCTTTCCCCTAAGCAGGAACAGTGCTGTCAGTCTGGAAATGTGGAATTGCTGTGCTTCAGTTAGCGCTAACTCTTGGGCTCTGTTCTGTCATTTTGAGGTGTTGGCTGTAATGTACGAAATGCAAGTTTAAAGAGAGATGCTTTTGTCAGGCTTGGGAGTAGGGCACCAGAAATAGTGGGCATATCTAAGGATAAAGAAAAGTCGTAAGAATGGTAGGGGGAGACTGGTTATGACTTTGCTATTCTTTCAGAACCTTTATGCTGCTATGGAAAAGGAGTGATATCCAGAAACAGACAGAAACCAGTTAAATAGTAAAAACTAAAAATATCTCCTTGCAACAAAATGTTGCAAACAAATCTCTATGTGTAAAAGGAGGAGAAACCAGATCCTTAGTGGTGTAAGTCTACACAGCCCTGTGTAAATCAATGGATAAACACTGAAGGAACAAACTGAGGGAGGAAGGTGCCTGGTTGCACTGCATACACTCAGGATTGTGGGGTGGGGAGGATGCTGCATGCACTGAGGGGGTAGGTGTTGAAATAATGGATAGAACCAAAGAAAAGCAGTTAACATGATGAAATCCCCTCTTTCCTCTGCCCTGTGTGTACAGGACCCTCGCTGCTGGATAGACCTGGCTGCAGAGCTGTGGCCTGGGGTCCAGCCTGTTGACTGCACAGAACCAGGTACTGCTCAGTGGGAATCGGGTACTGAACAGGTAATTTTCAGATGCTTCCTTCTTGCCACCCCTCCATTGTTGCTATAGAAGGAAGCTTTGGTTTTCTTGGCTCAAGTACCTCTTGTCAATTGACTTCTTTATGATTTGAATGTACTTGCAAGAAATCTCCCACTCGCAATAAATATGCAATCCTTGTCCAACAACTGGCACGCTCTGCGTAAAGACAGGACACATATTCATGGAATGAAGAGAATAGCACATTCCACTGCATTATTAACACCTGAACTTGCTGTGAGTAGTAAAATATATTATATATATTAAGTGGCAAAAGCAGGAAGAGACTGAGATGGGGACCAAGAGAGTACTGAGCAGGGGTCCTAAAGAGGAGAATTGTATAATAGCAGATGGGCTACTGAAGGTTCCTAGAGGGGCCTAGAGGGGCTATTTCTCTACTATAGAACAGGTTTCTGGGAAAAAAAAAAAAACACCTAAGGAGGAATATTTTGTATGTTATATCCCACTCTTTAGACTTCAAAACCTTCAGCACTTCCTAATGCAGACAGACACCCAAGTTATCATCCTTGCTGTCTCAAAAATTAAGTCTCATTTCCTGCAACTGCCCAAAATAGAAAGGCCAGCTCATGCAGACATAAAAAAATTTGATCACTGTTTAGGTTTAGGTTTTATTTCCTATGGATTAGGTTTTCAGTCCTTGGTATTGTCTCAGGCACCTCAGCTTAATGTTCAGCTGTGCTGTCCCAGCACTAACAGGGCCTGGAGAGGATGACTGTGTTTTTCTCAAATCCAAGAGCAGCCTGATACTCTGTTAGAAACACTTTCCAAACCCTTTTTTTTTCATGCAGATTTTGAAGTCTCTGTGGAAGTTCCCTGGTACTTTGCTCCTGAGCAAAACTCTAAGCTGAGCTCTGGGACAAGGCATACCTCATTCATCAGTCATGAGCTACATTTGTGTGGCAGAGTATTCTAAAATTCTCTTGGAGAAGCAAGGAACAGGCAATCCCTACTAGCCTGGGGTCAGAGAGAAACTTCCTCTCAAGGGTATGTCATTCTATGTTTGTCTTGTATTTTCCTCCAAAGCAGGTGGTGAAGCATTGTTAGAGCAGGATATCAGATTAGACAGCCCAGGGCAATGTGCGCTCCTTTGTTCTCCTTCTTTCTGCCTCTGAGGCAGCTGGAGGTGGAGTACCTGTTTTCCATTCTCTCTGAGAGTCCAGGAAATGTCTGTATCACATAGAATATTGCTCTTCACTGTAGTAGGGATCCTTATTTCTGTTGCAAACCAGTCTCGAATTCTTTAGTGAAAAGTGCTGTAAGAGTCTGTGGCGCAAAGTGACCACCTAAACAGAGACTTTAAGCTCTGTGACATTATGCTCATCAATGCTTGAGCATTGCAACGTGCAGGGAAGAGCGACCACACACACAAAGAGTTGAGACAGAACATGTGAGGAAGGGGGGATACTTCAATAGGAAGAGGACATCATGGTCTCCCAGGTGGGAAGGAGAAGGGTGGGCAGCAAGAGGGGACTGTGCTTCTGCAAAAAGTTTAACATTCAGGCTTTCATCTTCATGTATGTCTGAACATGTGGATGGTTGTCCAGCCAAACACACAAACTTCCCATCTCTCAGAACTTGTGTGGCCGTCCTCAAAGAGGCCAGTGCTGGGGTGCTGATGCCATGTCACTGGGGTCCTGTACAGAACAAGTCCATCAGATCTGAGGCCACACGCAGATTTTGTCCAGAATTCCCTCTAGAGTACAAAACTGCATTACTGAGCCTTAATTCTATTTTCACTTATCATTTCCAGCTGTTTCAGCCTGCAGTACTAGTTCTTTTATTAGTAACAGCTGTACCAAATTTCAGAGGCAGTGCTCTTGTTAATTTTGCCTGAAGCAGATTCTGAATGTTTTGAAATATCCCTATCTAATTGTGCATTTAATATTCAACAGCAAAAGTGAAGACCAGAGTCATACCCAAATACAGAGAAGGAAGAAAATATTATTACGTGAGTAGGCTACCTTTAGCTTTTATCTTTCTGCTACTATATTTGTTTTGGGGTTTATGAACATAATAAATTTCAGGGACTAAGTGGAGTCTATTCAGTCTATTAAGGCTCATTTTCTGCTAATACTCTAATCCCCTCAGGATACTATTTGCCCTAATTGTTTCTTGAATGATCCTCCAGTGTTTAAGCTTCAGCCTCTGACTCATAAGCTATTCTGCATACACTTGTGGCTCTGTGCAAAGAAAAATGGGACACACGACATCTGTTTCAAATTTGTTTTTCTTTACTTTGCAATTATGCCCCTTGTCCTCTTATCTCTCTCCCAGAAAAGAAAGGGTAAGTGCATTTGACATTAACGATACTGTTTAAGATTTTATATACCAAAATTAAATCTCCTCAGACTGCTTTTTTATAGTCTATAAATTCAGATTATATGGTCTCTTCTCATACTTTTTTGTCCTCATATCAATAGGGCTGGTCTTCTGTACTTCACAAATGTTACAAACATTATGCAGGCCTGTGAAACCATCTGGGTCAGAAGGAGAGATTGCATTGAAGGGATGGTGCAGCCAGACTCCACTTTTTCCACTTGCAACTGGTTTTGACTTGTGACTTAAATTCCATGTAAATTTTCACATTTTTTAAAAAAAAAAGTTATTTTTATTTTGATTTTAAAATAATTTTGCATTATTTGGATTAATCTCATTCACAAGGAAATCTTTATTTTTAGACCTATTATTCTCAACATTATAATTTTATTTCTGTAGAAGTCTTGCTGAAAAGTGACAAAAGATCTTTTAAAAGAGTCCAGTCTATGATCTTGGTAAAGCAGTTTATTTCTCTGCTTTTTCTAAGTGTTTTGCCCAGCCTGGTTTGAAGAGTCTTCAAGTTCTGTGACTTTGCTTGAAAACCATTTTCGTCTCATAGAACTTAATTTCAGGAAGGATATTTGTCTGACATTCAGTCTGAATTTCCTGTTCTTATATTCATGTCATTGCTAACATGTGTATTTTCATGTATTGTACTAAAGGATGACTCACAAGTCATAACAAGAGCCCCTTCCCTTGCCCTTTAATCCTGTGCTTAGCAAAGCTGCACGCACTCAGTTCTTTTAATTTCCGTTTAATTCAGCCCCACTGTGCCCTGAGCGTTTCTGTTTCTGCTTTCTGAGCTTCCCCCAGGTGCCCCTGGAGGTGACTGAGCACTCCCAACGGAGCCTGTCCTGCAGCTGTGCCAGCTGCCAGTGAAAAAGTCAATGGAGCCATCACAACTTACATTACCTATAGATTTGCTCCCATGCCTGATCTGTGCATCCCTGGTATTGTATTGCAATGTGATACCTTCACTTAGGCATCTAAAACTGCTCAATTATTTTCTGTAGTTATATCTCCTTCCTTGAAAACATGTCTTACAAACAAAACTCTGTCACACAAATTTCTGATATAGCATTTGCACTTCCCATGTTTCTCATTGACATTATTTCATATATAAGATTATTGTCCTCTCAACAGCCAGACAAGAGCATGTATTTATTTTAATGTATCTGCTTATGGGAATTAAAAACTGAATTTCTGTCATTTCCAGATCTGTTCTGTGCTATTTCCTTAACACAACCAGTTTCTGATGCACTTTCCAAGTTACTAAATGCATATTTTATGTTATACAATGGTACGCTGTTCTACATGTTTTAAGTACACATCATATTTATACTTTACATTTCTATATAATACTATGTATTAACATTTACATTTCCTTAACCTAAATGTCTTTCTTATTCTAGATGATTGACAAAAAGACTTCACCTGGTTGTGAACTGTTGTTTTTATCACTGATTTGCATTTTTGGTGCAGAAATTTTAGATTGCAGTAGGTTTTTATATTCACGCCACTGATTTTCATCTAGATAAGCCTTAGACACAATATTTACTCAGGCAGATATAGAATGCAAACTTTAAAATGTAATCAAGAACTTTAAAAAAATATAAAATTTTCTATGTTCTGGTTAGTTGGTTTTTGGTTTTTTTTTCAGAAGAAGGAAGAGAAAGGGGAAGAGCATTATGTGGTAAGTTGTGGAGGAAACAGTCTTTCTGTCATGAATCTGTTTTCTTATTCAGGAGAGATAGAAAAATAGGAAAAAGGCAGGGGATTTGGAAAACACATCTATTTGATTCCTTCTTCTTTTCCTCATAAATAAATGAGGAAAATAAGGAGAGGAAAATAAGAAGAGTAAAATTTTCTGGGTTTTTTTTTTTTTTTTAAACACACTTCCGATTTTTCATATTAAAATAGGAGGTTATAAAATGTTGTTCTTAGTGATGACAGTTTGAGGACAGTACGGAAAACACCGATGAATTTTCAGTAGCTCCAACTCCAGCCATGTGTGAAACACTACTTAAGATCTGGGGATATTCATGTAAAGTGTATCTGTATTTCTGGGTTGGTGCTTTCTCAGGCTCTGTTCTACTCCCCACTCTTTTTTCCTGAAAAGTCATTGTGGCTGTCGATGCCTGTAATCTTTCACTGAGAGAGTTACCAACAGAAGGAGAGTTTCTGTGCCTGCTTGCAGAGTGAGGCTGGTCAAGCACCCGAGTGAGCCTGCAAGCTGTGCACCAACCATGGGTGTGCCATCAGTGGAACACACAGCACAGAGTCGGGGGAGTGGAAAACATGGGGATAGGTTCTGGCACGTGGCTTTTGCAACCACACACCTTAGTCTTGGATTATTCTGTTTGCTGAGTCTGTGGGGAGGTCCCCAGCTTCAGGATGTATCATTTTCTCCCTGCTGCTTTTCTTTGACGAATGTCTTTGGTGAGGAGGGTATGAAAACTGATAGACTGACTGGCTGTAATGGGAGTGCTCTGCTACCTAGAGACCGCTCCTGGACTTCCCACCAACTGCAACAGCACCCTTCAGCTGAGCACTGTGCTTGGCTCTGTGTGTCTCACCCTGCCAAAGTGCAGGATTCAACCAAGGCTCATATCTCAGAATCCCTAAACCTTTTTCTTTATTACACTAGAGAAAATAAATTGTAGTAGCACAGAAATGTAGGTCATGAAGGTATGTCCTCTTTCCCTTTCCTTGAAATGAAAAATTTAGATGATCAATCTCTATGCAATCTATTTTCCAGCTTTGTCTTCCAAGCAGAGACAATCAGAGAAAGTGGTATGTAGATTCTTTACACTAAGTGGCATGAGGCAGAAGACAGAAAAATAGTATCTTCTATGTTCAGAACTCTAAGTAACAATAACAGCATTACAATGAGAGGTCTGTGAGATCTATGTGGAATAAACTACAGTGAGTAAATATGAGCAAATGCTGTGAAAACTCCGTGAATAATGGGAAGAGATTGTCTGGGAGTATGTACAAAGTGAATGGCAGCCCTTTGTGGAGTGTATGATAGCCTTGTTATGGAGGGCAGCAGGGGAACACAGATAAAATAAGAGTGCACGTAAGTGACAGGGAAAGGTCATTTGCAGGCATTCTGCTGAAGGTAAACTAGTGAAAGAAGACCAGAGAGCTGAAAAAACCTTTTCCTCATCAAAAGACAATGATCAAAGAAGGAAAACAGCTGGTAAGGGGAGGGCAATATCACCGGTGATCAACCGCTATACAAAAGAGAGGTCAACCATCACATAGTGGGGTGTTTAGTGTATTAGGGGAGGATAGCTGGTGAGTGAAAGCACCTCATAGATATCCAGCATTTTATCCCAGCTGATGTAAAACTTTAAAACCTCCGTCCCTTTGACTGTTCAGTTATGCAGGGAACTTGAAACTCAAGTCTAGTCCAGAATTTTCAGACTACTCCTTGGAAATACAATGAGACCATAAAAGTTTCTTTTCAGAAGCAGCTTTTCCAAGACACTAATGGGATTAAATGCTCAACTCCTATTGACTCTTAATGTAAGTTAGGCATCTGACTTCCCTTTATGCCTTTGAAAAACTCCTTGTTAATCTTCACAGTTTACAATTTGCCCTCTGAGACTTCTCTCTCTTAAAATAAATAGACTCTGATCCTCCTGAGAGTTTGAAGGGCTGTACATATTGAAACCCCCCCCCCCCCCCCCCCCCCCCCCCTCAGGAATGCAGTATATGTGGTGAGGGAGAAGTCTTGTTCATTATTTTGCTCTGGATCACTTATGCAGTTTCATGCATAAATAAGAGAGCCTAAGCATCCACCACTTCAACTAATAAATGAAAGTAAAGGTGCAGGGCAAAGTATCTCAGTCTTGTGGTGCAGTGTTGTAAGAGCAAAGCTAAATCACTCTGGTAGCATATGATGCATGATTAATAAAGTGTTAAGGAGAAGGTAGCAGAGAGATGCCCTTGCCCAAATGTCCCATATTATGAAGAAACACTTCCATTTTCTCTTTCTGGTTTTACAAAGCCACAAAACTATGGTTTTGAAATAAGATGCACTGCTTGAGCTAAGGCTCTGAAAGTCTCATCTGCAAACATCTTTGCTGTTTTAATAATTCATGTGGTTTTATGTTCTCCAAGGTTTATTACTCATGACTTGATTAGTGGCTATATCACATCCTGAATTAACATCATCCTTCACTAAACCATAAACAGATGTGTGTGCTCCACACTTAGTAGATATTTCTCTGTTGACATTCCTAAAAAGAGCAAGTGCAAGATAGAGGCAGTGCATGGAAGCAGAACGAAGAACATGGAAGCATGAATCAGGAAAAGACCTGGAAAAGTAAATGTGTATTCCCTGTGTCAATCTAATACCATCTGACCCAAAGGTAATTTGAGCTTCTAAACTTAATGATCTTTGAAGCCAGTAAAGCAAGCTTACATAAATAACCCCTACAAGGTGAGTGATGAAAAAAGCAATGAAGTAAAAAACATTTCAGTCAGTCAAGGAGATTCACTGTGGTTACCCTCAGGTTTGGCAAATCTGAACACAGACAGACCAACTTTGAGATAAGATTAAGGATGCCTTTTTACAAAACATAATGAAACTGGTAACTAAACAGAAAGAGCAGGTGCACCTCGGAGGAAAAGGGCAATATCTCTTTCTGAAGACTGCAGAAACTTACTGAGTATATCAGCAAGAAACAAATTCAAGTCCTCATATTTTACTCAAAACACTTAAGTTTCTCTTTTTCAGAATTTAGAAACAGAAAATATTTTACCTTGACTGAGATTGTGTCACTTCCTTGACTTATGTAGACTTTGTGAGAGAAGTTAATTTGAGAGACAGGCCTTGTGCTGGTAGACCAGAACTGTCAGCCTCTCATAGCCTGAAGCTGGCGCCTGAGAAGTGAATGATTCAGTGGAAGCCAAATTTACATATGTAACTTGCTTGAATTTCCATGGAATCTGAACTAAACTGATTTTGCACAATTTTATATAAAGATTTAACAAGATTCCTTAACTGTGATTATTCTTCTAGATGTCATATAAAAAAATCCCAACTTCGCAAACACTGAACAATTCATATCATTATTTCTATTTCTGATGAGTTAGCCCAGAATGAAGGTGAGGTCTTTGTTGCATACTTCTGAAGTTATGAATCTGTCTGGGCAATCAGTGCTGTTTTGTTTTCAAGTGTGTGTCTGAGTCCCTGGGGTGACGGTTTCTGATTTGTGTGTCTGCCAGCCTAACAACAAAAGCAATTGTTTTCAGTAAAAGAAGACACTGTGCATATTTGGCTATATTTAGCACAACCACAAGATTTGCAAGCCTTTTCATTACTTATGAAGTAATTATTCCTGTGTCACTACTCATACAATAATGGATGGTTTTGGCAAACCAGATTAAAAAAATGTAGCAGTGCACAGTGTCAAGATACTCAAGTTAGTTCTGAACTTGTTATTTGGGGCACTGTAAACTGTATAGGTCCTTCAGAACTTGGCTTTTTGTGTGTTTCCCAGAAAATCCAGCACCTTGCAAGGTGTGCTCACACTATACTGTTTCTCACAGCACAGTAACTCTGTGTGTCCTGGGTGGATTAGTATCCCTCTATTCCTGCACAGCTCAAGTTGGTGAGATGAGTTTACTTATCCCTATGAAACAACACTGCTACAGCAACATTTTTGAAATAGATGTGGTATTCTCAATGGTAGCTGGCTCCTACTGCAGAAGCAACAATTGGTCTGCATGAGATCTAGAAAATATATAGGGATAACGTGTACTTCCTACAGTGGTTGCCATCAAAAAAGTCACCATCGATTAGCAACTCCACGAGAGTAGGATGACTAGAGTGCCTGACTCTGTGGGCTGTAGCAATAGTGACTGTAATAGCTGCTCTACTGCATGGATAATTTAATGTAATTTCTAGCACTGAATACATCTAACTAGCTGTGAAGTTGTGGCAAACTTTGCTGAAGTGAAGAAATAGAGGAGAGCAGAGAAATATTTAACTGCAGTGGGATAGAAAACGACAGTGTATGTCAGGGGAATAGCTTTCAACTAATTGTTCTTAGCCTGGCTAGTTCATTATTGTACTTCAAGAAAAGTGTTACTGATGTTTATTTTTGCTTTAAATGTTGCCAGAAAGTGTTAATGTCCTCTCAAAGTGCTGCAGTTAGAATAAAGATTGAAAATTGTTTTGGTCAAAGAAGGGAAGGATCTTTCTTTTTCTTTCTGAGTCATGCAGACTGTATAGTCACTAGCTTACTGCAGTTTATGTTTCATTTAACAACTGGACCTAGATATGTACTTTCTGCCAACAGCTGTTTTCATAGGGCCCAGAGGTGGGGTTCAGATCACCACAAAGGCTTTATTGTACCTTTCCTTTCGCACACTCACTGCCTCATTTTACTCCTCAGCAAGGAAGATTTTATTTTGGATTGGGGTAGTCCATAACATTTCAGAATAGTGTAAGGATGACTGAAGGCTTATGTTTATCTTTGACTAGAAAATAAGCTTCAGCATTAGTATGATTTTGCATCCCTCTGGCACCTGTGTAGTAGATTCCAAGCCTCAGGCTTGGGGTTCTGGCTTACACAAAGAGCAAAAAATAATGCTGGTAGGGAGTGATAATGTACTGAAATTATCAAACATTCATTACTACACAATTTAACATAAAGTATATTTTACCAAAATTAAATGCTTTCCTCATTAAACTGTTCTCCTTAAATGAGGCATATCTTTTATGGCTTTCTTGCAAACTTTTGAGAAATGTGTGTATACTATTTTCCTCAGTGTAGGTGCTCTGTTAATGTTTGTGTTTATTGTGGGCTAAGAGAACCAGCGACGACCATTGTACCTGTGTTTAAGGACACGCAGACTGAAGGACTTAACTAATTTCTGTCAGAGGATGTATGGTGCGGCTGGGAGCATGTTGGCCCAATTTCTTTTGAGATGGATAAAGGCTGGATGATTATTTGATGCATGGAGGTGAGATTTTGTTCCCTTCTGGGCATTGTGGCATTTGTAAACTCAGAATTGTCACAGAAGGGTGACACACTGGGTTCCAGCAAACCATGAAGTATTTATTCCCTGAAAGCTGGTGTGTGTCTGTCTTAAGGCAAACAAGTGAGAGAACAGACCAACAAAATGAAAAGGTAAATATCCTTCTTGATGCTTTTGCTCTTCAGATGCTGCCAGTGACACATGGCCTTTTGAAATCAAAGATTTAACCAAATCTTTGGTTAGAACCAAAGACAGTCTGAGAAATCATATGATAAGTTACTAGTCTATCTGATTTCTGTCTCCTTCCAAGTCTCCTTTTTTAAAAATTTTTATTTCAGAAAAAGACTCTGTTCCTCCTCATTTTTCACTCTTGGCAACCCTCAGTCTGTTTTATTTCACCATCCCTCTATTTTGAACACTGTTTTGAGTATTTTTAATGTCTCTCTCTTTGTAAAATTGTCTCTAGAGATTTGGAATGGGATAGGATGCTTATAGACGAGTTTTAGCCATCATCATTCAGCTTGTATGTTGATTATTTATATGTGAGAATGTGTTGCATTATCTTCTTTCTTACACTTCCCAAAGCTGTCACAAATAAACAATATTAAGGCATAGAGGAAACATTGCCATATAAATAATAACTAAACACAATTCTTAATTTATTGAATAGGAAGTAGTCTTATCTGCTGCTCCATTATCCTATGAAAAATGAATTGAACACTTGAAAAAGGAAAAAGAACAGATGTATAATGTTTATCTATGCTATTCTATTTTAGTTTCTTTATTTAAGATGTTGGATTCTCATTCCACAGACAATTTGAAATGTGAATTTGATTAGTTGGTTTATAGTAATTGTAGCCTGGTAATAATAGAATTTTTGTTGCATATGGTTCGCCATCAAGCAATGACAGCTGGGCACTGTATAGAAAACAGGATGTGCAGTATTCTGCTTTTAGGGTCTGTTGTTCATTATTTCCAGATGTATTTCCTGAGTTGATTGTACACAGTCTCTGTAGCATAAAGCATTCTTTGACCTGGTTTTCCTTGTTTTTTTTTTTTTATTTTTTATATTTTTAAATTTTACTTTTAATTGAAAAATTTTGTATTTAGACATACTTTGAGGCCAGGGCTCTGTGGCATAACGCTGGAGGTGAGGCACCTGTTTCCTCACGTTATGTTCCCAGAATGGGTGCATTTCCCTCAGGTGTCACATGGTGAATATCCAGACTTGAGTCATTCCTGGGACCACGAAGCAGGCATGTGGCAGGTACGTGCCAGGATGAGACTTCCTCTTCTCCAAGATTTTATTAAAATCACAGTTAAGAAAATGAAAACAACGCAATAAGGAGGCACCCCTGTGAAATGACATTCTATATCTGAAATAACTGAGGGAAAATTGTACTCCCAGAATATCCAGAACTTATCCATCCTAAATCTGCTTTCTGGAACCTAAACCTGAGCTGTGTTTGATGTGTTTGATGTGTTGAGCTGTGTTTAAGGAGTCAGTGAAAATCTTGATATCTTTGCTGTGTAGCATATTTTAACACTTCAGCCTGTATGCAAAGCCCCAATATTTTGGTGTTATCTTGAAATCTGAAGGTCTCAGTTCTATTCCTTAAACATAGGAGTCTCTAGAGTGCCCTTGAGATGCCCCCAAAGTCTGAAATCTTAGCTTGTGATGAGGAGGTTTCATACCTTTGGATGACTTTCAGTGCCTATATTTGGGCAACAGGATAGAGTTTGGAGTAGCTCTTGCTAAGCTCTCTGGTCTCACAGCACAGCACTAGCAAAATCTTCTCAAAACAGCACAAACATGAGCATAAGAAACCTGAACTGAACCAAATAGAATAGAAGAGACTATTTCAGTTGGAAGGGACCTACAGTGACCATCTAGTCCCACTGCCTGACCAGTTCAGGGCTGATCAAAAGTTAAAGCACATTGTTAAGCATTGTCCAAATTCCTCTAAAACACTGACAGACTGGGGGCATTAACCAACTCTCTAGGAAGCCTCTTCCACTGTTTGATCACCCTCTCAGTAAAGAAATGCTTCCTGATGTCCAGTAGGGACCTTCCCTGGTGCAACTTTGAACCATTCCCGTGTGTCCCATCACTCGATTCCAGGGAGAAGAGATCAGCATCTTCCTCACCACTTCTCCTTGGGAAGCTGTCAAGAGCAATGAGTCTCCTCTCATAGTCCTTTTCTCCAAACCGGACAAGCCCAAAGTCCTTACTGCTCCTCACAGGACATTCCTCCCAGCCCTTTCACCAGTTTTGTTGCCCTCTTCTGGACATGTTCAAGGACCTTCACATCGTTCTGAAATTGTGGGGTCAGAACTGGACATGGGGCTCAAGCTGAGGTCACACCATCACAGAATACAGTGAGATAAACACCTCTTTTGACCAGCTGGTTATCTTTGATGCACTCTAGGATGAGGTTTGCCTTCTGGATTGCCAGGGCATGACAATATAAGCAAACTAAGAATAAAGAAATCATCAGGTACTGTCAAACAACTCCTCAAATTCTTATCCTTAGAACAGAAGGTGGCCAGAAGTAGCATCAATGGCATAAGGATAATGAATGTCTATTGCCCATTTAAACTATTGCATCAGTACTATGCTCTCTGACTTTTTCTTTCATTTAAAGAGCTATATCTCACCACCTTGTCAGGAATAGTTTGGCTCTATTCATACCACAAGGAACAGAGAATAAATCAGACAAAAAGATGTATAACAAGAAACTTCACAGATCTGATTTCAGGATGGAATACTATGTACTGATATATTAAACAGCAGCAGGATGTACTTCGGAGCACCAGGATTCTGTTGTCTATACTGGTAAGCTGTTAGTGTGGTCTCAGGTGTGGTTGTGGTGGTTCTGAAAGGTGCTTTGGACAAAGATACTCACCTGTAGGATGAAAACTTTACCCTGGTCTTGGTGCCAGAGAAAAAACTCTGGCTGTGTGTCATTTCCTAACACAGGCATAGCCTAAGAGATGTCAAAACTACCCAGTTCCAGCCCATTTTCTTGATATTATCTATTTGACAAAAAAGATGATCCCATGTTAAGTGGTAGAATTCTTCACATAATTTAATAAATCCT
The DNA here is from genome assembly GCA_013400915.1 of Pardalotus punctatus. Taxonomy (NCBI): domain Eukaryota; kingdom Metazoa; phylum Chordata; class Aves; order Passeriformes; family Pardalotidae; genus Pardalotus; species Pardalotus punctatus. The sequence continues at coordinate 1,445,043 of VZTX01020707.1, read as the reverse complement.
GCAACCTTAAAAACATCAACAACTACCTCCTTACCTCCAGGAAGATAATCTAGTAGATTTAACTCTGAGGCTTTGTTAAATCCCCAATTTTTTAACAATGGCTGGTTTTGTAGTTGTATTTTAAATATGGAGAAAAACAAGAAGAGAGATCATGTTTATTTTTAATATAAACATCAGCTGCAAAAAACTAAAAAATCAATCTTTTTCAGCACTCTTGGAGAGCGGAAATGAAAGTGAAATGAAGGACAGGTCTTGTGATATCATCCTGTAGAAAAGCTCTAAATGTTGTTTTTAATATAATTTTCATTTTAAATCAGCTTAATTATAGAGTCATCAGTATGGTTCACCAAACACCTATAATATTCCTGACCCAACAATAAATTTGGGATGTAAGATTTCATTGGCTTGACTCCATTTGCAAAATACTACCTTGTACATTAAATTACAGCCTCACCTATACTTAACCTTGTGTGCACGTGCACACACATACATGTTTTGCTTAGTTAAAATAGTTTGTCTCATGAAATATAATTTATAATTATCAAAATGATTTTTATTTATAGTTAATAAAAAGATACTCTGATTTTACCAAATTATGTCTCATATAAATATGAAAACCTAATTAATTGACACACTTCATATGACTGCTAAATTATGTTTCCATCTATTCATTAACAGTTTATGGTTCATTAGGCCATTACACTTTTAAATGCCAGTCCTTCCCTTATCAGTTTCAACGAAACCACGAAAATGAATCTTTATATGAGTGCCACAGCTCACCCCTTTGAAATCAGTAGTTTAATTATGAATAGTCATTACTTGTTTATTTCCATTACCTGGTTAATTTCTACTACACAAAATCTTTGCATTTCACTAGTGGTCTAAGATGGGGAATTTAGAAATGTCTGCTTTTAAAATTCAAGGAAAATTGCTTCAAGCAAAAATTAGTAGTCATATTTAATTTTTAAAATCAGAAACAGGTTAATATTTATTTAAGCAGTTACGTTAGGTTCAGAGGGGAAAAAACATAAAGAGAAAGCAGCTTAAACTGCAGCCATGGTAAAATGTTACAATACTAGAACCCACATGGTACTGAATATTGCTGTTGGCTGTAGCCCTGCTGTCAGAATCTGTGGAGCTACGTGGTGACCTTCACTGCATGTGTGACAAATGAAGGTGAGCAAGACTGTTGTTGATGTCTACAAAAATGTACATATACTTTTGCTGAGCTTAGATGTGTGCATATTGTGTTTGGCACCTTTAACTCAAGTGTCTCAACAATCCCTCTGAAAGCAGGTATTGATGGAAAATCTGCAACGTATGTATTCAAAATGGAAAGGTAAAAAGAAGCAGGTCAACATGTAGGCAGGCAAAACCAAGGTAATAATTTTATACTTTCTCACTTCAGTATTTTCATTGGTTATGTTCTTCAAAAATTAAGTTATTTCATGTCGGGTAAGAGACTTTCCCAGCTTTTAGCTAAATTATCACCTCAAGAAAAACAGCCTTTGTAGTGGAAGTACTGACAAAAGCTTATCTATGTTATTATCAAGATTATGCATACATATTGTAGATAATTATTAAAGCTCTCTGATTTTCTTCCAACAGACATTCCTAGATTCCTCTGGTGCTGTTTTCTTGTGTCATAATACTGAATGATTTGCTGTGGTCATGACCTGTATACTATGTCCCAGGTTGACGGATTTCTGCCTGAGATTTTACAAAGGAGCCACAAATGAAAGTGGTAACCACCTCCCATAAGCACCTCAGAATATGACAGACACTGGGGATTGCTTGCAAGTGTGCCCAGATTAGTGAACTTCAGCAAAAATTTTGGCATTAGCTCAATTTTGACTCAGAGAAGTGGCAAAACCAATGATTTACTGTCTATTATAAAAAACACTTGGAACGCTATTGGGAAGAAACGGGAAAGGTATGTTTCTGTAAAGTCCAGACTTTAGGAAGATACTTGAAAATTGTGTTTGCTTACAATAATACAGCATCTTGGCAGCTCTTGTTGCGAATCTTTAAGCACGTGTGGGAATTGTGTGTGTGTGATGCACAGTTAATGAGCCCCAGGCAGCGCACATACCCCTCAGCCAGAATCCTGTCACCTCCTCTTCAATAATTTCTCCCTACAGGCTGCCTCAAAGATGGGTCTTTACAAGGGTAGGAGAAGAGTGACTACTGAGGAGGAGGAGGTTTATGTGGTGTGAAAAAACTGTGTTTCTGTTACTAAAGAGGGTGTTGTGGTCTAACATCCATGACATAAACAGAAATAGAGCACTTTTATGTATTAGGCTCAGACAGCAAAAAGTTGTACTACTATTGAGCAGAGATCATTCTTGAAAATGCTAAGTAGTAGGAAATATATAAGCAGAAGGAACTTATAAACCCACTTTATTACTAATCCGTGGTAGTACCAAGCCTGCAGTCATGCTACAAGTAGCTTTACTCTCTGGCTATATGGGTGGGTGAAGGAAAAGTTTGGTTGGCAGTAACCAGCAATGGGTATTGAGAAGTGTATGATCATCATGGTTGGCCTTCTTAGTCACCAAATCCAAGTTAGAAGTTTGTCTTTGGCACCACATGTATTACAACATATATAATGATTCATTTCTTGCTTCCTTATCAATTTGAACTGATGCCCCTGGTGATTTTTTGGTGCATTTACGCTCAGCTAAGCACGTCTCTGTGTTACTGCCAGTATTTTTCTCAGCTATGTTTCCTCTGATCAAGTCATGGGTGTGGAGACTGGTTTTCTTTAAAGGCTCAGTCCTCTGTGGATAAACATTTCTGATTAAAAAAAAACCCTCGAACAATCAGGAGGGAATTTTAATACAAACTTCTTTAACTAGGGATGGTATTGGCCTACCTGCTAAGTGTAAATGGACAAATCGTAAAAATCTTTGAAATGGCAGGACTTGCGGTCAAGCACAAGAATGCCAATATGTCACAGTTCAGCCACAACTCATATGTTTTATATACTGTCATGGTATTCCTACTACTAAAGAGCAATTACTGCACAGGTTTTCTGGTTCTTTTGCTGTAGACTTTTTTTTTAGTTATCCGAGAGTATCGAGTTCACTATGTTCACAGCTGCATAAGACAGTGTGATATGGGTGGAAATAGTTTCCCATGAGGGAATGAAAAAATAATCCAGAGAAGTGGGTTTATTGGCACTGGGGAGAACCAGTGCAGTTTTAAAACTTGGTCCTGCTGAATTCAGATGCTGGTGTTTCAGGTAGAGCAGGCCTTCTGAAGTGCATCAGGCTGTGCGTGCACAAGGATGCAATACTGGTTGGTGGGATTTACCTGTTTATGCAGTTTATGTTACCTAAAGAAGTACATCTAACATGGTGAATCCTGTTTTATTGATTATACAGTGTAAAATAATTTTGTTTTGGTGAGCAAGTCTAACATATTGGACTGATGTGGCAAAAACTATGTCCAGTGTGCATAAAACCCTAAAAATGGCTCTAGATGATATAAATTTCATCAGTTTCACATCAACAGAAAACCAAAAGACTAAACATTCCACTTCCACCAAGCTCCTGGGACATGTAGGAGAGCAATTTTCCTCACTCCCTATAGTGCTGATTCCTGGATGAAGGTGTAGAACTCCCAAGCCTACACTACCTGGGGAGGGGAGAGATGGGCACCTTGTTTCCCAGACAAACCAGGAATCAGAGGGCAACCAGAGGAGTGAGAGGGTAATTCTGAAGTGTATTGTCCTCTTTTACTGTCCTTACCCCTTCCATTACAACAAAATCTGTGAGTAAAGCTAAGCAGAGAGAGTTGTGGGGAGTTTGTAGCAACTAAAGTACAAGTAACTTGAAAATGTGTGAGCCTGTTTTTTGTAAGTTAGAAAATGTTCAGACACTTGGTGACAAGGACATGCAAAAACAAATGGCCTGGGAATATGAAGAAGCGGTGAAATATTTCTTCTTATTAAAAAAGAATAAAAATAGCAATAGTGGAAAGGACATATAAAAGCATGGAAGATTTTCAATTTAATGAGAATGGTAAGAATATGAAGCACAAGTTCAGGATGTGCAGTAGTAATTTATACATATGTTTTCAGAGACAGTAGTAAGGGAAAATCTTTCGCTGAATTCCAGTGGAAGAAGTGACATTTATGTCATGAAGAGATTTAAATTTTGTTCAGACACTGGGTGAATTTCACTATGAAGATTTAGCAAAAGCCTTACAGGTAAAAGACTGGTTTTATTTAAAAAGAGAACTGAGAGAAAAGTGAGACACTCTAGCCAGCTTTAACAAATCCAAGAGCTCCTTTCCCTGTTGAGTTGGTTTCTGTGGAAAAAGTGAAAAAATGTTTTGCTTAATCATACGTGAGAGCCTGAGAGCCGATAGCTGGTCAACCAAGGAAAATGCTGCACTGTTTGATTTGAAAAGAAGCCCACTTTTCACATTTTGAAAGTTTTCTTTACCTTTCCTTATATAGGAGGAAAGACTATCTGTCGATATAGAAGAGATAATAATTTATAAATTATGAGAGTTAAATGTTTATTTAGGGACTTTGTTGTTTATATGCTCCTTAACAAGTGTCAGTTTGAATATGATAACAGAACAGTCTGTTCAATACAGTAATGCTGAGGAGAAAAAAAAGCTACTTTGCACATGGAGATTAGACTGCTTATTGCACTTTAAGGAAGCCTTTCTCCATCTGAGACAGACATGACAGGTATACAGATTGTACCATATTTTTAAAGACTGTGATAAACCAACATATTATACTTTGTTCCCATTGTTATATTAAGTGGCAAAGAGATTCTTCATGAATTACATGAATTTTAATATGTTAAGATACTGGTTGAGTTAAAGGGAATATTTTGTACTTTGAAAATAAACAATAATATCCTTTAAATGTTTTTTTCAGCAGTATATTTACCATAATGAATTGCCTGTATTTACAGAGAGATCTTGACCATACTTGAACATCATACTTGAACAAATTATTTAGGAACCACCAAATAGTTTAGAGCCTGCTTCTTCTCACTTGGGATTGACTAATTGAGTTTGGGGTGGCCAAGCACAACCCACAAGTTAGGTACTTCAGCTGCTGAGGTGAGGAGCTGAGTCAGCCTTTTGCTGCTTATGAGTTACCTGAACAGATTATTTCAAAGAAAGGTCCTCAGTCTGTTACTGATGAGTTTCAAATGCTCCTAAGGAGAAATTAAGTGTAGCACACTCTACCTATTGCTTATGAGCTAGCAGTATCAGATAGGTTATCAGAATGGTTTTGCAGACAATTTCAGAGGGCTCTAGGGAAAAAAAGTAAGTCAAGAGTCTGCCATACAGAAAATTCCATCTAAGTTATTTCTCAAATGTCAGATATTAATTAGGTTTGATGTACTGGATTGTGTTTTAGCGAAACATCTAAGAAAACAGTAGAGCAGATGTATATTCAAAGCCTGAGTACACATGCCTTGACTAAGGGAAGTTCAGGGAAGGCCATTTTGTGGGAGGATGTTGCAGTCTGTATTTTCTGTAGCAGGATTACAATGACAGGTAATGAAGACATGGGCAGACCATGTACTTCAGCACAGAAACTTCCAGAAAAGGAACAGATTTGTCAGTACTGAGGAAGTTTTTAGAAAGGGAAAAACGAGGCACATTTGCCCCACAGAAAATGGGGAAAATATTCACATTTTGGTCTGGAGGACAGTAGAGATACTTCTGGATCAGACACCTATAATGGTATATAATGCTTTACAAGTCCAATTATACAAATCCTCAGATAATTTGACTGTACATAGCTACTTCAGTGTTATTCTAGTGTAATTATACAAAGTATATGTCACTCATGTATACATAGTGGGCAAATACAGTAGACATCAAACACAACCAATTTTCACGCATTGCAGAAGAGTCACTGTGAGGAAACCCTGTTAGAATGAACACCAGAGGAGAAGCACCCTGCTGCCTCCAAGAACCTGATATTTTTTCTTCCTCACCAGGCTGCTTCACTTCATCTAGAATGAGCATTATCATGACTTACGGCATATGACATTCCCTCTGTATATGAACCGTAGCCGATCCCATTGGCAATCTTAGAAGTGAACCAATCATCAATTCACTTGTGAGAACTTTCAGAACCTATAAAATGACTTTGCTTTGAGAAATAGCTGAGTTTTCGTTTTTCATTAAGGACCAGCCACAAAGGAAACCAGAGGCATCAGTATGTCATCTCCAATTTTAAAAAGTGCTGAGCAGACAACATCTGACATTTAAAATTAAAAAAAAAGGCGTATCTTAAACTGGAAAACTTAGATGTCATCCTTTTGTTTTTTAGCTTGAAGTTGTAGGAAACATATCTTCCAAAGACTAACCCAAGCTTGCAGCAGGCAAACAAGTGAGGGAGAGCACTAGAGGTCTCTTGTTATCGTTATTAGTGGCACCTTACATTTTCTGTAATATCTTTTATCCATCTCCAACACTGATCTGCGCTATTACTGAAGATTATTTGTTTTTTTAATTCTGTTTTTGTGGAACTTGCTTGAATATTAAGTATGGGAACATAAATTACGTTTAACCATTTTGCTAAACAAGCGTGCAAATCTGTCACACAACAGCACAAGAGTCTAAGAAGCATTTTAAAGCTCTATATTAATTTATTCTAAAACGTGGTCATGTCTTACATTAGGTTAAATATATTGTATTGAGTGACCTGTAAGATTTGCTAAACCAAGGGAGAAGGGTTTTAAAATGATGAGAGTTAGGAATAAAAGAAAATTAAAGTTTTGCACTCCAGATTGCTGTGTATGAGACCCTCTGTAACAGAGATATGAGCACCAAATCATTTGATGCAATCAGTTGAGGGAAGTGAGCAGTGTAATCAAAATTTGAAAAAGTAAATATGAATATTTACAAGATATCTGGAAATAAGAAATAGCCTTGTGATGAAGAATATTTTCACTTGCTACTTCAGTGGAGTAGGTTTGGTAGGTGGCAGTCACTCTGGTGGGTATCTACTTGTCTGTTGAGTGCACAGGACAGATCCTTCCTGGCACAAGAACAGGAGGATCTGATACCTTTGCAGAGACTTTTCTTACAGATGAGCTCTGTGATACCTACACTGGCATGCTTTTATGGCCATGACTCTCAGAAGCAGAGAAAATTTTCAGACCAACTGATGGAACTTGGGAATAGAAAGAAATGCTTTTCTCTTATAAAACAACATCAAAATTGTATGAGAAAGTAAGTAAAAATCATAGAAAAAGAACTATTTCTCTAAATATTTCATCCTTAACAAGGGTAACTGTAGCCTGAGAGAATTTTTGTCTTTGTAGTATCATAGAAATCAGTGGGGTGGAACTGGATTCCTGCCTGCAAATTTCCTCTCTGTGACAGATCCCAGATTTGCTATTCTCAAAACAGCATTTCTCTAACCATTACTGTGGAGAACAATGTGAATTGAAAGGCTCTTGGAGGAGTGTGTTTTAACAAAATTTTCATGTGTCCAATCTCTTGTTTGGCTTTTCACACAAGAGGCACAACCTGGCACAGCAGAAGTCTCACATGGTGGTGATAAGACTGCTGGTAAGAAAACAGGCAAGTTTTTTTCTGCATATAGGCATATTATTGTGGTATTAACAGACATTATAAATGTTTTCAATTGAGTCTATCAGTGTATTAAATCAGGGTCTGAGTGATCAAAATTGCTGATTGCTAGTACTGAAAATGAAATATTGTAGAAGTACCTTGAATTAGGGAAACAAGTCTTGAGCAGTGAGGTACACCAAAAATGTGGTTTACACTGAAGTCCTGGGTCTGAGATTACCCCTCAAAGTTTGCAAGTTTTTGTTAGAGTTATATGTAAGGGGTTTGTTTTAGAAGTCTGCTGTGGGATATTGGATGCTGACAGTAGCCTGAAGCTGATAATTTACAGCAGACAAGGAAAAAGCTCCACAGTCCTAAATGTGCTTATGATCTACTCACAGCCTCGTCTCGGGCCTTCCTCACCAGCCATGGCCCCACAGTAATGACCCCTTCTCCTGGAGGTGATAATTTACTGCCAACACCAGATACTGTCTCACCTAACAAACATAAGTAACTCCAAAATTTCTATGTATTTCTGTATTTTATGGCTTTATAAAGGTTAATCTGATCCTTGCTCTAAGAGTAAGAACATTTCTTCACTCAATTTTTTTGGCTAATCATGCTATTCATGTTCCATTTTTATAGCTGGGTTGTTCAAGTCAGTTCCATACAGTAAAAAACAAGTTGAACATTGTTTCAATTTCCTCTGTCTATTTCTGTAGGTAACATGAGAAAAGACAGTCAGCACTTTATTTGCAACAAAACCAAAAAACTTAAGAGGATAGTAGAGAAATTCTGGATTAACAAATTCTGTCAGCAAGTTTAAAGCTTCACTGATAAAAACAATTCATAGTGCCGCTTTATGGATGGGTTCATTGTAGGAATCCACGGAGTTATTCATGGGACTAAGCTTGGTGTTAAGAAACTCTGCTCCAGAACAGATTATATTTCAGTTTGTGCTGTCATGTTAAATTAGGGTTCCAGTTTGCACTTTCATCCACATGTCTGATTGTCTACACTGCTTGCTTATTGATTTATACTCCAACTAATGTCTGGAGCAAACCAGCCAATTTACCAGGGGGAGAAACAGTCACAGAAAATTGAATCTTGTGTTTTCAGGCTGGGGCAACTCCAGTCTCTCAAGGTACAGGGCATAAGATGTGGGTTATTCTTTGTCATAATTAAATAAATACAGATTAGAAGAGCATAGAAAATTCCCCTACAAATCCCCGTAGAGTGAGTCTGGTATTGTGATTTCTCCTGGGACCATATCTGAACAGAGATACTTTTTCCTTTTCATTCTTTCTCTGCACACCAATGCTTATGATTTTTACGAAGACAGCAAAAAGTGACAGAACAGAAAAGAAATGAGGCCGAAATGCTGCCTTGCTTAACTTCTTTAGAGTGCTCAGGATTATGCAGGAGAGAAAGAAAGCAACCCTCAAGAATTTTAAAACCAGTGTTGATTTCTTTCCAGACATTTCTAAGATCATAACATCTGATTCTAAACAGAGCCTGAGGTCAGCAGTACTTTTTTTCACTTCAACTAATTTCCTGTATTCCAGTAATTTTGCTTCTTATTCCAGTTAATGTCAGAAAATACAATTACACAATCTTTAAACATGAATTTATCTGTACTTTTTCTAACCCTACAATAGAGTTTCTCAGTCAAGTACATGAATATTTTGTCACATAAGTCGATGGGCTTTGTGACAATTTTTTTCAGCTTTCTCAGAAAATTGTCCCTTTCTTTTGCATCTTCAAAGTAATCGATGCCTTTTATTTTAGATTGACATGGAATTATTGATTTTCTAATGCACAGTCTCTCATTAAACTCATTATACCTTCACTCTTACTAAACCATGGGGACCGAGAAATGCATGATATGCAGCCCCATTTCCAAACAATTGCTCAGATGGAGTTGTTAGCAGTACTGGGTGACAAATTGCTCAGACTGCCCAGATTATGCATTGTATCCAAAGGATTTAAGGGTTGAAATGACTTCTACTTGCATAGTTCTTAAAAAAGTTTTCTACAAATATGTTTGTAAGAAATTTTCTGTTTGTTGACTATGAAAAATATTTTCCAGGCATTATGTGGTTTTTTTGTTGTTTTTGTTTTTTTGGGTTTGGGTTTTTTTTTTTTTTTTTTTGTTGTTGTTTTGGGTTTGGGTTTTTTTTTTTTTTTTTTTGTTGTTGTTTTGGGTTTGGGTTTTTTTTTTTTTTTTTTTGGTGTGTGTGTGAATATAACCTCTTCAATAAGAGATTAAATCTATCCCTGAAAATATGTAAAATGAAACAAGCCCTGTGCATGTGTAACGTGTGACTAGAGATTATATATATTTTTTAAATTTAAAGTCTGTTCCTCCTGACCTTTCAACAGGAAAGAGTTACTCATAATGCTGTATGACTCCAGAATCTAAAAATAAAACTGTAATGTAAATCTGAATTGCAGAATATATGGTGTCAAACAGAAAAATATTGTCCCCTTCAGACTCCATTGTGGGAATAAAAACTGGGTAAGAGCTCTTTAACATCCTTGTTAGAAATCTCTGTTCTGATCATAGCTATTTTCCTCCCTATGAATAAAGTTTTCTCAGTGGAAGAAAAGGAGTATGATCTTTAAAAACTCACCACTTCTAAGTGGATTTGAGAAGTTAGTGAATTCAGAAAAATTTGGATACACTATTGTAGTTATGGAAATGCATGCTGTGAGAGTGGGAGAACATCATCTGTTTTCAGCTTCTCATGTCCTGAGAAAATATGGAAGTGAGAAAGTAATTTCCATTTCTTAAAATGAGACCTTTCACAAAATAACTTTCTCTTTTTTCTGTTTTTCATATCTGAAAATCAAAGAATAAATTCAGGGAATTTAATCTGCATTCTTTCTAGTTACTACTGGAAGTCAGATTTTTAAAGAGAATTAGGTGAGAATACGCCTCAAAAAAAGTAAAAATGCTTGATTTTTTTTCGATCATATTATAAATTACATGGACTAAAACTTTGGTGCATATTTCTGTGCAGAAAATTGCCATTTTCTCTTCAAATTCTGAATGTGTGTATTTACATTATGACTATAGACTATTTTAGAAGTCATTGAACGCTGAAACAAATACATTCTTTCAAAATGACCAGATTCAAATGGGTTAAATTCAGCTTTAGTTCCTGCTCCAAGTATCTCTCCTCTTTTGAAAAGCAGCTGAAGTTTAGTGTCAGCCAGTAGCAAGCACTGGGAATGAAACACCTGCATTCCTATCAATTAGCTGATGTAGATTGAAAAGTCTTCTTAGGAGAAGGGAGCAGGTGGTAATGGCCTGGACAAAGCCACTCCTGGAGCTGAGTGGGAGCCTAAAATCAAGGAAGAGAGGAACTGAAACTTTTATGTCATCAGGTAAACAAAAGTTATTCATTATTCTAAAAATAAGAAAAACATTTATATGAATATTACATTTGAAATGTTAGAAATTATTTTTGTAACTTGAAAACTTTTTGTTTTCTTGAGCTATAGTTTTCCAGAATATATTGAAGTTGTGTGAGTATTAAATCTTTCTATGGATTGTATATTCCAGTGTTATAAATTGTGTTTCAATTAAATAACAATCTTTAATGCCAGTGGTTTTTTATCATTATCCCTAAAAATAAAGTGCAGCTAGTGACTCTTGACTTTGGGCCAATTAGTCCATTATGTCTAATATATTTACTATTCCAGATCTATCAAGCTGTTCTTGTCTATTTGAATTAGTTACATAAAAACCTTGCTTCCCATTGTGGATACTGATGTATTAAAATGTGTTAGTCCAGAAACATCCAAACAGATAAACTACCTAATTTTGTGATAATTTTTAAAACTAGAGTTGAAAGAGCATCTAATGCTTCTTTGAATTATATCTGCTTAAAAATTGTAGGAGTTAAAAACCTTCCCATGCTTTGTAGTGAAATTTTGTCTGTAATTTAAACTGAAGTAATTAAGCTGAGTTCAAAGCACCAGAGTTGCAGAAGTGCTCATGATAACTAAACCTCAGTTGTTCAGCAAGAAAGCAAAAAGCATATCAGATCAGGAGAGAAGAGATAGGAGGAGGAATAAATTTTAAAATATTTTTGTTTGGTTTGTTTCTTTCTACCTGAAAATAAGTCTCTCTTTCAAAGGCTCTTACAGTCAGAAAAAATAACTTTTGCCCCTCACAGTTATCTGTATGTTCATGTGAAATTCATGTGCCCCATGCTCCTTAGGTTCTGGAGTGCAAACTGTGGGGTGATGGGGTCTTTGGATATTTGTGTAAGGGCTGCAGCTGGGAATCCTGGATGTGCCTTTTGGACTTTCCTTCTGTTTGCCTCATGCCCTGTTAGGCAAAACACATGCCAAGATCAGTGACTAAATGTAATGACTAAAATGCTGTCTTCATTTTTCGGGTAATCTTCTGTCTGCCAAACTCTGCAAACAGCAATAGCTCTGCTCATGCTGCAGCTGGCAACTTTAGTTCCTCCATCTTTTGTAAAATAACCTCGACTGGGCTTCTGTGGAAGCAGCCTAGATGCTGAGGTGTGAGCTGGGGTGGAGAAGAGGACCATGGTGCGCTGGTCATCCTGCAGCAGACACATTGCCTTGAGGCAAGTCAGGAGAGCTGTACTGCAGGCTGAGCCATGGCCCTTGCACCAAAGCTTTTCACAGTTATTACAATTTGCTTGTCCCCCCAGCTGTGTCATCTCAGTGCTTCAGCGAGGTGAGATGTGTAAGTGGTGTTCTAGCAGAAGTCACAGTGACCCCTGAGCCAGCCCTGGGTTGGGTTTCTGAGCTCCCAGGAGTCAGAGCTCAGCCACATCCTCCTGGATAGAGCAGGGTTTGGGGCATCCCTGGCATAGTACCTGCTTTTTCCTGGGAATCTACAGAAACATCAGTTCCTAGCTTTTGGTTTTGGCTTCTCACCCCAAAACACAAGTATATTAAAAAAACCCAACCCTCCCCCCCAAAAAAAAAACCACCCCAAAACCAAAACAAAAGCAAACCAACAAACAAAACCAAAAACAACCCCCAAAAACCAAAAACCAAACAATCAAATGAAAAACCACTGTCTACAGGCCAGACTTGTGGGCTCGACAAACCCCTGGGCCTTGAATTCAGGATGACTTGACTCAAACTGCCCAAGCTGTTGACAGGGTGTAGCAAAACTGTTAGGTGGTTGCACAGCAAATATAATATTACTATGAGCTGCTACGTGTGTAAATCACAGCGACAGAACCCCTTTGTTTTAAAAAAGACTTGATGAAAGGGATAAAAGAAAACTTTGCAAAGAGATGCTGATTTGATTAATTTTTCTTGGGGAGGGGAGGAGAATTGCTACTATATCGGCACTAGAGAATGTTATCAAGACAGTTTGATTAATAGGAACAAATACTACTTGAATGTAGAATTGCAGAAATAAGATGAATTTTTATAATTCTGGAGTTTTATGAAATGCCAGCTAGAAGATTAGAAATACGTGGTGTTAATTTCTTTCAAAAAGTTCTATAGAAGGAAGATTCAGAATAAGTAATTTCAGTTCTGAGCAAGATGAGAGTAAAACTAAGATACAGTCATGCAATATGAGATTTGGGAAAGATAACATTTTTTTGCCTGCATACATCTTAAACAGTGTGTAAGTCTGTACACAATTCAACAGGAATTACTGATAAATTACCTTCTTTGATCAAATTTGTCTTCTGTGAGTAAGGTAAATTCTCATTTTTTACTTATTACTTCCTGTTTAAAGAGACCTCATTACATAGCAAAAAATACAGAAAACATGACATAGCAGGAAACTTTTTCATACATTTATGGGGCAAAACCTTTCTATTGGATTTCTTGGTTTATCTGGGTTTGGTTCTATGTTAAAGAATATAAAATAAAAATTCATTAGCTAAAATTGCAAGATTATGGGGCTCATCTGAATTTATTTCTATGAATAAATGGTGAATTTGGAAGCGAAATATTTAATGATGCTTTGAAGTGGATAATTTCTGTTCTGGGCATAAAAGTTTTACAATAGAACAATTATTTCTACTTGCTATTAAATACAGAAAATATAGGGAGGTGTTAACTACTTTAAATATTGCCATATAAACAATAAAGCTGTGCAAAATCATACTATCTTCAGACAATGAATTATGACATGATCCTGAGTCCTTAGCTCCCACATCTGTTTGCTGGTGCCATGAATTGCACACCATCTGCATACTTAGTGATTTCCAGCTCCTAAACTTAGTTTTGGTATGAGATGAGACACAAATAGAAACATGTGCGCTGTCAGTAGCAACTGAGACAGATGGGAAAGCTGCACATCAAATGCTGTAAAAAACATGCATAATTTTGTATGAGTGTAACAGTTTTGGGGAAAATGAATACATTTATTAACTCTTTTGAGAAACTCATCAATAAGGTGGTCAACGCACCTGGAGAAGACTAATTGGCTTGCAACTGCACCTGCTGCTGGTTATCTTGAAATTATTGTGTTTATAGGAATCCAAAACGTGTTAAAACTTTACCTGCAATGAATATGGCTTGACAGTACACAGTATTCTTAAGGAATATCAATAACTACTTAAATTTGGTTTTAGAAATGTAAGTTGTACGTACCAAGATGAACTGGCTGGATACTTTAGGATGCACTCCCCATAGCCAACGTTTTTATTCACTTAGCACTCTGTACCTTTTTTTCTGGCCTGTTTTGGCACAGGACAGACTGTCAAGTTTAATCCCCTTGAAAGTTTCAGGAAGGATATTCAAGAATTTCAGGGTAATATGTTTGCAAAAAAAGTGTCCCGAGTAGAAAGATTTTTTTTTTATTTTTTATTTTTTATTTTTTTAGGTTTGCCTACTATGGCTAAAAATGGGAAATATTTATTTACTAGAATTTTTACCAGAAAATACTTTCATTGATAAAAGTATGTGAGCTCTCTTTAGAAAAAAACAAGTGTCTAAATTTGTAGAAATCTCTGTTTGAGTCCAAATCTCACAGTCCAAACCAGTCACAATTAATTGCAAGAAGAATTTCACCACCTTAAATCACTTTCATGTGCTGTGTGACAGCTGGGTAGGTGTTTTGTTTTTTTTACCTTGAACCCGCTTGCTTTTGACATAGCTATGAAAGGCATGACAAGTATTTCAGAAGTATGGGAGTATTTTGGTTTTTTGTATAATAAAAAAGATTTTTAGTTGATTTTTGTGGGAGTGGTGGTGTGTATGGTAGAGGGCTGAGCAGTGATAAACACCCTGTGAATGCAGCCCGTGAGCGATGTTCTGACTTAAGCCAACAGGAGCTCCCTGGTGAAGGAAAACAAGGCTGGAAAGCAAATGAGAAACATGAACCATTTGCAATCTCTCACTCTTCTGGGAGCAGTGTGTGTGTATCTGAAAGCACAGCTTGGTCTGCTCTTTGAAAAGGTTATTTGGGGTTAAGTTCTACCATATGATTTTGGCATTTGGCTATGATTGGAGTCAATGGGGGTCCTCTGTATGCATCTGAGGGCACAGTATGACCCCTCCTGCTTATTTTCACTCACTATATTTTTGTGCTATGGCACCTCTGAGCAGGGACAATCTCAACTGCTCATTCACTTTAAAAGCCATCTGTAAGGAAAGTTATTCTTGTGTTTCCTTTTGTTCTCTGAGCAGTCCTTAGCCTTCTTTCATGACTTCCTTTCTTGTTGATTTATTAAGCTACTGATGTTCAGATCCCAGTCTATAAAAATTAAAACTTCAGTCGGAGAGAAAAAATAACCAAGTAGATAATGTAAGTACAAGATAATAGCACAAGCAGCTATGAGCAGACATAGTGTATTTCATTTTCAGACATCTTCTAAAAGATAAAGAGGAGTTCAATCAAATTAAAAATGTGGAGAGATTTTCCTTCAAGGCACATTGAGCAATCAAGTCTAAAAAACAAGCCATACTGTGCTCCTGAAGCAGATAATAGTATCAGTGATGAGGTATTACTATTAGGAGTAAATGGCTCCTGTAAAATAATAAACTGATTTAATGGGCCAAATGATGATAAGGTACTTTTCATGAATGTGCCAGAAGCAAAAACTTTTTCATCACGATTGGTGTCCTAACTTGATATTCCAGCTGCAAAGCTCCAGAAGGCTTGAGACTGATGGTAGTGTTTGATTACCATGATGGAAATTGAAGTGGGGGGCCAGAATTTGCAGTACAATAGAGGAAGAATTAGATACCTTGCAAGAGTTATCTATAGGAAACATGGTTTTGCCTGCATGTAGCCTACAGGGAATGATAAATAGAAAAGGAGTATCTGCCTATCTCTGTCATTGGAGCATGCATGAAAAAGTTAATGTGCCGGGGAAGGACCTCCATCTAAGAGGACAGAGAGGAAGAATGAAGACCCTTGAATGGAGGAAGGCTTTCTCTGTTCAAAATTCTCTGCTGCCTCATGGACAAATGAAGCTGGCCTTGGTGAGGTGTGTACTCTTCCTTAATCTGGTATTGGTTGTTCCTATATACAGTGGAATGTATTCCTGATTTACTAGGAGGCAGGAGGCTATCTGCTCTGAAGAATCAGATCCTCCTTTTGTCTCCAAAATCCTGTGATTTCCCCATAGCTGGAGTGCTGCGGGGGTTTCTTGTCCTTTTTCCCAAATGGCAGATCCTCTAAATGAAATTCCCTGAACACTTCAACGATCTGCTGGAGTGAGACACAGGAGGAAGTGGCAATTTGTAGAGGGAATTGCTGAACAACTTGGTCTGACCTTGCAGCTGATCCTGCTCTGAAGAGGAGGTTAGACTGGAGACCTTCAGAGGTCCCTTCCAGCTTGAACTGTCTGATGATCTTATGAGAGTAAGATTCCAAGTACCTTTTCACCTAACTGAGCTTTCAGGCAGATTCAGGAAAAGTCATCATGTGAATGTTAAGACACCCAATTTTTTCTGAAGAGAGCTCAAATTCTTGTATAATTGAAAGATTTTTTTTCCCTGTTGTTACAATTCCAGTAAATAGACAAAAGGATGCCATCTTTACAGTGAGCTTTTTTATTATCTGTATTTTACTATAATCTGTATCATACTACTCCACAGAACTGAGTTCTATTTCCTCTGTCTCCTCAGAAACATTCACTTCTGACAGGTAGAAGTTCGTATCAAGAAAATTAAAGGAATTTGGGAGTTTTCCAATTATCTGGTGCTACTTTTTGTTGGTTTTGGTATATATTTTTTTTTTTTTCAGTTCTAATGGAAGAGGGAAATAGTGCCAGTAGAGAACTTTCCTAGTAATACTTTAAAGGAAATTTGCCTCTCAGGATACAACACTCAGATTCTAGATGACACAAATGGCACTTCATATTTTTTGGGTCCCCAATGTACATGAAACATGAAGCAGAATTTGGTTCAAAAATGAGTTGGTCCTTGTGAGTTTTTCCTTTGCCTGGAATTCACCAATAGCTGATGACTTGAATGTAACAGTTATTTTAAGTAAAAATGTCATGTCAAAAAAACTCAGATCCTAGTCTAAGAAAAAGAAATAAAACACTAAAAAAGTCTAAATACAGATTTTTCCAATAGCGCCTATTCTGCAAATTGGATTTTTGACCTTTTTTATTTTGTTTTTGTTACTCAGCTGAAGAAACACTTTAAAACAGTTTCTAGAACCCTGATCAATATAGCAGAAGACTTATGAATATTTTTCTTTGGGGGAAATGCAAATATTTTAGTTGTAAAATGTTTGTTTATGCAGAGATATCCCTGAGTTCAGCAATAATTCAAATAAAGTATTTTAGTGCCCTAGGAATTTTTACTGAAGGTTCTTCTGAAACTTTTAAAAACGTCCTTATATATCTCAATATAAGAGTAATGGATTTGTGGAAGAAAAAGAAGAGATGAAAAAATACTGTTGAAGGAATTGGGAGAGTTCAGAATAGGTATAAAGGATAAATAAATCTGCCTTACATGTATTAGAAAGAGAGAGAGAGAAAGACAAAATTATTTACTCCATTTCCAAAACATGAGATCCACAGCATAAAACTACAAAGAACTTAAGTGTCACCTCACCTTTTAACCTTCAACTTTATTTTCTCAGCATACATTTTTCAATTAAAAAATTGCCTGTGAGATAGGTAAAAAGCAGTTCCTGACACTTACTGTAGCAATTTATTATCTCATGGGGGATGTACTATGCATTTGTTATTTTCTCTTTATAAGGTGTGTGTTTTTTGTTTGTTTGTTTGTTTGTGTTTTTGTTTTGTTTTCTGTTTAGGTCTATACATTTGAACTGATTTCCCAGGTTTTCTGTTTCATAATAAAAATCTGGTCTGTTGTTTCTGACTTTTTGTTTAAAGAAATGTATCACAAAGATATATATTCTCCCACAAGAATATGAAAAGAATTGGTTGAATAAAGCTTCATTATCAATAATATTCAGAGTATTGTGTCATCTGAGAATACCTGATCTTTGCCTTTTGGGGTTCTCATTTCTGATATGTTTCTGTTAACAGTTTCCTGAATGTTTATACAGGAATGTGCATTTTCTATGGAACTGGCCATGCACAATGAATTTTCTTTGCAAGTCACCTTCAAAAGCCTTGTCACTGCTTAACAGTTTTGTGATAGGCTCAATTATGTCTCACTGACAGTGTTAAGTGTGTGTATAACATAATGTTTTCAGTAAAAGCCATCTCTCTAGGCAAAGGCACAAGGGAACCATCAAATGCTGTATTCTGACAAACAGATATCAGTCAAAATGGCTCATATCCCAACAGCTGTTGGGAGTGTTACATGGAAGACTAAGGTACAGGAGAAAGATGCATCCTTTGCTTGGTTAATCATTGCCTGGAGAAAGAGAGACTTCTTTTCTTTGGAGACTGCAGGGTCTGAAAGTTATGTTAACTGCTTAATCTGTTTTGACAAAAACCTGATTAAATAATGGAACAAGAGAGAAAATGTACGTTTGGTGAATTTTTATTAAGCTGCGTATACGGTCTAGTGGATCTCTAGTCTAGTAAAAACCCTCCATCTGCTTTTCTCTGTGTAGTTGTAATTCTCAATCAGTGATTGTGATGAGTTTTCAGTTCAGAGGTCTACAGGGCTTCTAGGAGAGAGTAGAAATATAGCATGTCTCCTTGGTACAGAGAAATGCATTTGAGGTTAATATTTCAGAAGCATCCTTGGATTCAGTGTGTTCAAATGTGGTGGTTGGTCATTTTTTCTCCCTATATGTCTGTGGTCTTCTGGATGACTGATGAACATAGATGATCTGTTATGTGCTTTCACCAGGTAATTTTTGAATTTCTGTATCTGGTTCCCTTGCCCAGATAACCTAAAAACAAACCCAACCCCCCCAAAAAAAAGAACATCGTAATAACCTGTTTTCCGTAGACCCATTACCAGCATTTCCACAAGAGCAAGTGTGTATTTTAATGCTGTAAATGCTTTTCCATTTCACTACATCTGACAGCACAGCAATATAATTTCCTTTTCATGCTTGCAGTTTTTCTTGTTCCATTAACACTGATAATAGTTATCTCTGCATTGATTAATGGAATTCCCTACCCCTAAGTAATATATTGTTTGAACAAGTGGTATATATGTTTCTAACTTTTAAAATTGCTTGAATTAAAAGAAGACATTTATTGTTCAAATATCTAGTCTGATATCTTTGTGTGATTTTTTTCCCCATTGATTCGTCTCCACTCTTTATTTTGAATGATATGACTTGAAAGTTTGTATTTGATATGTTAAGGAAACTTCCCAATCTGACCATTCCCAAGACTCTCTGGCAGTATTGTGATGTCTGTAGCAAACTGCTAAAATTCACAAATGGAAATGACATTATTTTTAGATAATGAAATGCAGTCAGTTTGGATTCTTGATACAGTCAGTGGGTTTTTTTTACACTTTCCCACCCACATTCTACAGTTAGAAATTGCAATTAGAAAGTGCAGTTGAAATTGCTATTAGAAAATGCAATTATTTCATTAAGAGATTCAGAAAACAAAATATCTGATTTTTATGAACACTAGTTCTTCAGTCTTAACATCTATTTGCTGATTTGAATAAGAAAGGATGCAATCTTTTAGAGGAGTTTCATCCCAGCACATTTAATAGGAACTCTTTCATGAACAGAAATGGGAGCAGCAGCAAGGTTGTGCAACACTCCCTGCATACAAATTGCCTAAATTTTTTTGGAAAGAGATGAGGACAGGAAATTTTTAGGATCAAAAGTGGCAATAAGGAACAAAAATTTTACTATTAATAGAAATTCCTTCCATGTTCCTTACTTGGATTTGGCTGTGGGGATGAAAATTTCCTTGCACTCTGCTGTGTTTATGGCAGAGATGGGAGTTTTGCTTTAACTGACATTGTCCAATTCCCTTTTATGAGACTGTTAACAAGTGCTTAGAAATTTTGCCAAAACATTACTCAATTAAGTTGATATATTCCATGTCAGATATCTGCCTGAGCCAAAACACCTCTGTTTCAGGCAGCAGGGCTGGGAAATTACATTGTTTTGCCACATTGCCTGTGAAGTGCTCTAGCTGGATATCCAAAAATGAACAAGAATTTAAGCATATTCTTTGTCATTACCTCTGTACCTTCATAAGGGAAGTAAGAAGAGGACTAAATTTCTGCTACAGCCTGTCCACTTTCCCTGCACAGCTCCAATCTAATGCAGTGTATGTTGATTGTGATTTTGATTTTATTGATATAAATACTAGTTTCCTGTACTTCAGTTAGTAACCTGATAATATGGTCCTGCATTTTACAGAAATACCAATTCCTTCAGAACAGGAAACAGACTTTTTCTTTCCTAAATTTTTTTTTCTCATCAATAATCTGTCACTTCTTAAAAGTAAAGAAATTAAATAAACCACAATAGTGAATAGCCGTTCTGGGCCTATAAAAATTACTGCAGTACCTTTAGGAAAATACTAATGGACCATGTGTTGAAGGGATCCTGGATATGAAAGGTGTTTTTTGTCCAATGATTGAAACTCATCTTTTCACCAAGTTATCTTGGTGAGGCTGGCTGTGCAGGGAGGTTTCACCTCTGGGGGTGACAAGATAAAGAAGGGGCAGGATATCAGGACCATCATTTCCACAGTTCAGGGACTTTGGCTCAGGAGGTTTTCAGCAAGCTAAGATTATGGGCTGGTAGGAAGATAAACATGTTTACAACAGCCCTATAAAAATCTGTCCAAACTGATTTCTGCCCCCCCAAGGTACTCTCTTTCCAACAAAAGAGCAAATTCTAAAGGTAAACAATTTTCTTGACTCTTTTTCCCAACTAGCTCTAGAATATGAAATTACAATATGAAGGTTGGATTCAAGATGCTGCAATCATAAGGAGTACCAATTTAATTTTTAGGGGATATAATTAACCTTAAATATTGAAAATTAATTTGGACACTGTGAGTGCTTTTCTGGTATGCAGAATCTAGTTAGCACTGACCAGAAAGTTATCTGCTGGTTCAGACCCTTTAGATCCACAAACATGAATGAACTGGTGCCATTTTTGCTGAATGGGCTTCACAAAATTAATGTTAAGAAAATGTATTGCTTTCAGTATGATCGATGTTGTGGCACGAAGAAAGGATGAGAAATGTATGGAGTAATTTGCTTTCACTTGTGGGAAAAACAGCTGCATTGAAAATCTATCTGGAGAAAATTAAAGTAAGGCTGAAATAAACAGCCACGTTAGTCTTCAGTAGCAATGCTGAAACTGGAAAAGTGAAGGCTTTCAAAATTTGAAATGCTAATGAGTAAGAGAAAAGAATAGCCAGTTTAATTTAATTTTGATACCATACACAAAATTATGTTCTATCTTAACAGAATAGACCATGTGACAAAATTTCTCTTTCTATTTGTATCACAAGATTACTTCCTTTCACTTTACAAAAGAGTGCTGTTTTGTTACACCTTAGTAACCATCCTTGCTGAGATACAAACATTGATCTCTATCCCATTTCATGTATATTTTAGTGAATTTCATAGGTTTTGCATTCAGGTCTTAATTACTTTTATATAGAATATTCTGCATAGAAGAAGGGGGGAAATCTGAATGCACTGCCTCAGTAATTCTACCGCATGAATCTGCTACCATGGAAGATCTAAATAGATTGCATTTTTAATTTGCTATGAAGCAAAGATGAAAACTAAGTATGAAGATAATTTTTATGTATTTGGAGACTAATATAAAAAAAATTAGAGGTTTTCATTTCTCATGAAAAGGCAGTGATGGCTGTTTTCACTATGCAAATGAATAGCAAATTGTTCTTCTGTAAGCTTAATTATTTTTATTTAAAATTGTATAAATTAACAAGCTTTATCAAACACATGGCAATCTGCCTGTTTCCATGCTAAAAAGAATGGATATTTAAATATGAGAGCACAGTGCTGAGTTTCTGAAAGAAATAGGGACCAGATCCAATAAACCTGATGAACTGGATCTGCAGAGACTGGGGTGTGAGAAGGCTGAGGCTGCTTAACCCTCTCTTTGGGCAACAGCTCTGTAAATGAAAACTGCTTGCTGTTCCAAGGCTCCCTTTTACAATGGTTAGGAGAACACATGTACCGCGGAAGATGCAAACCCACCATCCTGTTTGGGTGGGAAGCTGCTGAAATTTGTGCAGAGGTGCTCCAAGCCATACAAAATGGAAACTGCTCACAGGCGTGTTTCTGCAATATAAATTCTAGATAACACTATAGCAATTTTATCAATAAAATGTTATTATACAAAACGTGATTACAAAAAAGGACCAGATCTCTTCCAGATTAGGCTGTAAAGAGGACATGAAGAGAATTTTTGTTATGTCTTCTTTACAAATTGTCTATTTATTGCTATACATATCTGTATGAACACACAAGCCAGCTCACTTAATTCCCTGTATATATAGTCTTCAAGTTTCTGGGTGTACTGACAATATGAAATGCAAGAAAAAATAAGGAGAAACCATATGAAAGTGTCTTTCAAGTCAAGTTTGCTACAAACAACACTGTAGTTTTGATTTCTGCTTCTTTGTATTGCAAAAGCTCCTAATGCTCCAAATAATTTTCCTCAGAATTATCTTTGCATGAATGTGTTGTCCCATTGAGATTAATGAAACAGCTTATGCACATCAAATGAAGCACAGGTAGGATATCTGCATATGTGCGGAATCAGTGCTCTATATAATTGCCTTTGTTCACTTGATAATATTGGTGATTATTAATTCACATACAAGAGACCTGGTACAACGCAGCAGTGAAGCTGCAGAACGAGTCTCTCTTTCATGGGTGTTGTGCCATTTATCTAACTGTGGCATTTTTAACTGAATATTTTAATGTGGCCTGAAATGTTCTGCTATTTAATATTATCTGGTTTTCTAGCCTTACAGGATTGTAAATGATAGCGATGAATTTCCTTTATTCTGCTTTTTTTTTTTTCTCTGGTGTATGAAGTGAACACCTTGTGCTTCAAGTCCCTTAAGTGGTACAGCAGATACTTTGGAAAAAGCAGGAAAAGTTCTTAGAAAAAAGTTAAATAATATAATTCTTTGTAACCAAATACTAGAAATTCTTGTCCCCAGCCAATCATATTAAGGTATTTTCAGAAAACAGATCAGACTTTACACCAAAACTTCTCTGGACTTGAGAGAAGAGTGTGAAGCTGTGTCAGGGGAAGTTTAGGTTAGATATTAGGAAAATGTTCTTCACCCAGAGGGTAGCTGGGAACTGGAATAGGCTCCCTATGGCGGCCCTCGCAGCCCCAAGCCTTTCAGAGTACAAGTGTTTGTAAAATACTCTCGGGCACATGGTGCGACGTTTTGGGCTGTTCTGTGCAGGGCCAGGAGTTGGACTTTGATGATCCTTGTAGGTCTCTTCCAACTTAGGATATTCTATTATTCTATGAATGAGCCCTTTTTTCTAATTATCTTATAGGTGATGACTGCTCAGTTTTTGAAACTGCTGATCTAGACCTCTAGTGGCTATTGACAAAGACCTCAGGTGTACCCATTTGTGATTAGACAGAAAAGAAACAATCCTACCTCTTGCAGGGGACTTGAAAAACTTTTTCAAAGATACCATGTGTCAGAAGAAATTCAAGTGTCTTTTCAACTTGAAACATCCAGCGCAGAGGTGAGACATGGCTTTCAAGATTTCCTATATCTTGTATCAGAACAATTTTGTGAGTTGAGCAGTAATTTGTTTATGAAAGTCAGGGAAATTTCATCAGTGGACATACCAAAGATTTCATGTGAATCAAATCACATATGGGCAGTCATCCACATGACAGAGACCGTTTGATCCCAAAGGCTGATATGGCACAGCTCACATTTACAGAGATAAATTTTTTTACTCTTAACCCACCTATTTTTGGTATTAACTGGGACCTTGTGTCTAGGAGCTCATTTGAGACAGTGCTAATTTGTAGGACTTGAAATTACAACAGGGACTGTGATGAGGATGATGATAACATGGCTATAGGTTTTCTTTGACACAGTTTTTTTTTACTGTAGAACACAAAGCATATTGAAGAGAAACTCAAAGCTTCAGTTGAACACTACCCCATGGGCAAGTTTCTTTGTTCTCCTGTCTAAGTTCTAATCTGATCCATAGAATACATCAGAAGAGTAGGAGGACAGAGTTTGTGGGTCAGGCTGTTTCATATAATTCTTAACCACTCTTTTTCTGCTCATCAAGAAATTTTCTAAACAGCTTGTGCAGTGTATTCTCTTGTAGTTGAGCAGATCCTGTGTTAGTGTACTTGACTGGCAATTAATGGTTTGGAGGAGTGTCCCCTAAATGCTGAATTCCTGAAATAAATGTTCTTTAATGCCTGGAGCTCTAAATTTTCACCCTCCCTCAAGCTCAAATGCTTTATCTACCCTTGACCATTTCCAGTTTTATCCTCCAATAAATATGATATATTTGCAACTGCGAACACAGTCCTATTCACTCACCACATTTTGCAGAATTTAGCAATTTACTGAAATCCACAGCCACTTCTGTCCATAGCATTACCCTAATCCTAGCCCTATCTTTTCTCTGATTGGTATGCTTACTGTTGTGTAGATTTCCCTGTCCAAATCAGTTAATCAACCTGTCTGAGAGCTCTTTATAAAGCCTTGTAGACCTTGCTGTCTGAAGAAGTATAAAGAGATTTCTATCCAGATTCAAGAAGCATGTTATGTCAGAGGTGAAATTCATATATTAAATTAGGCATGGGTCACAGTGATAGTGTAATGCTTAAGTTTAGGGTTAGCTTAATCTTGCAGTATGGGGAAAAGTAACTACAACTCAGCTTGCTGGTGTGTCTTTAATGCTTGTTTAATCTAGGAAGATTGGTGATCAGTCATGCCAGCTGTGTAAAAGATGAGAGGTAGAGGAACGGTTTGGAGGATAAGAACTGTAGAACTTTATTAATTCCTAAATTCTTCAACTCTGATGACATCAGGAAAAGAGCTGCTGCTGCCAGAAACTTAAGGTCTCGTTGTACTGACGAGGTCAGAAAATCCTACATAACTGAAATGCAATGCTTACAGCAATACAGGAGCAGAAATATTCCATTTAACTTCAGATAATGATGTTTTTGTAATGATTAAGACCAGCTTTAGCATTGGCAAGAGAGTCAAGAATCAGAAAAACAGCATCTGAGGAACTGGCTTGTTGCTCTTTTCTGCAGAGGTCACCAAGCTGAGGTAGGTGTGGCAGAGACAGAGGCCAGTGTTGTCCAGTGAAGAAGGTGGTGTTTTTTCATCATATTCAAACTGCAGGTTGACCATGAAAATATGATAATAGGGAATTTTTTCTTTCCAGTTCAAGGACTCCACCCCTTGTGAAGTTGTCTGGCTTTGTCCTGACTGCATTTTAGCAGAGGAGTCCTTTCACTCCAAGAGGGAATACTTTCATGCAAAGATATACTGTTTCAAAGTTAGCTGTACCTTAACATGCATTAATTAATCACAAAATTTACTCCTAAGGTGGAAAGAGGCAAATAATGGCAGTGTAAGTTGTCCTGTTGTAAGATTGTATTCCATTTCAGAGGGAAGTGGAGGCACTGAATGTCTTGCAAGATCAGTAGTTTAATATCTGTAAATGGGTTAGAAGTGGGCCAAGAAAAGTGTATCCTGTTCATGAGGGGAATTTCAGCAACACTGAGCACTCCTAGGATGAGAACTGTGTTTTTACTGTGTTTTTGCTGCACTGCTTTACACAAAGCTGGGCAAGACCTTCCTGAGAGCAAGAACCCTGCAAGGAAGGAAATGGAAAATGTTTCTTACCTTTTTCCTGAAATATTGTCTGCTGGGCAAATAACATGTCAGTGACATTAGTGTATGAAAGCTGTATAAGAAGGAAAATACAAAAATGAATCTTGGCAAAGCTCTTTGGCCTGATCTTGCTGTTTACATAAAACAAAGATTCCCAGAGTATTGAGCTTGTGCCTTTTGACAGAAAACTCCAGAGATCCACAAATTGCTCACACAGATTTACTCTTATACTGCTTATTTGTATGGTTTTATTTATAAGCAAATAGTTGATAATATATTCATAAAGAGATTAGCAATTTAGTGTTTAATACATGATTTGGTATATTTTATTTTTTGACAGGACCTGTTTCACATGAGGTACTGAACGTATGAAACGGGAGTTACACTGTCACTAATTTTGTGCTCTTCCAAGCTGCATAATTCTGGAGTGTGAAAGGGCTAATCTGATATGGACTCCAGTTATTTTTAATGCGAGCATTACAAATCTCTCAGAGGGAAGCCATTATACAATATTTATGGAAAGCTATGTGAAATCTCTGTTATCCCCCTGCAAGCTTTGCTTCCTCTTGCTGGACATTATGCAGTGACAATAACCAGGCAGCACTCACTTGTGGAATTTACAGAGAGATTACGTAGACCCTAAATTAAGTGGACCACAGGCAAGGCTTGGATGCTGCTAGGGAAATAAAGAAAAAAGATGCTTTCTCTTTTGTTTCCTCAGTGGTTGTTTAATATAAAATGCATTACTTTTGGTATTTAAATAAATTAACTGACAGCTGTAAGAGATCAGTTTTGTAACACTCAGCAAGGTATTTGATATTTGCAAACACAAAGGTCTTAGTAAAATATCCATTAAAAACCTGAAAAAAATGAATGTGGTGCTTTGCAATCTGGGTTAAACAAGGTTCAGGGGGAGATGTAAAACCTTTTACTAGACCTGCTGATACAATTAGAAAAAACAGATAACTTTAAAGGCATGAAAACCTTTCTGCACTTTTGAAATATGAGGCATCAACCTCTGAAACTCAGCACTAGTGAAGAATTGCTCAGAACTCAACTAGAGACTGAGACAAAAGCTGATTAATATCAATAGAGTACGATGCTCCAAGGGAATATCACAGCAAGGGAAGAGTCCAGGAGGAGCTGAGAGGGGAAGAAAAGGAAATAATTTTTGATGATAAATTGGATTAATTTGATTAAGTTTGATTAGCTAGAAGTTTAAATGCAGGGGGAGGGGGGAAGGTGAATCACAGACTGATAGAAAAGCAGAATCTTTTTTTGTGTTTTTGATTTTTAATGTTCAGGGCTGGCACAAACTTGAGTTTCAGTAGGTTACCACTGCTCTGTAATAATTACCCTTTCCCTGTGCAACAATATATGTAATGTGTATATAGCTAAAGAGGCATTTTTAAAAGTCAGAAAAAGCTCATCTTTGATATAGTTAAGAAAACAAGCTAAGCACATCACATTATGTGCTCCAGGAGGCTGTGGCCTTTTGGCACAGGAATTTCCACAGCCCAGGGAATCAATGACACAGAGGATCGCCAGGTTAAAAAAATATTTGTCCATCAATTTTATTATAAAGCTGTGCATGGGATGCACGCCAGATAGAGTGTATCTTTCCCTAGAGTCACTGAAGAAAAGTTTTTGCCAAGTGTGAATACTGTCTAAAGGAGTTAGGGACTCTTGAAAAGATTTTTTTTTTCCCTCTGGGTTACTCATCAATGACCATCAGATTTTGTATGTGAGAAAATAATAATTTTATAAGTATTAAATTCAAAAGTGTTCTCTGTTTCCACCCAGAAGAATTTCCACCTGAACTGAGCTTTTGAACTGTTCTTTGTGACACAAGGTAAAGAAACCAATAACTCAGAATGCTATGTCAAAAGGTACAATGACTAGATGGGGTTATTTTTTTTTTTATTGACAATTTTTTAGACAGCAAAAAAGAATTTTGTTGCTTATCCCCTCCCCAGTTTGTTTTCTCAAGTCTACAAATTAAAGAAATGTTAGCTCATGTGTGTATGTCATCGTCTGTAGTATTACCACAACATTGTTTGGTATTTTTATGTGTATGCAAGAAGAGGGTAAGGATGTTATTTCATGTGGGCATGGAAGAGGGCTCATCAGAAAGCTGTGTGTTTAAAGAAAGAAAGGATCAGTCCTGAGGGACTGGCTCAGGAAGAAAGGATTTAAGCCTTAATCACGTCCACATTCTCCTCCTACAGAACTAATTTTTTTTTTCTCATGTATTGAAGTTAGAGTTTTCAGGAGAAAGCAATAGTTGAGCATTGTCTGAATTTTCAGCTCAGCTGAGTAATTCCCTCCAATTCTCTAGCAATGGAATGCTAAGCACAGATGGAGCAGTGATATACTGGGCTGGGGGAGCTGCCCAGACTGTTTGTTGTTCCAAGTATTTGATTTTGTGAATAGCAATAAAGCCTTTTTTATTGACCTCTGAAGGATTAATTTCTTAATTTAGCACTCAGAGGCAAAGAAGCCTAGAGAAAAAATATTGGATATGCACATAATGAATTGTAGTGTTTATAGTTTGTACAACGCACAAACCCCATAATCTGCTGATTGCAGTTGAATTTGAGAAGTGCTAATTCATGAGTTTTGACATTCCAATTATTTTGTTATTAATACACTCTGCATCCACCTGTGCTGCTGTTTTAGCATCACTCCAATAACACTGCTAAACAACACTAAAGACAGACAATGGAAAAGCCATATAACTGCATTTTCCTAAAGGACAGTGTGGGAAATTTAATGAGACTTTTATTTGATTTAAGGTGGCTGCTTTTCAAAGCAGAAATACAGGGCATTGTTAAATTATGCTGACAAAGGAAGGTAGAAAGTGAGCAAAAATTCACTTCCACTGAAATCTTAGACTTGTTCAAAAAATAATTTTTGTGCTTGACATATTTATTAGTGGTCTGATGCAAATGGCCTAATATTTCTTAAAAGCATTGCATTAATTTTTAGTTGTAAATTGTTCTTTTTCTTATTCTCTCTGTTGGATGGATTAAGTTACAAAGGTAATTATCCATTGCCCTATAATTAAAGCATGTAAGAATGGAAACAAATATAAAGGAATACAGATGATTACCTGAAAGTGTTTTGCAAGGACTAAGTTCTTCCTGATTACAATGGAATTAGTACAGAAACAAAACAGTGATATGACTTTAATGTTGTGACATACAGACTGTGTAATATGATAATTCCAGACCACTTTCTTAGAGAGACTGAAAAAGCCAAGGCATTTAAAACCAGATGGGAGTTAAGATCACAGAACTGCCTGGATTTGCATATGGTGGAGGTCTCAAGGAGAATGCCAAATTCTCTTACGTGAACCTAAAGCCCTTCAGGTGATGTGATTCAGCCAGTCTGCCTGTGCCGTGCTGAGGACCTGATGCTCCCAGGCCCTGGGATGCTGCTCTGTGGCATTAGGATATACCAGGAGCAGGACTGCAACACAGGACCCTCTTCTAATAGGTCTGCAACCCCCTTAGGCAGGATTTTTTCAATCCTGAATATGACCTTATTGAATCTAGGTATTGTTTTCTCTGTTACAAAAACCTAGGAAGAGAAGAGATGATTTTTAAACCACCCCTAGCTCACCCTATATTGATCGTTATCTGGCACGTGAAGAAACAAATGGGGAAGAAAACATTATCTACCTAATGAAAATATTGGAGGCCCCAGAGATACAGCTTTTCCCCTCTAACCAAAGTGATGCAAGATATGAAACTTCAACAGCAAATGATATCACTTTTGGTACTGCTGATAATTCCCCTTGGTAACATTAAAACGCACTCTTTGTGGAAATTTCTGTTCTGAATACCTTAGAGTTCAAAGTATATACAAGAACTAGCTGAGTGGTAACAAGTTAGAGTCCCTACTTTTGCATCTTAATAATATTCTTAAGTAATTCAGTGGCATATTTTTAAGTTGTTATAAGTGATGAAATCAGATGCTTACTTTATTCCAAGGATGTTTTCTTAGTGCATATAATGGTTACACAATTTCTCTGAGGTTACTTCTCAAGAAAGTGATTTGATTTCCCTTCTACAGTTAATGTGACATGAAGAGTGTTTATTTCTAGTGGTGAAAGAATGTGCGTATGGACAAATATCTTCATTAGCAAGGGCTAAAAACAGACTTTTTAAAGACCATTGTAATGTGTTTAGTGAACACTTCAACAATTGCTTGGGTTTTATTTTTGTTTTGCCAAATAAAAACTTCCCTCTTGGAGAATTTTGCTAATAATTTTTTTGTTGCAAAGACAGATGACCCCCTTCAGTGTAAGGAAAGAACTTTTTGTCTCTGGACACAATAATGTAGTAGGAATCAAATCATTAATATCAACATTCATGCATTTGTTACCAGCCTATTCTGCTTGTGAGTGACTGCAACAACCTCTTTTCTGGCATTTATGTGCATATTATATCAGAAGCACGTTTTAGTATTCATTTGACTTCTTCAGGAGCTGGAGACAGGGAAAGTAATTTTCATAGCTCTCTGAAAAAAAGCCTTTTTCTGAAGCTGCTCAGCTCAGGAATACTTCTCAAGTTAATAACAATTTTAGCTCTAGTCTGAAAAAACCCCAGAGCCTTACAATTAGCCAGAACTAATGTTAAATATAAAACATAGTTGAAAAGTGTCCTTTACAGATATTTTCTAGTCACCAAATCATACAATTTTCTTGAAATCATTGTAATTATTAGTTGTGAGTTTCTGTGATGTGTGAAAATAAGTAGAATGATGAATATTTCCTGACTATATGGAAATTAACTGTTATTAAATGCAGGAAATTAATAATTCTCTGATGTCAATTTTGAAAACTACAGGACGAAGTATTATCAAGCTGTAACAATTTTGATAAGTGCCGTCCAAATTGAATTAATAGAAAGGAACCACACAACTTCCAATCAATAGCATATTGATACAGGTTATGATAAGTCAATAGTTTAATGCTTGTCTACTGATAATACACTTCAAAAACTTGTTGATTACCTTATGGTTTAGCCTGCCCAGTGATACCACATTCTCTTATCCAACCAGAGTTGTTGCGGGGGCACGGATCAATCACGCAGAGATCAATGTGATCAGGTGAAAGCCGTTTATTACAGATCAGAAGGCTACTTATATACATCTTCTGCTTCTCTATATCTAAGCAGTAGATTGGTTACTAGCTACTTGTTTACACATCTAAACGAATCACTTAGAGCCATGGTGAGCTGTCATACAAATGCTGCTTCTGTTGGCTCTGCTAAGCTAATGCTGGATTGTGCATATTTCACTGCCCTGCCTCTTAAGGACACCCAACACAGAGTATCCCATGTTCCCTATGAACTGCAAAGCCCTTGGCAGGACTCTTGCTGTGCAGCCCAGACGCACCACGCCATGGCAGGGCCAAGCACTCCCAGTGGGAGAGGATGGAGTGAACTGGCACCAGAGCTGCCCCAGGACATGGAACTGGTACCTTAACGTTGCATGGTGTTTCTTGGGTGAAGATGGAACTTCCATACCCCCAGCACTTGAGAAAAATAAGCCTTTTTTAACATGGCAGGATTTCTTCCAGGATTTTAGTGAACTGCGTCCTGATTGAGTTTTGCATATTTTGACAGAGGAGTGCAGTAATTTTAAGCTCTTGTTATAGATAATTACAAGAAATAATCAGATCTCTGATGGCAGTTTTCCCCTGAGGGTGCTGAGTTGTCTTCTCCATGAAGTAAAAGAGCTTGACTTTAGACAGACTGAGATAAGGTGCTGAGTTGGGTTTTATTCTGACTTTCCAACTCTCTTAAGTGGTACACCTGAAGATAGAGTAGGTGAGGTTCAAACCTCCACTTATGGGTGAATAAGAAACTTAGCTAAAGAATAGCAGTGGAGGAAAGATGTTTTGACTGATGAGAAAATAAGAAAAACTTTTAATTAGTTTTATTAGTTATCGAGCCTGTTAAATGCAGCTTAGACGATGAAAAAAAAATGCTTTCTGTTAATGTTCAAATGAAAGCATGAAATCTGTTAGAAGAAAGACTTGCAAAGCATTATTCACAGTAGAAAAGATAGTGTTTTATACATTAAAAAAAAAAAATTAAAAATAAGTTGCCCAGATTCCATTCAAACTAATTCTTAGCCAGACCAAGATGTTGTAAAGTATTTTTTCGTCATTAAAATGAAGGAATATAGTTTTGTGGAAATAAATTCCTTTTTAAAATTAAATACACATTGGTACAAAATAAGTTTCCTCTGTGGATTATGTTGTTAATTATGAGTCTCAAAGCAGCTAGATATAAAAAGTCCTTTACAAACTAAGGATTAACTACACACTTGATAAACAGCAGGCCTACAATCATCCAAAGAAAAAGACATTTTTCTGGGAAAACTTTGCATTTTTTGGGTAGATTGACACTTGCAGCCTTAAGCCCATGAGCTTGGCTGATGTTCCCCGATCCCAGTTCTTCAAAAAAGTTTACACTGTAGGAAATTTCCCTGATGTCTCATATGGTAAAAGCTGTACTTCAGTCTAGAGATACCCAGATTAAATGCTAGTTTTCTGAAAGTCAGTGGCAAACCTTCTACTGATTGTCATGTGGCCTGAATTTTAACAAAGTTTCATTAATAATTCCCATTTTCTTCATAAAGCGTCACCACCAAATATGTATGAAGAGTGGGAATTTTAGCAAAAACGAAGAATGTTTAGAAACAAAGAATGGGAGGTTGTGTCTCCAGGAGAATGAAGGACAAAGTCACTTATAACTTTAATATGATTTAGCAGAAAACCAGAACATACCATTCAAACCATAGTAAGACTGCAATTTTCTATGTATCTTCTTGAGGGATGGGATGGGGTGGAATGGTTGGCAGATGGGCAATTGGATTTTTACTTCTTTAATGGAGTTAAGATCTTGTGCATATTTGTACATATTCTGCTCTTCACTAGAGAACCAGTTAGAGGCTCACCAGACTCCTGTTGAGCTATGTACAGCAGAAACACAACCTCCTCATTTGTTAACTTATGGAAAAAGAAGGTCTCTAGTATGTAAAGAGTAGGCAGAAAAAAAACCCCAAAGCATAAAGAAATTAAGAAACCACACATAACATTCCAGTTGCACCTAGTTCCCTGAACTGACTTACTAGACTGGTTTCTGTCCAGTAAGTTGCTGTTCTCTTCAAACAGGAATTTTTCACTTTGGAAATGTAGTTCAGAGATGGCTACAGCAAATATGTTGGTAACAATGGGAGTTTGAGGTACTGAGTTTTTCCATGACTTGAAATCTATTTGAAGAAAACTCTTGCACAAAAAGCCCTTCATTATGTACCATGTTATCTTTTACCGAGACTCACTGACTGAGATAAATAAGGAAATCGAGATTGACAGCATTTGCTACCAGAAGACTTGAGCCAACTTCCAGTGTCTGGAACAGAAAATCAATCTGAGGATTGGGAAGAGAAAATGAAGCAATTAATTCGTAAATTGATTCCAACTGATCTACTTAGAAAAGTGGCTATCTCTTCTCAGACCTGGGAAGAGCTATGTTGTTGCAGTTCACAATTTACATTGTCTGATGTATTTATTTACTATATTTATCAGTAAAGAAAGTATGTAAATCTGATATGAAATAAGAAGAAAGTAATTCTATTTTATTTTTCTTTTTTTTTTTATGCATTTTTAAAAATGATAAGTGCAAAGAATTACAACTGTCAGTGGTGCAAAAATGTTGACATACTTGTCCTAAAAAGACCACTACAGTGGTTTTATTCTGCTCTGATATAGAAACTCACAAAAACGCCATATAATCATCTTGATAAGCGAAAAATGAAAATAATTTTCTGTACTAAACTGTTGTTTCCCTAAGATAAATAAGCCTGATGATTTCCTGCAGCTTCTCTTCAGTAGAATTAAAAACACTTTTATGGTAATTTACAATGGGTCTCAACTAAAAATTCCTCTGGGAAAAAAAAAAAGGAATTTCTTGACATCTTATGCTGATTTGTGAATGTCCATCTTGAGATCCAAATCAGGTCTAGAGTGCATAATTAAATCTATCAGAGTCTGATGAAGCTTCAATAATGCTAATCCCCAGTGGCTCATATGAGTTATGGTACTGCTGGATCTATGTGTTCACAAAAAAGATCCCACTTCATCTGTGGAAAAAGGTTAACAAGAACACTTTATGGTTGAAAGTCAATTCTTTAATCTTCCCTGCTATATATAAAAATCTGTTGCATTTGGCAATGGTAGTTTTAGAAGGGAAAGGGTAGAAATGATGGCTATAATAATCATATATTTCATATCATGGTGAGTTATATATTTGCAATGAGGGAAAGGGAGGGAAAGAGATATCTTCACTGAGCCTGCTTAAAGCAGAAAAGCCTGTTTAATGTGTTACAAAGAGTGTGTTGATTTATTTTTTAAAAAAACTCGTGATATTGAAGATTATTGTCATTACATTTTTAATGCTGTAAGAATGATTGCCCTTTATGTGTTATAACAATCTTGCAGTAACTGTTAGACCCCTTGAGAAAGGCTTTTATGTAAATACATACATAATTTTTCCTCATTTTTTGTTTTCTCATGGATCAGGAATTGTGGTGGTCATTCCAGCTGGTGCTACCCTTGTTAGTATAGGACTGCATTCACCATGAGGGCATAGGAATTCTGTTATCACTAACCCTGTGAGATTATGGGTTGAGTTTGGTACAGATAAGAAGTGGTGCAAATTACAGAAGTGCCCAATTATGAG
Organism: Pardalotus punctatus; assembly: GCA_013400915.1. Lineage (NCBI taxonomy): Eukaryota > Metazoa > Chordata > Aves > Passeriformes > Pardalotidae > Pardalotus > Pardalotus punctatus. The sequence goes on along the minus strand of VZTX01020707.1, from coordinate 1,410,497 downwards.
AAAGTAAGAGCCTGCCGTGCCCATGTGTGTCCTGTTCATGGGATAAATAGGTGTCCATGGCTGGCTGTGCAGCATCCTAAGCATGTGCAGTATGGGTAGAGATGGTTCTCCAGACTGGGGTGTCCATACTGGCACCTAAGAAAGCAATGCAGACGTGTGCAACCTTTTGAGTAAATGCCCTAGATGAAAAGAAAAGGATCTGGGATCTGACATAGCCCGGAGATGGGAGAAATCACACTGTATACATTGAAGATATATCTGATGAGAAAATTGTTCTTTTATAAAGGGTTGTGTTTTTATGTGCCTTTTCAAGTCTGAAAAAGTAGAAATGAGAACTTGTAAACAATACCTTTTTTTCTGTGCATTATTTTTAACCAATATTATTTAGTGTGCTTTACTGTGTGCCCTCTGCAAACTGTTGTTTGTCCATCTGTGAGGGTGTGATAAATATCAACAGAGACGCAAAGTGAAGAAAAGTGGGAAAGTAAAAATCCTTTAGAAGTTCCTTAAGCCAGATTCCTACCAAAGGCAATACATTATGAAAATAATCTTATACTTGGGAAAATTTCTATAAGGTAAAAACTAAAAGAGATCTGATGCTATATAAATTCTGTTTATAAACTGGACTTGATCAATAAGTGGAATTACTTTCTTCCATTGTTGATGTGTCCAGAATACAGTGTTCACTGAACTAAGTCAAATATGGGCATGAAAGTTTATTATACACAGACATGCGTAACATCATCCTAGTTTGCAAGGTGCTGAGAGACTGCTATTGGAAGCTGTTTTAATGAATTTTCTTGTTTGTATTCCCACATTGCCTTTCATCCTGCAAAAGGGACCTGTTCCAGTTTCAAGCAGGTGATGGAGGGTGCAGGATTGGAGTTAAAATGCTTTTTGCCTGGTTTAGGGAATACCTAAGGCTGATAGTTGTCTGCCTGAAGTTCAAATAGTAACAAAGACATTTTCACAAGGGAAAATACATCCGGATTTAGTTTTGAAAGGGCAGCAGTTGCGGCAGAGCAAGAAAATGAGCTGACAAGTCATATGCTGACAAGCACCCTTTTCAAAGCCCATCTGTTGGAACAGGCCAGGTAATTTGTGATGTTGAACTCAAGCCCATCTGCCCTGAGGATTAAGGTGGGAAGGAGTGAAACAAACCCTTAGCCATCCATACACCCACCTTGTTCGGGGATGAACAATGGGTTTAGGTGCCTGGCTCCCCTCAGCCCTGTTTCATACACTCTGCAGAGGGTGATGATGACCTTTGCTTCAGCATGTGCATGGTAAGTCTGAGACATCGCATGATGATGAACTCACTGTCTAGCCACTGTACAGCTCTTATGCATTATATTTCAGTCTCAGAAATCCCAGACAGGATTATGAGCCCCCAGGGACATAAATCACCATTTTCTCATTGAATCCTAGGGCTGATGAATCTCAGGTTGGCTTCAAGCCTGTAAAAGAACAATGGGGATGTTTGGGCTATGGTTTTTAAACAAATCTCTAACATCTCCAGATTGTGGAGATTTCAGGTGTGGAAAAGGCATGACCAAAAGAGTTGAACAGAAAATAGATTTTTATATTTGCAAATATTTTTTGTATTCCTATGTCTTGAAACCATTTTCCAAATTTTGGCATGGAGTTAATCTTAAATTTTGATCTGCTAGTGTTTCTTGATAGGCAATCCTTTTCCTATCTCGTTTTAGTTTGGTAAATCAGGACACATCTTCTTATTTCATCTCCAAATCACAAATCTTCTTGATTACGTTCTTTCTCAAGCAGAAAAATTCCCATCTCCACATTGGCATGTTTCCAAATGCAGTGCCTTTCAGCCTACAAAAAAGAATAGCCCAACAATTCCTTTCCATTTCAGAGCACGTTACCTTTACTTAATGTGCTCAGTGCATTCTTATATGGACTAAAGATGGATGAAAGTGGTTCAGGTTTGTCTGTTTGGTTTGCTGTGAAACATCTGTACTGCCAACAACTTGTTTTTCTAAACATCATCTTTCTTTTTTCCCCCTGTGACTGTGTATTTTATTTTAAGGAAATATTTTTTCTCACTGTTCAGAAGCATCAGAACTGAATATAGAACTGTAGGTCTGCTTCCAGGAATGTCATGAAAATATATGCTGTAATAAATTTTATCTTTCATGCTTCTCAAAGAAATAGTTCAAACCATTTAAGGGAGACCAAAGGAAAGAATCATTAGTGGAATTTCACTGGAAGTTTTATTCCACATAGAAACAATGTGAGAGAAAAACAAATAAAGTTCAACACCCAGGATGCTCTCCCTTCCACCACAGCATCACTCACAACCTCTGCCTGTGGGTTATGTGTGCCTAATGGTTATTATTATCATATGAGTTCTGCTTCAAAACTGCTGGGCATGAGCTAGAGCTGAGTGCTATCATGGAAGGGAATGATACAGGGAAAAGTATTAACCAGCTTCAAAGTTATGGATTCAAAAACTGTGCTTCAGTGCCATCTTCTGCTCTACCCAAATAGCCACCACTGCTCTGCAGCTGAGGAAACCTGCATGGCAGTACTCTACCAGAAAATGGTCATCAGGAAAAAGTAAGAAAAAATGAAGTTCTTAATCTCAGCACATTTGAATATGTTGCCCATGATCATTGTATTCAGGTACAGTAGCTCTTTGTCTTCTGACTGTTATCAGCTTTAGAAACATACTTGAAACATCTTAACAGTTGAAAATCAAAGATGGATTTTTTCTTGTAATACTTACAGTTTTCTCATTAAAGATGCCATGCACTCTTAAAGAGGAGGCTTTTCCTGGTACTGGGGAAACAGGTGCTCAGGTTGATGAAGATCAGCTTAGCTGCTCGTGTTCAGGACTTGGACACCTTCCCGCAGAACAGAGACTGACAAGATGGAACACATAGACAGTGAAGAGGAGCCCAAGCCATGGGACAAGTTATGCTGCCCCGTGCTCATAAAATCAGCTGGCTGTGACTTCCAGCCACTTGCCTTAATCAAGCTATGAGACTTTGGTTTTTACTATGTGTAATGGGCTGCCAGAGCAATTTGCTTAGTAATTTAAACCAGATGTGCAACTGAGGTTTAAAACTATTGGGCAAAAGAATTGGCCTTTGTGCTGTTTATAAGGTGTCACAACCATCCATTGCTTTAGAAGGATATTTTTTTCTTTTTCCTGGTGTTCGGATCTAGTCATTGTGCCTTCTACAGGCTGTGTGACACTCCAGAGTTACTGCAGAGAGGGGGTTGGAACTAGATCAAACTGGAATGGTCCCCTTCCAACCCATACCATTCTACAATCCTATAACACTGGTTCTACCTTTAGTTAAGATTCACAGTGTCACTTCCCACTGCAAGATTTTGTTTTCAGTTTCAGTTATGCTTCTGTAAGTTTACATATATTGTAGAGTCAAGTTTTCATTATAGTCGGAAGGATTAATCAAAACCAAGCCAATCATTTTAGAAAACAAACAAACAAACAAAAAAGAAAGGATGGGCAGAAAATACTTTTTGTTTATGGTGAAGGCATTTAAAAGAGAGGCATTTATTTGTGCCCTTCAAGGTAGAAACTGGAGGAGTGCTCCATGGTTTTCTTTTTTTGCCAGGTGAAACTGCTTAAATGGGAAAAATCTGAGTACTTAAATTTAAAAGCTTCAGTAGAAACATTTGCCACATGTGAGAAAAGCTCAATGTCTCTGAACCAGACAGCTAGTCATTAAATAACTGCAACACTTCTTTTACAGTATGAATTCATCCATCCACAGAGGCAACAACAACAAAAAAAAAATGGAAACAATGTCCAGTGTTAGTGAAGTACCTTTCTTGGTTCTTCCCTGCCCCCCCCAAAAAAAAAAAAAATGAGGCTAAGACTTGGTTTTGTCTCAGAATGGTTGTGTAGTTCTGGTTATTAAAGAAAAAAAAGCAAGCAAGCAAGCAAGGAAGCATGCAAGCTCGAAAAACTCTGCTATGGATAATAGTCATATTCACGGTATTTATTCTTAGGGTGCTCCTCATCCTGTGCACAGAACAAGACCGACATCCCTCGGAAGAAGAGGGTGGAAGCTTGTATTTAAATACAGAATTGCATCTGAGGACTGAATCGCAGAATTCAAACACAAATGTGCTGTGACAAGCCATATGTTTCAGTTCTTGATTTCTCCATTATAAGCAACTTGAGGAGTTAGTAAAAACAAGTATGCTTCAACATATTGTCTGTCATTCTACTTGGTGTCCATTTTTGGGCTATATGTTAAATTCCCCATGAAAATGCAGAGTAAGTCACAATACCATTTTTCCACCTCATTTTGTGTATATAATTTTCCATTAGCGCATTAATATTGCATACACAGATGACTCTGCTCCACTCATCCTCCTCTTTTACTTTTCTTCTCAGCTTGAAATTAGTAAAGTTTTAAATACTCTACCTGTCAGATTAGATGTATCATATATTCATAAGACACATTAAAGCAGTTAAGCTTTTTTTTATTGTTCCGTACAAATATCTCAGCATGACGGTGAATTTAATAACATTATGTTTGAGCAGGAAAGACTAAGTAAGAGGAAATAATCTATATTTCATGGCTCCAAATATCAAACAAACAATATATATACTACTCAGTTTCCCTATTGCAGATATGACATTTTTTGTAGGAATACAAAATTAGAAAATTAAAAATGTCCTCATCTCTCATTTTAATATGTTTTACTCATATGAAATTTGATCATATTGGATCAGTGTTTAGGAACAGAGAAAAGAAAGATAAAAAGCTATAGTTTACAGACAAGCAAGAAAAGCAAGCACGCTATTCAGCATAGGAATACTTTGTCTCCTTAATGGATTTCTGCTGATTGTACTTCATCTGGGGAACATTAATGAAAGAGCAATGTGATACATATGTCTGGTGAGACTCAGGCAATGTAACAAATTACTTTATTGGTGACATTTTGTGCCTTTTCAGAATGTTTTTTGTTTGTTATTGCCTTAAGCTTGTTCAATGTGTTCTATTTACATCTGACTTTTTTTCTCATGTGTCTTCTATAATGGGAGTTCTTTCAAATAGAAAGTAGTGAAGATGTCAAAGCTTACCAAATAAACCCAGGTTTAGAAACAAAGCTTTAATCCAAGGCAGACAGGCCCTCACTTTTTCCAGCACTGAATACCAAATGATTCCTGTTTATTTCAGGGTATAAAAATCACAGTTAATTTTTCCTCTGCTACAGGGTGATTACAATTTTGTCCTAACATGGTGCACTGGGAGGACAGTTGGACTGTAAACACTGGAAACCACTTAACTGGAGGGCGGCCAACTGGAGGACTGGCCAGCTGGCCATCACTAAACACAAGGTATTTGCAAGCAGCTTTACTTTTGAATTTATTTATTTTTACTGTTACCCCTTAAAAACAGGTCTTTCTGCCCAATTTATATTTCTTTTCAGTCCTTCTCCTGTTCCTTGTAATGGTGTACCCTGCAGGATGAGGCAAAGTTCAGTCAGATACGCAGGGCTGGTGCCTGCCGGGCGTTCCTCAGGCTCAGCACGGGGCTCCTGCCTTGCCCTGTGGGGAGTCAGAGGGTGACGGAATGGGGGAGAATTCCTTGCAGCACTTCTCTCCAGCAAAACCATACAATAAACTTATATGTAATCCCTTATGTGGGAGAAGGAGTCTTCTCATTCAGAAAACTTTTCCCAGCTTTGTTCCAGGAGGCTTTATACAGTACAGCACTAGACAGAGCTCATCTTAGCAGCCTGTAATATATTTGCACTTGAACATCTTGCGTGTGCCCTTACACCTCTATTCCACTGAGCACATTTCCTCCAGCAGGAAGACCTGTGGAATTTTGTTTGCAGTTTGTCAGTGGGGAAATTTCATGAGAGTAAAACATTCTCACTTCCTGGTTTGAATTACACTGCTATCCTGCTGTCTGCTGTGAAGAGTTTTTAAGTGGAGTGTTTACCATTAGAACCTCTCAATGTAAATTATTTACTATTGACAGTGGTAGCTAGTAGGGAACATTTTTGTGGGATATGGATTTATAATTACACTGTTAGTTTAAGGATTAAAGCTTTTTTTATGATGGCTTACAGTGAGTGTTTTTTGGTTTTGAAACCATAGGAGATGTACGAGAAATCTGACCTATCATGTTGTCTCTGGCTCAGGAGAGGCAATGTGGAATGAATAATAATAAAAAAAGGCAAAGAATTATTTTTTCTAAAAGCACTTTAATCTGAATCCATGGACAGATGGCCAAAGCAAAAATTGTTGTGTTATTTTGAAGGGTTTGTGTGGCTGCCTGGAAGCTATTGTCCCTGCAGCAGTGCAGGCACGGGAAGCTGAGCAAATTCTCCTGGTGAGCTTCTCTGAGAAGTCAGCCAGATTCAATCAGGAGCCAAAGTAAGATAACTTAAAAACACAGCAAAAAATACCATCAACATATGCATTTCTCTGCCCCCCCGGGTTTACTGCGTACGCAGCGTATGACAAGTCTGCACAAACTCTGGGCCAGGGTGGAAAAACAGCTGCCATTCCAAAGGCACAGCTCCACGGGGTCCATGAGCAGGATGTCTGTGGGACCTGGGCCACAGGGAATGTTGCTGAGGGAAAGGCCAGAATAAAAGGTGCTGCTGGGCTGAGGAGCACTGCTGCTGTGATGCTCTGCTCAGCTTCTTCCCCAGAGAGTGTTTGCTCTGTGCTTGGCTGGCCCTGGCTGTGATCAGAGATACGTTTGCCTGGAGCGTATATCAGTATGGGTAAGAGCCACATTAAGCTTTTATAAAAAGTTTTGACTCTAGCCTTGGGTCTCAGTATCCAAATAAAGACTAAATAAGGAAGGTCTTAGTGACAGTGGAAAAAAGATTTAAAATATATAACTCTACTAGGTCTTCCTAAGTTTATCCTCTCTATTGAGTGTAATACTTCTAAATGATATTTTTTAAAATATTCAGTCAATACATTATGACAAGATGAAAAAGGTCAAAATAACTTTAGAAGGACCACTTAATACTCTCCAGCACAAGGTGGATGCTCATATTGGAACTACCAGTCTGAAACTGATTGGCTTCAAAAAGTGAAAAAATCAGCTGTTCTCTGAATCAAAGTGTAAATCTTAGCTAATTTCTATTTTACTCCATAACAGAACTAGCGAAGGGTAATGAGGAAATGTAGTTTATGAATTAAACAATTGCAATTTTCCTTACTTTTGGAAACCAGTGCAACTACGAAAAAAGGAATTTCAGAACACCACAAGTCAGAAAATATGAAATTGCCTCAGGAGGAAGTCACTGTGCCAGGAATGCATTGCGTTAACTTACAAACAATTTGTTGTTGATTATAATGAAAATGAGTGACTGTTTCTAGCCATGTTACCAGTGGGTGCAATGCAGCCCCAATGGCACAGCCTGGCAGTGATGGGCTCTGCTGCAAGAGGCAGCACTCATAGCTCAGGTGAAGCTCCTCCTGGAACAGCTGCCACGTGCTGATTGCTAAACCAAAACTAACCTCATTGATAACTCTCACAGTAAGTAATAATTTTCTCAGCTATGGTAAAATGGTTCTGACAAATCACAGAATCACAGAATATGCTGAGTTGAAAGGGACACACAAGGATCATCAAGTCCAGCTCTTAGCCCTGCACAGGACCATCCCCAAGAATCACACCATGTGCCTGAACTGTGAGGCTTCATCAGGCTTAGGGCTGTGACCACTTCCCTGGAGAGCTGTTCCAGGGCTCAACCACCCTCTGGGGGAAGAATATTTATATAATATCCAACATAAACCTCCCCTGGCATAGTTTCAGGCCATTTGCTTGGTTTCTATCACTGATCACCACAGAGGAGAGATCGGTGTCTGCCCCTCCTCTTCCTGTCATGAGGAAGCTTTAGACTGCAGTGAGGTCTCCCCTCAGTCTCCTCCAGGTTGAACAGACCAATTGACCTCAGCTGTTCCTCACATGGCTTCCCCTCAAGGCCCTTCACCATCTTTCTTGCTCCCCTTTTGACACTGTAATAGCTTAATATCTTATATTGCAGTGACAATGCCAGACCAAAATCTCTGGACAATTATATTTTTCTGTAAACCTTACTTTTCAAAGCAGCATAAAATAATGGCCTTCCTCTGTTTTTGTATAAATGACTAAAGCACGTGTCATCAAACTGTTGAGTAGATTTTAAGTACATCCATTTTTAATACTGTTTTTATTTTACAATGGTTTCACAGTGAACTGAGTAAAAAAGACATACAAAATGTGTGGTTTTGTTTAAATATTCAGATAAATCAAAAAGCCATTTTCCTAGGATGTTGTCTCAGGGCAGAAAGAAATGTGGCAACTGAATTATAAACACTTGACAGTCATTTACAGTAAAAATGCTGATACCACAGGAAATGTAATGCTGTGAGCAATTTTATGTAATATAAAGATTCTACTTTCCCTTTTTATTTTGCTTTTTCTCCTTAACAAATTGTTATAAACTTTAACTAATGAATTTGAAATAAGCCATGGTCCCCTCTTGTTCTTGCTCTCCCAGAAAGAGAATTCCACAGGCACAATGAAAACTTGCTAATCAAAACAAGATTGTGAACTGAGAAAATAATCTTTAGATTGTCACAAACATTGCTTAACTCAGTTCTGGTAAGTTTGCAGCTGATTTATTGGATTTTCACAGCATGTACTGCGCTTACGAAGAGATGACTTAGTAAAAAAATGCCCCAAAAGATACCAGAGCAAACAGGATGATAAGCAAGTTTGAGTTTATAGTATGCCTTGAAGCAGAAAGAAAGATTGTTGTTTTCTGGTGAACACAGAGAAATGTACTCCACAGATATTATATCTACATACTAGATTATTAACAGCAGTAGATTACAGTGATTCCAGGATCCTGGCTTGCTTTTTATATGTGACTTGATCTACCAAGGAACTGGGCAGATTTTCTGTGGTTCAGGGGAAAATCTCATTTGGTTATTGGTCATCTAGTTTTGAGGTCTCTGGCACTACCTTGACAGCAAATTTATGAAGAATTACTTCTGTAGGGTCTTTATGCCAATAAAACAGTTTATTACTATTATGCACAGTTCCTTTTCCTGTCGCAAGTACTATTGTAGGAAAAATACTACAAAAGACAGCTGTGTTTTTTGTGGAAAAAATCAGATTTCCTCAATGTAGAAAGTCCTTAAAGTTCTTACAGCTGATCTCAAAACCCCTGTTATGTAATACAGCAGCCTGAAAACCACTGCATACAGGGTGGACAATAATTTCTTGAAGGATGAGATAATGCTGATATTGGATAAAATGATGGAGAGTATTGTGGCTTTGCTGATGAAATCTGGAAAACCACAGGTCATACACACTGTCTCTGCAGATAACTGGGGATCTGCTGAGCCACTCACCAGGATGCTGGGCAGCCTGCCTACTCTGCAGCTACTGTGGAAGTAAAGAGAGTTGAAAGTGCTCAGGGCTTCATGACCAGAGTATTAATCAGTGAAAATGTGTGATGCAGAGAAACTTCATCTTTGTATATAATTAGCTGGCATTCAAGTCAGTGTCTCTGTGGGATTAGTTTTAGACTCCACCGAGGCAGCTGGGCTGGGCATGGTAATTCAGTGCAGTTGCATGTGCAGATAGTAGTTCTCAGATGCTGGCTTGAGTCCTGAAAACAGTACAACAGTGTTGGCTATAAATAATACAGCAGGGAATATGCAGGCAATGCTGTTTTCAATACTCATGCTAATCTATTACAAGTTTGCTTTGGTATCTCTCCCTGACACAGCTTTGTGCTGCTTAGACTTACCCTTCATGCACAAGCAGTGAAGCTCATTGGTTTTTCTGTGCTCAGGCAACGTGTGGCTCTAGAGTCACAGCTGTGTCTGGGAGGGGAAAGAACAGATGGGCTGAAAGTGAGCGTGCCATGTTCAAAATTACAATTAAAATTTTATAGTGCTTCTTGAGGAATACAAATCCAAAGGAAAAAAAAATCCGCAGGAAAAAATCCTCGGTTAATTTTTGTTCAGATGATCATATAAAAATGAAGACTAGGACGTAGTCTCACTGAATGACACTGCGAGGAGAGTGCTGATCATGAAAAGCAGAGAAGCACAGAGAAGTCTGAAATACTGCAAACATTTTTTGTCCTGATAGTATTGGACACAGAATGTCCAGTCTTGGGCTTACAGGCACACTGTGTTCATTCCGACATCATATGTGGGCTGCCCACGGAGCCTTGGTTGTGCTTGGAGACCTGAACCCTGGAAGCAACCATCGTCTAACTCCCGTGGAAGGTGAGATGTGAGTGGCTGAACACAGGGCTAATGAGCACTTACATTGTGTCCCTATAGCTGCCATAGTAATAAACCCTTGTTACTGTTCTCAGATTTCTGATAAATTACAAACAAGAAAGTCACCATGATACCATGAGGGAACATTTCCATATATCTTAATTTTGTTGTCTGTTTTACATTATATTGTGCCTGATTTGTGGAACTCAAAGTGGGATAAGTCATAGGTGCATACCTGTGTGCCCACGTATATTACAGTAATTCCTTATAGTTGGTCAAAAATCCTCTGATTTCTATAAAAAGAACACACAGATGCATGTCCTACTGTACATTGTGGCAGTGACATTATGACAAAATATAGCAATACTAAAAAGAAAACAATGCCTTTACCTGATTTTGCATGCAGTGCAAGAAGATAAATGGTGACAACACATGCATGAGGTAGATTGAAACTTTAAACAACAAGAGTAATGCAAATTTGTTTGATCAGGCACATCTATTTCACTAAAACTTTCAAATTATTTTCTTTCTTTTCTCAGCCAAGTGTTGCAAATAATTTATTTTTACTCAGAAGTCTCTTTACAGTCAGTAACATCTTGTGGGAACATCTTGTCAGGGAAGTTTGACACTTGAAGAAAAGGAAGGGTGGAATTAGGTAGGTCTGTGGGTTTTCAGGCTGCCTACAAACTTATTGGTATCAGAGGGAGTGCTCCACAAATTGGAGGAAATCATGGGGCTGTATCCTGAGGCTTACAGGGTCAGTGACTCTGTGTGTGCCTCTTAATACATCTGCATAATAAGCTTTTCCTTTTTCATATTAATGTTTTTGAAAGTGTTTCTGATCTGTATTTGCATATGGATGCCAGATGATGATGCATGAAGTCTGCAAGCTGAACTGAACACAAAACCATGCTCAAATGAAGCAGCTAAATATTGCTGTGTCAAAGCCACAGATAATATTACCCATGCCAAATTTACCTAGCAAGGTGCTGGAAAGGAGCCACCTCTCGAGTATTGCAGCAAAGGGTTTAGCATTTCAGTAAACTATGAAAATATTATTGACAAAGAAAACCAAGTTTTTATTATCATCTGCTAAATACATTTAAGAAAACAAAAAAAAAAGCTTGAACATGTAATTCACATTGTTTCTCAGAGCACCTGAGACTTAAAGATCAGGAGTATGTTATGCAGGCCTTCTGATGAAAATATAAAACATGTGATTCACCACATTGGATTCTACTGTATTTGGCCATCCTTAAAGAGCTGTTTCTAAAGTGTATGTTATCACTTCCGGAACACAACATTGCTCTAAACATTAGTGTGGGATGAAGGAGATGATGGTGTGCTAGAAATGGGATTTCCATTATTACAGACAACAAATAAGACTTATTTGAAAAGTCTCTGTTTTCTGATTCTGCAAGGTTTTCTTTAATAATTGCAATAAGAGATACACAGTTTTTTCTTCTTCACAGAGAGAAATTAGAATACAAAGGGCCCTTCTATTTTCAAAGAAAAAGTTTGAAATGATCTTTAATGTTTTGTTCTGGTAACTCTGATTTAGCAGGATCTAGCATGGCTGTCTTAACAACTTGGATACCAGAGACAGCAAGCTCGTTTTGCCTTATGAGAGGCCAAACTTCTCCTTTAAGTATTAGTGAAATTGCAGGATGTCAGCAAAATGTGTGGAATTGGGCTGCATCACAGACCTTGGCTCAGTAAATGCATTCTTGTGCCTCTTGGTTCCAAACACAAAGCAGAAGGCATCAGGACATGGAAAAAGTCAAGCAGCTGTCATTTTCACATGTCCTTCAACTTATGAGTCAATATATTTTTTTGCACCATAAAATTTGTGTTGTACATATTCTTCCTTTGAGCCTGAATCTTTCCCTTTTCTGTGTGAGGTATTTCACTTGGTAAATGTAAGCTTACTGGAACTAAAATGGATTTAAATTCCTCCAAATTTCTAAGGGAATGGCACTTTCTACAGAATAACTTTTTCAGCCTTACATAATAACCATCTGAAAGTCAAAGTTGTGTCTTTTCCCAAGGACATAGTTTCAAAGCTGTCACCTATAATTTTTATGCAAGGAAAGGAACTAATCAGATAGATAGTGTTCATCATTTGATTTCATACTTGTTCTACAAGCTTTAAGCACAGGAAACCAGTGAGAGATTTATTTCATTGCTCACTCATATCTTTACTGCACAGCATAAAGATAAATGTCTACAAAGGGATCTTTGAATTCTTTCTTTCAATTTCCTGCAAGAAAGGATACTGGAAAGGTTTGTAGCACTCCAGGGACTTAATTTCTATATATAACCAAGGGTGACTTCTGATCAAAGATGCATTTTAAAAAGAAGGCTAGTGAAGATCCTTAAATAAATGCAAACTTCTTTCCCCAAGGGCTGGAGAGGAGCAGGATTAAGTCTATAAAGAGGGAACTGGACAGTCTTATTGGCAGAAGTGCACTGAAGAAATAAAAAATATTCCAAAATAACATTTTTTCTAAATGGAAAACAGCTTTGTTTTAATAATCCAATACAAAATTCAGTAAAGCTTGAGAAAATGACTCAATTTATAGATACTACCGTGACAAATATTCCCAGCTAGCATTTCTTGTAGCTGAAGTTTGTTCTGTTTTTTAGCACAGTGGTGTTTGCAAAGTTTCCATTGTGTTGTGTTTTTAAGGGAACATCAGTGTCTGGGAACTGGAAGCTCCTCCTGAGCTAAGCTTCCTGGGACCAATATGCTGAGTGGTTGTTTGATTTAATAAATTAGATGTGTATATAATGCTGACATAATAAAATTATTTGAAATTCAGTGTCAGTACTGAATTTCCTTCATGAGAAGTCAATCCATTGCCACTTGGCAGGAGGTGGTCTGGTGTGAGATAAGAACACACACCTTAGTATCTTTCCCTTAATAATATACCAAGGTATCTCCTTGATAATAACCATTCCTCCTTTATTTCCTTGTTGTTTGAAGAGTATAGACACATATCTTAAATGATTTACTGTCAGAAATTGTTTGCAAATGGATTTAAATATTGATTCATAGGAGCAGTGTCATTCAGCACTTAAGAAATACTGTAAAATCTAAGATATCCCAGAATTATATGTATCAGGCACATAGAGATTCCACTTGAAAACCAAAACACTGCATCAGCACTTTCTTCAAATACTGTTTTCATGGAACCTTTGTGTGACAAAGGCCTTTGGCATTGACATTTCATTATTTAAATGAGTATTGAAGAAAAGTGTATTAAAAGTTGCAGGTAAGTCTCGAGTCTTGAGTTTTGCTCCTATTTGCTTTGCATATAACCCAATTTTCTTCTACTTAGGGTTGTTCAGAAATCACCAGCTGCTCTCCTTTGTGTGACTTTAGGCATTGCCAGATACAACAGTGAACTTAGAAGCAGATTTCTTGACCATCTGTATAAACATTATGTCACTCCTGGGGTCTATTCTGGCATCAACCAGCCACCTCCTTCCAGAGCCAAGCCCAGGATGGCTGCAGGGATCCTTTCCTCTGTGCAGGATGAGTGACACAAAGCTGGGCTCACAGGTACCCTCTGCAGCAGCCCAGTGCTGGAACAGGGAACCCTCCACCTTTGCCCATGTGTCTTTATGCACCAGGACTCAAAAAAGTCTTTAGTATTTTACAATAGAACCATCATTTCTCCCTTGCATGATCACCAGTCAATGGCAGTGGCTACATCTCATCAGGGTCCTCCTCATCAGGGGATCTTCCCACTGGTTTGAATAAACCAGAACATTTGTCTCTACATGCACTAAAATGCCCCAAAGATAGGAATGTTTTGCCTCTGTCTGGACCAGATGCCATCCAGTGCTTTGGAGCCAATAAAGAGCCGACTGTGAATGACACCCATCTGTCTCACAGTCATTATAGTCTAGGTCTCACTCTATGGACAGATAAAAGAAAATAAAAGTTATTTCTTTTTATTTGTTTTCCCCCACCTCCTGCCCTTGTGTTTCAGTATTCTTTATGACAAAAAGGGGTGTAAAGCAGAACGGGCTTCTTGGAGTTCTGTGTTGGTGGTGCTAGTCCTGCTAGGACTACAAATTTAACCGTACCTGAATAACTTTTTAAAACAAAGTTTCTTGTATCACATTGAAATGTTCCAGCTGTTTCAGTGTTTTGGTATGTGTATGTGATGAAAACTTTTGGGTTATAGAAGGTGGCAAAAACCTGAAGATGCTTCAATTCAGAAGAGAATTTAGTGCATTTAGGAAGTCAACAGAGGAAGAGTTCTGGTTACACTGGAGCTAGGGAACCTGAAATATATCCTTAAACCTACTTCAGGTTTTAAAATAAGGAATACTTCAAATTACAGAGGAGAGCTCTTAAATTGTCTTGACGTATCTTCCATCTCAAGAGATTATCCCAAAGAATTATTCAAATTATTTAACTGCAGCAAGGTGCTTATGAACAGATATCTTTAATTTTGCTGCTTTTTCACTACTGTCCCTGGTTTTCCAAATTTACAAAAGATATTTTTAGTGTCTTCCAAATTCTTTTTTTAAACTACATCTCCTACTACTTTAAAATTAAGTGAGAAAATTGAAATTCTCTCTGTTTGACACAGAACAAACACTTGTGTTTTCCGCTAGAGGAACTGTTGGGAATAACAGCATTAGCCTTCATGCCACTTGATCTTGAGAAAGAGGGTAAAAAAAAATTTTAGTATTGGACTGTTCTGAATTTTACTAGAAAGACCTAGGTGTGAAGAATTGAAGGGTGGGTGACCACAGAGCTAGAGATCAGTTTGTAGACAGTGTCAGTGGTGGTGTGATCTCCAGACAACTTAGTGGCAGCCAGTATCACCTTTTCAATTTACCATACATGCATTCTTAGTGAGGTTTGGCAACTAAGTAGTAAGTCATCCCTGGGATGATGGTAGTTATATTTCTTGATCCAAAATCTCTGATCAAAATAATTCCAAACATTCTATAAATTCCTTCAAATATACACAAACACTGGTGTTTTTCAATCTATTGTAATCTCTTCTTTTCCAGTCCCATAGCAAGTACTGTATCCCTGTGGGTTTCATATCAACTTTTTAGTAATGTGAAGATGGAATCCACAGCCTATTACTTTTCTTGTTGATGAATCACCTCCACTACTTCAGTTTTTCCAGAATGCCTGAAATATTTTGCATTTTTAACTTTCCTATGAATTTTCTGTGTTTGTGTGTAGTGTTTAATGATAGAGGAATTGCTTACTATATGTAATAGATATATAGTCCCTGATATACTAAAAAGATTAAGCTATAAACACCTTTTTTAATAGGCTAGAAAGATATTTTCCTTTTTATTTTGAAGTGGCATTGTGATTTGCAGGATAATTCTAATCCTTTCCTGATGTATTTTTGAAACTTTTTACTCCATATTTTGTTTTCATGCATTCAGTGTTTTCCCTTCTCATGTGATTTACGTCATACGTAACACAGCAGAGAGCAGCTTCTTTCTTTCAGGTGATTTATCAAAGTTGTTAAGATAATTCTTTATTTTATGTCTCTTATCCTGAAAGATTTCTATTTGGTGTTATCTGTTTTTTTTGTCCCAATATATTCTCTGCGTAATATTTCACCTTAATGGAAATATTAAAGACTAAGATGTGGGACATATATTTGTAATGATCTGTTGATCTCCTTTTGGTAGCAAACAGACTTTTTGCTATTCTTTATTCAACCTTCTGTACAGCAATTTTATCTAGAATATATTCCTCTGGTTTGATCATGAGGGCATCTTGTTGGTCTCTGTCAAAAGCCATAATAAAGACATGATATTTTCATGCTCCCCACTCATCCACTTAGCCAATTATTTTATTGGAAAACTTTATTGGCGGAAATTGGGTTGAACTTTCTTTTTTTTTTTCTTTTTTTTTTTTTGAAAGTCCATGTTAGATGATTCTTATGACTTTCTTGTGTTGATAAACTGATATATTACTTTATTATTTTTTCCACTATTCTTGGGAGTACTGAAGTTAGGTTGAATAGTCACTAATTTCTCAGATAGACCTTTATCCTCTTTGAGAATGATTTTCTCTTTGTCCTTTTCCAGTCATTTGGGATCTCATTGTCTTCTAAGCATATTCAGAAATCAGTGCTAATACTTCTGAGACTGCTCTGGCTACTGCTGTGAGTACCCACAGGGGGACATTTTGTCAGGCCCTGCTGAGTTCGTTATCTCTAACACTTAAATAATCTTCCATGTTTCTAGTTTATCTCCTTTCTCCTTGTCACTGATTCCACAATAATTTGGGTATGATTTACAGAGTGCTTGCAGCAGCAGGTACTTTGGTTTGAAACGGCTACAGCTCTCTGGGTGACTCCCCCCAAAGCCCAAGTGTTCACCAGAGATCCACATCTGTGGCAGTGACTGGAAGCTCTGGGTTAGATCCATGTCCTACTCGCCTTTGCTGTCCTGGGAAGAAAAGTGCCAGGCTCCTCTGTGGCATCCATAGGTGTCTGAGGCTTCAGGAGCACTGGGGTCAGCACAACACCTGCTTCAAATCTAGTATGTCTTTTCTCTCAGAAGAGTGATGGAGGCTTCGTTTTTCCTTTAAAGCAAAATGAATCCAATAGCTGAGCTGGGACCCAGAGGTGAAGTCCCAGTGCCCACGCTCTCCACAGCTCTGCAGCCCCTGTCATTCCTTTATGAGGGCCAGTGTCAGGCCACGGACACATGGGGAGTGCACAGGAGGGGGCAGACAGGAATGGCCAGTACTCAAGTGTTGCTATGGTGCAGCCCATGTTCGGGGTAAACAGCTCTGGATGGGTTGATTTCCCCTCACAAGATTCTCTCCCTGAGGGTGGATCCAAAGAAGGGTCTGCAGCACAGCTACATCTACTGCTCGCCTGTCCATCACACGACCTCAGACCCTGTGGCAGACTTGCATGGTTGGAAATTCCCTCCAGCTGTACTGTTATTAGCCAGTTTGATTTTGTACCTCACCTGAGATGTTCCTATTGGTTTCATGCCATGTGTCATCAATTCCTGATTGGATAATTATATTGTACCATCCCCTAAGTTGTAACCCCTTAAAAGCAACAACCAGAGAGCAGCAAAGGGTCTCTCTGTTCAGCCTCCCGTCAAGATAAAATCTCCCTGCTCCTATGGGGCAGAGTAATAAAACTTGGAATGCAGCTACAGAGAGTCCACTCTTTCCTCTTTGTCTTCGCCTCTGCCTAGAAACTGCCTGATGCTAACGGCCCTCGGATCAGACAGGGAAACTGAGGCACGGAACCTCAGTTACCTAAAACACCGTCACTGGTTCGTGTGGGCATTGAACCCCCATGACAGCAGATCGGGCCAAAGCCAGGCAGGGCAGGACGGCAGCACTCAAGGACTGAGCCTTGTGCTGCTCTAATGGTGTGCAGGAAAAGCAAAGGCTAAGTCATGGTCTCTGCTCCCATAATTATTCCTCCTTCTTTTAAACACATAGTTGTTAAGATTTAGGAAAGTTCCTTGTGGTAGAAAACATTGGCAAATTTTGTGAAAAACTCATTTTGCAAAAGAAGAAGTGTTACATTGTAAAATAATGCTTTAAATAAAATAATTTTGTTATCCAGTAGCATGTAAGTACTCATTGTGTCATATTTGTCATGCCTTCTGGTGTAACAAATTTAACATTTACTGCAAGACACATTGGCTTCTGTAACAGGAGGTAGCAAAATTGATTTAAAAGAGGGACAGCATATGGCAAAAATATCATTTTGGGAAAGGACGTAATGATACAATTAATAATATAAGAAGAAAATAATGTTTTTGTAAAGAGAAATCTAACACATTTAGAGTGCATCCCTGGAACAGTTTGCTGTGGTTCCAAGCCTAGGTGAATTCTCCCAGGTACAGTAATCTTTCAGTGTAATTTATTTTGTCAGGATTATGCCAAGCAGGAACACATAGTAGATATGACATAGAATATCTAATAAGCAATAGCCTTCCCCTCTCTCTGAAATCTTTTGGCCTGCTGAACTTGTGTACCAAAGACTTTATTTCTTGGAAAAGAAAGCAGTATAGGTACTTAGGTTGGTATGTCAGACTTCCTGGGTGTTGCATCACAGTGAAATATTTTTTTAATCTCCGGGTTGGACTGGGTCTGGTGGCATGTGTTCACTTCTCTGAATTCTTACTTGCCTAGAAGTAGAGCTGAAATGGGGAAGTCTCTTAAAAATTATTGCTTTTTTACCAGGGAAGGAGAAAAAGCCCAGTGTACATGAATTCAATAAAAAAGTGTCTAAAACTTCCCTCTCTAGAAGACCAGGTGGCTGTTGCAGGTCCACATAGAAAGTTATTCTAAAAATTATAGCAAGTGAACATACAAAGCAAAGTCCTTTGAGGAGGTGTGTATTTCCTATTTTTCCAGAGGATGAGAAGTTATTTCAGCTCAGGATGAGAAAGAAGTTGACCTGCTAGATCCTTGCAATTGTTTTCTAGGACTTTTATTTGTTAGAGAACAAGGAATGTGGGATAGCATAGGAGTGGGTGTTTCACATCTCAAAGCTCTGAAAAGGGTGTTTGACAGATTGCAAACATGTGATAAGTACATCCCCAAAGCAGTTTGGTGGGAGGCAAGAATTCACTTAGGCAGTAAACAGAGTTGAAGTGAGTGGTTCTAATTGCTAATCTGTGCTGATTTTGATGGGAAAGCTGCAGTGAATCCTTCAGAAACCTTCACACACAGAATCACAGAATCTGTTGAGTTGGAAGAGATGCACGAGGATCACCGAGTCCAACTCCTGGCCCTGCACAGCACCACCCTAAGAGTCACACCATGCGCCTGAGAGCATTATCCAAAAACTTCTTGAACTCTGTCAGGCTTGGTGCTGTGACCACTTCCCTGGGGAGTTGTTCCAGTGCCCAACCATCCTCTGGGTGAAAAACCTTTCTCTAATATCCAACCTTAACCTCCCCTGACACACTGTCATTCCCTCAGGTCATGTCACTGGTCACCAAAGAGAAGAGATCAGAGTCTGCCCCTCCTCTTCCCTGCTTGCATTCTGAGATTTGGGAATTGCCTGCTCCTGTGCCCTGAGTAGATGATTATAAAAAAGTGACCAACACTGATGGACCCCAGGAACTGCAAAAACCTTTTTTCCAGGAGACCTTGCTTATTAGTTCCCTATGGGTTGGGTCCGGTCTCCATATCAGGCACTCCATTCCCCTCAGAAGGGAGTCTCAACAACCACCCTGCTTTTCCTCTTAACAGAAGAGGTCGTGATGTGTGGTGCAGGTGGTGCTATTTTAGGAGTCCCCACCATCCCCGAAGGATCTTTGCCTATCTCCTCAGCTGCCCAGCCTTCCTGGTCCAGAACCTCACAGCTGTTGTAGAAGGTTCCAGTCCTACTTGTCAAATTCTGAGAAGGAGGACGAACCTCCTCCTGGTGCTTGCAGTGAGCTGCTTCCAGCCTTCAACTTTAACAGATCCTTGGCTAACAGTCCTTTGGCCAATTACCCTGCAGGGCTCTGAGTCCACCTGCTTCTCCACTACAATGGAGGTTTGAGACTCCTGAGAATATTGAGACCACGGTGTCTCTGAAAGTAACAGCTCTATTTCTTGCTTGTTCACTCAAATACCATGTATGGAGGTGGTGTCAGCTACAGGTCTGTGGAGCAAAATTCACCTATGAAGTCCTACAGACTGAGGAGCACATAAAATGTCGTATGTGAAAACCATGCAAGTCCTCTGTATGTAGATCCTCAGCTCCACATCAGAGATTTCTCTTGAGATTGTTCATAGTGCAGGGAAATGGAAAGCAATTTTAAAAAAAGACCAAAAAAGACCATAGTAAATCAAAAAGAACAAACCTCCCCACTTTTGAGAAGTTAACAACATGGTAAACTTGTTTAAAAGGATGGTTCTGTCTAAGGGATGTGGCATTTTACTGATGTGGTCAGACTACCTGTGAGTTTTCTAAAAACCTGTGGAAATGAGGTTCACAGACCTGGGGGCAACTTATATTTTCCTGGAATAAATCTCCTCTTAGATTTCCAAGGACACAGTTTTTCAACAATTTCTCTGAAACACTGATAAGCTTTTTAAGAAGAGATTGGGAGAGTGAAGAATGAGAACTGTATGAAAATAGCTTTTCTTTCTGCTTCCTTGAAAACAGCATGAATGAGGGTAAAAAAGAATTATTTTTTATTAGACTTTAATAATAAGAATCTAGTCTTTCAGTTTATGATTAGCCATGTTTTGTTCACCCTGATAAACTGATTTACAACATTTGTACTTTATACATAGTATTCAGCCAAAAGAAAATTTAATTTATGCTCCTTTATAATATTCATATGAAAGATTATTTTTTGAGATTTGAAAACTGACAGAATTTATAAGTCTTATACATTGGAAAAATATTTTAAAAGTTATAAGAATTTACAAGTTTTTTTATTTAAAGAGTGTTGCTTTCCTTGTTTTGTACATTGTAATAACAAAAAGAATAGGGACTTGATCCTCCAAACATATTTTTTTTTAACCTAATCCTTTTAAGAAGCAAAGATGTCAGAAAACTTCTTGAAATAACATATAAGCCATCAGGAGCTCAAGAGAACCTGGTTGTTTCTAGCTGCCCAGAACAACACCTTCAAAGCAAAATCCCCAGAGGCAGCCCTGCTCTGCATAGCAAATAGTCAGACTGGCAAGAAAAAACACTACCTAATGCAAAAGAGCACAGAGAAGGACCCAGCAGAATGGGAATGAAGGGATTTTCATACTTTTCTGCTGCAATGTCCATATCAGTTTGTACCAACCATTTCTCATTGACACCTAAAAGCACAAACTGGCAACAGAGAATGGAATCAAGTTTGTAAAGACTTGGTATTCACACTTTCTTGTTTTTCATGAGAGAGGTGCAACATGGTACTGAACACAGAACAAAGAATTATTGACCTCTTTTGTATATATTCTCCTTAAATTTCTGTTAGTAGAGTAAGGCAAATATGGATGAACTCACACCAGAAAGAAGACATCAAATTAAAAGAGAAAGCCTTAATAATAATGTATTTTTCTCATTATTAATTACTAATAATCTATTTCCCCCTCCAGAGAATCAAAAGTGCAGAATGAGAGACCACAAGTATTTTTTTAAGCATTTCCCAGAGGACCATTTCCATGCTGGTCAGATGATGGAGTCTGTTCAGGGCTGCTGTACCTAGAGGGATGACAATGTTACACTGAAAGTTGTTGGGATCATTTGCTTTATTCCATGACTTCCCACTGCTACAAATTGCCAGGGCATCCAGGGCAAGGAGATGTTTGCTGAAGAGTTATCCTGGCTGTGTAGGAATGTAGCTGAACAGAGGAAAATGGGAGAATATTCTTTGATTTGATCCCCAAACACTGCTCTTTCAGGAGGTGATTTCTGGGGGGTGGTAAATAATGCAAAAGTGTATTTCATAGAGAAACTCATTCACATAGCTGCAGCTAACTTGTAGGTTTGAAGTTGATGGAAAAGCACCCATTATTAGGAAAGATGAAAATAATACATTTATTTTCTTCCCTTTGGCAGGGAATTAGATTAATTTCTGTATCTGTGTTTGGATGAAATGTTCCTGCCCTTTGTTCAGCCCAACAATAACTTCAAAGCATTCTGAATATTTGGCTAGGTACAACAGTATTTTGTGTCATAAATCATGGATCACATTAGCCGGGCCATTTATGAACTCAGTAAGTAATGACAAATGGAAAGCTAAATTTGGCTTTCAGTTGCACAGATGTAAATCTATTGTAGCTTTGAAATCTACAGAACATTCATAATGAAAAGAAATTTTATTTTCAATATTCCCAGAAGACAGGAAAGTCAAATAACTGCTTTCAGATCACTAAAAAAAGCATATAATTTCAGATAAAAGTTTAAGAAATCCAGAGATTTTTGTGGAAAAGAAACATATTTTCTAAATTTGTGTGTTCTAACCAATGTTGTCACAGTTAAATGGTGGCAAATGTCTTGATTACTGAATCTTAAACCTGAAGAGGCCAGAAAAATGAATAAATATTGTTTTGGACATGTTCTGAAAGCAGTTTGTGTGGATGTACCGATACCTCTTAGCTGTCAGCTCAGGTCTGGCAGGAAGGCTTTGGTCCAGTTTTCAGCTCTGTTGTGTCCTATTAAAAGAAAATAATCCTGACCTCATCTGAGAGGATGCTGTAGCTGATGCTCCAGACTCTATTTGAAGATCCAGTTCTGGGAGAGCATTTTTTCTTTTTTTCTTATAGCAATAAGTATGGTTGCTGCTCTTTAATGGGGACCTGATTATTATACTGATAGTTGGCAGTTGTAGAAGGGGAGACTAAAGATAACTAAAATGAGATGGACAAGAAGGTGATATTGTTCTACGTAAACAGGAAAGGAAGACAAGACCTCCCTCATCCCTTAGTCCCAAGGTGTCAGAATTATGTTAGTTTTTGTGCCCTGTGAGCAGGGCAGGAGTGTTGAGCTATATCTGGTCTTTCTCCAGGCGCACATGTAGGGCTGACAGAATCTGGCATTTTAAGAATTATGTCTTAAGCTTGACAGAAGTTTCCTCATGACAGTCTGTCCACATGGGTCTTGAAGAATACACCTGTTTGGAGGAGCAGTCTGGAGTTTCTCCTCATTTGAATGCACCACACAACTGGTAAAACAACAGTGGCATAGAAAAGGAGCAGTAGTTGGGAGCCAACTATGTGTCAGATGTTACCTTGATATAAAACAAGTCTGTGCAGAGATATGTATCAAGGATTTGTAGAGCTTTTGGGATGAATGTGGAACATGGGTGCTTAAACATCCTTCAAAGGTGGATTAGTGTTCCTGTTGCCTAATCTGTAAGGACTGGCAGTGTAAATCTGCAGGTGCCTAGAAATAGCTCTTTACTAAGAGGTCTGCAAGGTCGGCTCTAGTACTGAGCCCTTCTGAGTGAAGAGGGGACATTGGACTGTTCTGATTCAACACATCTATATTTATGCACATTCTTCTTTTGGTGTGTGAATATGGGAGGCGGTGCCTCCGCTTGCTGCATACATAGATAGGGATGAAGCTGTCAAAATCCATGTGCAAGAGCAAAGCTGCTCCACTTCAGTGATACTTGGCTCCAGCGCAGAGGAGAAGTGGGGAGGCATTTGAGTTATGCCTACTGCTAATCTGTATTAACAAAAAAGCACTGGAAGCTATTTTCATTATCCTTTGCTTTCTTTCTGCTAATCCTTCACTAGTCAGAAAAAAAGCAGTATTTCGAAGGCTTAAATTTATTCGCATCTGTTCTGCAGATTTGTAAGTAGTGAGGAGCATGTGCTTAGAATATTTTCTGTCCAGGTGTTGCATAGATCATCTATAAAATAACACCTTATTGACTGAACGAATTCCTATTTACTAGAGTTGGTTGAACTGTTACCTCTGTCTCCTCTTCTGCCACTGGATTATATGGAAAGAGAACAATTTCTCAGTCAGTTGGAACTTTTTATATTGGAATCTAACAACAACGTAGCCTCTCACTTGTCAAATTCCTTATGTAAACTGGTAGCAATAATAAAAAAAGATACTTAACATATACATCCTCCTGCCTTTTGTCTTCTACTGAGCCCAACTCACCAATCAGCTCCAGTTTGTTCAGCTGCAAATACAAGACTAATGATTTGCTCAAAACAACATGAATAATCATATCATTTTCCCCCTGCATTTTCATAATTACCATTAATCATCTGACATGCTTCCTTTTATAGATGGTTTCAGAAGTCTATTCAGCTTGATTCTAGTGTAGAGATACAAAGTAATAGTAGGCCAAAATTTTCGAGTTCAAAACAAAATCCACAAACTTTCAGACATATCTGCATTTCAGACATACCTACACTGTGTATCCTGGCTGGAAATAACTAGAATGTCCCAGATGTTTTTGATAATGTGTGAGGAACAAACTGAGCAGACACATCCAAAAGATAAACTGAAAGACTTTACAAAGCTAAAAGAGTACATGAGATTTAGAACACTTGTATCTCTACATTTCATCAAAATATTTTGATCCTGTAGAATTTGAGTTCTGCTGGAAATTCTCTCAGAGCTTCATAAAAAATCCATATTGTCATATCAGTAAAATATCTGACACAAATATCTGAATTTAAAGGTGTTTATTGAATCAGTACAAGAAAAATCTTCTTACTGGATCACATGGTGACAGTTATTTGTAGCAGAAAAGGAAAATTAGTTGAAATACTCAGAAGAAGGGAACGCTGAGCCAAAAAAGGGAATGGAGGAATGAAATAACAGAGTAGCAGTTGACTGTGACACAGATGGGTTATGAACTCAGCTTTGACTGGTCTTCTAAGTTTAAAAAAATGTCCTTTCCCCCAGCTTTCTGCTGTTCAAACTGATACATCACACTATTTATATTTTTCTGGCCTCACATAAATTTCACCAAAAGACTCCTTCAAAACATGTGCAGGAATCCCCTCTGGTGAGGTCTTGAATCACACGTCTTTTTTTTTCTGGAAAAGGCTATTGTGCCCTGCTGGCAGGCCTGCCTTTCTTCCTCAGGCTTTATTTCTCCGATACAAGAAGTTGTTTGTTAGAAATTATCTAGTTTCTGCAATGACTAGCATAGTACGACCTGCTTTTAGCTGCCAAGAAAGCCTTTTTCTCCATGAGCTCATGCAGGTCCATTCCAAAGGGATAGGCAATATGTTATGACATCCCTGTATTTTGTATGTTCTCTAAGAACATCAAACCCATGTGGAAGCCTGTTCTAGTGTAACACATTTTCTATCTTTCTAATGAATTGAATCCTTCTGCCATTGTATAATAATTATCCTAGCTTCTCATATATGTATTTTGAATTCAGAGTATTATTTTTGTTAAGCTGTTGGCTGATGTATGGTGATTCTGTTCTTTTCCTCATGCTTTCCAATTAGGTAATTTTCTCAATCTTCTTTGAACTTCCTCTTCCATGATCTGCACTTCACTTTGATTAATTACATCATTCCATTCAAATCGGTTTTTTTTAATCCCCTTTGCCAAAGGGTTACATGATGCCCTCCATTCCCATTTTTCTTTCCAGAAGTCATCATGCTTAGTCCATTTGTCACCATATTCTTCTCATCTTTCTGCCTGACAGCTTGAAAGATTTCCTCTGGTCATCTCCACTTTACAGGTAATGGTGTTATTTGTATGTGTATGCCTTTAGTTCTCTTGTCTGTATCAATAAGTTTTCCTTCAATTCCTGCAATGTTATGATATGAGATTAAGGTTTTCTTTTTTATCCTGTGATTGCATTATTATTGATCTATTTTTCAATTTCCCCTTATTCATGTCACCCCAAGTAAAGCTGCTGTCACTACAACGTTCCTGTAGACACAGTGGGACAAGTGCAGGGTGGATACAAAATGGAGCCAGACCTAAGATGTGTCATTTCATACACTGAAAAGCTTTGCAAATGTAACCTGTACAGTATCATGCTTATTTAGATCTGCTTCTTCTCATGGTTATGTCTTTTAAAGTAAGCCTGTACTGTAGGGATTCTTTATCATTCTTTAGCAATTCCCTCAAGAATTGTCACCCCCCCAACGAGGTGAAATGCTTATTGCATAAATGCATATGGAATGCTACAGTTCACACTGAAGTGAGCTATTAAGACACAAAATTCTACAACAGGTTCTGTTTCTCTCTCTCCTGCTGTTCTAAGGGATGACACAGGAAAGAAGCACGGCAAAATTCCTATGGCTTTCTCTTCACAGATTTGGTATTACCTGGAAACTGAGGTTTTTCAGAGTGAAAATTATCATCCTGTCCGAAGCAAGCTTTAGAATTTGAAGAAAAAATGATGTAGTGTTTGGATTTCCCATCTTCTGGACATCAGGTTTTTGTTTTGTTTTTTAATTTGGAAAAAAGTCAATGTTTTTATTGTGATTTGTTTCTGAATTAAGTAATATAATTTAGAATCTGTTAAAGTGAGTGACTGACTGTGTGTGGTTTAGGTCAGGATTGTCAACACATATCAGGGAACCAGTTACTAAGTGTATTAAGTTCTGATAAATTAGCCAGAGAAAGAACTGTGTGTGTTTTAAAACACTGTGAGTTTCTGTGGTTTCTGATAAGTATTACCCCTATCTGCATGATGGTAAAGCACCTATTTTACTTTTAAGTGGTCACTAACAACTCATTGCTAGTAAAATATATATTCTGAGACCTGTTCCTTGATAAAAAAACCTGTTCTTTCTGTGAAAATAAAGTAGTTGACTTGCATACAATGTAGGGAAACTAATTTAAATGTTAAATCTGCTTAGTGGAGAGAAGAATGTTTTTTGAAGCTACAGTTTCATAATTTGGAACTAGCTAGAGCATCTGTTCTTTTGCAGATAAAGGGCAAGTGTAGTCTGAATAAAAATTACATCAACCATTATTTTATCTCTCTGTTGGTATCCTTGCACGTATCCTCATCACTTCTGTCTAAACTTTTGACTATTGAAACTGACTTGCTGGGAAATATTTTATTCACACTTTAGGATTTAATTTGTTTCTTGCCATTTGTTTTGCTTCCTTCTTCTTGCTGACCTTAATCAGCTCTTTTGAAAATGTATATTGTGAAACACATAATTAGTTAGAAATTATACTACAAAGTGGAACTTCTACAAAGTGCCAATGCTTTGGAGGAAAACCCTGTTGACACACTTATTTTCCCTTCTTCTGCACTGCTTCCTTCCTCTCTGCATTAACCCTGTAAATGGAGGTATCCAAAAGTCGTAGCAAATACTGTGTTTAAAAACTTCTGCAGTTCCTATACTTTTTCATGTGTGCTTTCTAAACACCCTTGCTCTTAGGCTAGGGATCTTTGTTGCATAAATGTAGTTTGGTTAGTGATGTTTAGACTAAATTTAAAACTGCACAGCTGCTAGCAATGAAGAAACTTTTGGCAGCACCCTTGTCATTCCCCTTGATAAGTTCTCAGGATTTTTAATTACCATACTGCTGATTTCTGGGTAGATAAATTAATAGAAATTAGCTAAATCTTTTGTAGTTCCTGTGTATACCCACTGGATTCAAAGCCCTGGCATGAATCATTCCACATTTAAAATATCAAGCTGAATTGTGAGAACTAGTCTTGGCTGTGAAATCAGTTGTTAAATCCCCTATGAAATGCCATCAACTCTCTCTGTCTCAGTATATATATATATATGTGTGTATATATATATGTATATGTATATATACACACACAGGTCCATCATGGTCCCTAATGTTGTAAGGGGGATAGTAAATCTCTTAAATATTTAACACTCATGGATAAACATCGGATTCATTTCACTGAGTGATTGCCTTCCAAAACTTTAAGCATCTAGGATCTCCCATCAATTAAGAGAGAAAGTCTTTCCTGCCCTGGACATCATTCAGCAGATGAAATGAACTTTTCTAAGGTGTACTTGTCCTGGTCTCCTGCCTGTTGTTCAGAGTAGTGGGTTTCAATTATTTTTCTGCTTTGGCTGTAGTGATGAAGTACAGGGCTCCTTGACAGATACTCCTGGACAGCACTGGCTGTGTAGTTTCTACACATTATTGCCACATTTTTTGTTCCTTCCTTTCTTTCTCCACTCCTGCCCCTACATTTCTCTGCCCCAATCTTTTCCTAGGTAAACAGTCAATCCCTAACTACTTTCTCCCAATTAGTGCCAGTTTTGGGATATTGATACCCATAATTGTTATTTCTGTTACCATTCCTTAGGTAATGTTAATCTTATGTGTTCTTACTGCTCTGGTCATGCAGATGTTGTTGACCTTGTCAGACCTGATTACCCAGAGGTCCCCAGTGCTCCTCTCTAGTTATCCATGAAGTTTGGCACATGCCTTCTCCTTAATCACCTGTGAAATTCAGACCTGTTCTACAGTGCTCTCTGAAGCTTTTGATAGCATCTCACACTGTATCTATCACATCCAAGGACTTCTCAGGTCGAGTTTGTCCAGTGGGTTCTCACCCCCTTTCCAGCTTAGCGTCACTGGAGTTCAACCCAGTAACCTCAGCACCTGCCTACAGCCCACTCGACCTGTGTTCCTTCTGCCTATCTCTTATTTTATTTCACTTGGAATATTTTACTCTTTCTGAGGTTTTCTCTTTTCCCACTTTTCAGCTTTCTTTCACTTAAAATAAAGTCTTTCTATAAATAACCATAACGTAACTTTAGAAAAGCAATATATTGTGGTCTTAATCTACATCTGGCTGTAATTGCTGAAAAAAATAATGAGTCAGAGTCTGGAGTGTCCTACATGAGCTCTGATGTCATGTGTGATTTCATATTACATCATGATAAAGGAAAATGGGTAACAGGATAAATTTCCTTGGCCTAGTGAAGAAATCTATGATCTTCTGCACTAATGCACTGTTATTCTGACTCATCCAGCCAGGATGGTCCCAGCTCTAAAATACAAAACACAGAACCAGATCCCTGATGTATGCCAGGACAGAAAGACTGAGGGTTTGATATATTTGAATGAATAAAATTGCTAGTATGAATATAGCTTAGATCAACATGTTTAATATGTTATTAGTGTCCTTATCAGAGTTGACTTCTGGAGGACTCCAGAATTATAGTTCAGTCTAGTCCTAGATTCCCCCAAAGGCCTGTAACTCCTTAGGTCCCCCCAAATCAAAATTCCTAGTATTCCTAAAACCTGAGCAAAGTGCCTCTGAAAAACTGGGTCTGCCCTCAGTCATAAGTTGCTGTTTCACAGAGCATCACATACATTAAGTGTACCCCAGGTTTTGTCAAAAGAATCTCTAAGCCTTTTTATGTTCGTAAGAAAACAACAGACTGATATTTAAGTGCTTGCACATACCATTCCTTTTCTCTTCCCCAGAGAGAAGAAATATCTCAGATGGTGAGTTAATGCTTGCAAAATTGCACTATTTCATATAATTTCTATTAGTGTTGGCAAATGTATTTTAAAGATTTCTTTTATACAATAACACAGACACTTTGCTTTCTTCTATTAAAAAACAAAACTTAATATATATGTGTGTGTGTGTGTGTGTGTGTGTGTGTTTATATGTACGTGCCCTCTTTTAATCAACAACAAAAACCTGCCTTTAAGGCAGCATAGGCATTTATGAAGCAGACAAAGCATGGATTATGCCCTTAATATTAGATATCATTTGCCAGTTGGGTGAGCTTTAACAAACACTGTGAGTTGAGGACAAATTTGGCACTTTTTTTGGCCTCAACTTCAAAAAAGGTTTCTACAGTATAGCCAGCTTCCAATTTACACAGTACTGATGTGTTTTCCTTATGATAAAATCCCAGTGCACTAGAAAAGACTCGTGTTTCATTTCTGCTTTCCATTCCCCATGTTTTCTTCAATTCTTATCAATGCTGATTGACATTATTCAATATTTTTCATACTTTCAATATGATAAAGATCTCTGCCTTTCTTTCCTATTACCACATCTGGTCTTCTCACACATATTCCAATTCCATTAATAGTAACATTTGAAAATTGTGGTAATGCTTTTTCATTTCTTATTTTATCTTTCTTTGTGTCTTATGAAGATAACACTCCTCTCTTACTTGCTGCACATTACTGCCAACTTTCTAATGTAGTAATTTATAGTCCTCTCCAGACAGTTAGATGCATCAACTGAAATGTGATTTACAGTTAATGAGGCCAGGCCACACATTTTATTGTCTGAATTCACATTTTCCCTATCATCTGTCTTCTGTCTTTGCACTGGCATATCTTATGCAAATCATCTACTTAGAATCACAGTTAAATCTTCAGGCTTTTCTGTCCTTCCTGCTTTGTCAGGTCACTTGTAATTTTCTGATGTATTCAATAAGATTTCATAAAAGATACTCCATGTGGGACTTTTTCTTCTCTTTTTGCTTGGATATCTTTTCCTGTTGTCTAATGACCTATTGACAGAAGTTGTATATTCCTCAGATAGTTTTGGTTTTGGTCCAGTAAGTCCTTCTCTCATAGCTTCCTGTCATTACTCATTGTATTCCCTGACATCCTTCACTGATCTCATCTTTTCTTCTGTACATTTTATGCCAACAAAAAGTCACTTCAGGTCAGAGTTCATACAGTACTAACTTCCTCCTGCTGCTCCTGTCAGATTCCCTTAAATCTACTTTTCATCAAGTCACTAATCCCAGGCATATGATCTAATTGGGTGGTATGTTATTGAGCCTTAAATATACCTAAGCACTACTGATTTTTTTCTTGAACATATTCTTTGTTTTCTTTGTTTGCTTGTCATAATTCTCCTCTCTTAAGCTCCTGTATAAAGCTGCCTACATTTGCTGTCTTGTACAGCCCATGACTCTTTCCTGTGGCATTTGTACAATTCCTTCCAGTATCACAAGGCACTGTTAAATATAAATACTAGCTGTCAAATCTCAGAAAATTTTCACTGAGGCATTAATATAAAGGAAAATCAGCATATTTTCAATTCCCATATAATATATGTATTTTTTTCTTTTAATTTTCCATAACTTTTCCTATATATTTTTGTATTTGCAACTTAAAAAAAACCCCAACAAACAAACAAGAAAAGCAAGAGCAAATTAAGCCTTTCCTAAACTCTTGTCTTCCTTTTGTATCAATCCATTCTTCTCTCCATGCAGCCCATTTCAGATTCTAATAATGGCTGCCCTTAAAAAATTCAAACATATTGCAAATTTCTGTCGGTGTGCTACTGTTGTGTTCTGCAGTGTAATTTACCTGACTAAACTGCAGGCTGTTTGGGAATGCTTTCCTCTCCATGTCATCATTGCCTGCTATCTGATGGCTCTTTACAGCCTGAAATTTTGGCCTCCTTCTTGCTCTTGAGGAATCCTACCAATACTTTAAATATGCTGGATTTTTTTTTTTATTTTTATTTTTTGCTATTCACGCAATTAATGCAGTTCAGTTACACCCAAATAATGGGAACACAGAATATACACTTGATACCATTGTTAATTGCTACTTTGTAGCAATATTTTTCATGAACAAAAAATATTTCTTGATGCCATTCAGGTGGGCGAATATTTTTGCTGATTTTTGCATACATTTTCTAGTAGATTTATGTTTGCAAAACTCTTAAATGGTGTTTCTAGATTCTCTTTATTCTCATTTGCTTTCCAGTTAAGCAATTTTTCTCCATCTTCACTTGTGATTTGCACTTTATTTTGATTAACCATTCCATGTTATTCATACTTTGTTTTTAATATCCACTTCTCAAAGAAGTTTGGTTTCTGTTCAATCAAGAAACCAAGAATTCTTTTTCTTCAGTAGTTGTATTCTTCTTACCTCTGTTCCAGTCACCTGTCTAATTTCCTCTTTTCATTTACAAAAATATTTATTTTAGTGGAAACATCATCCTTACAGACAAAGGTAATAGCAATATGGAAAATCGTCCCACATTTAGAAGCAGCAAAAACAATATTACGGATGTTAAATGTGCCCTTCTCCAAAATAAGTTCCATTCTTTGAATTTGACATGGAAACTCAGTGGCAAGAAAACCATATATTGATTTTTACTGGGGAATGATAGTGACTCCTCAAATTAGTTAAAATATAATGATTTGTTCAGGTTTCTATGCAATATGTGTCCTGTCATATTTTTTGTGAATACAGGAAATCCACATCAAAGGTGATATTTTCTACTGTTGGTGCTTAAAATTCGAGGGTTTATTTCTTTAAGTAAAGGTATTTGAGAATCTTTCAGACTCTGAGTGTTGGAAAAATTTGTCTCTCTGCCAGTCTGACAACTGCCAAAGAAAAGGGTGGGTTGGCATCCCACAGTGTTAGCACACAAAAAGCCTACATGACCTGCTCGCAAGCCTGACTGCCCTTGCTTGCTGCAGAAAATCTGGCAAGGAGCCCCAGATAAAATCACCATCTGCTGGGCCTTTACATTTTCTCAACAAGGCTCCTACCCCCCATGGCCAAGTCTCTGTGGAGAAATCAGCATTGGACAGCACCATGCTTTGGCTTTCCATGCCAGCATTGCAAAATGAGACCGCTGCTGACACAGAAAGGAATTGGGATTTTGGCAAGTGAATGGGAGTTCATGATGCTTGGCACTAAAACATGTGATGAGGGTCACATAATTCAACATAAGACCTCTTAGTAATGTAGCAACTGGCCCAGAATTTGCTGACTGCTTGTTAGCTATTGAACTGTCTGACCAAAACCCTACCCTGTGTCTCTTCAGCTGCTTGCCCCAGATTACTAATGGCAACTGTTTTTGAAAGGGGTCCAAGAATGTCTTTGTAGTGCCTTTACTTTTCCACAGCTCTAGCCAAGTGACTGTGTACCAAGAGTCCTGGAACTCTGAGCCAAAACCTCTCCCTCCTGGTACATCTTCCATAAACAAGTTGTCTGTTGGATTTCAAATACAGCTGACACTGAAATATGCCAGAAAAAGAGGTTTGAATAGAAGGATTAGTTGATTAGAAATTCTCTTAACATCTTTAAAAAATTTAGATTCTTCATTGCTACCACTAGCACAAGTAACATAGGGAGGAAGGGAAAAATGCAAACTCCTTACACAAACAACCTGATGCAATAGTCTCTACAGTCAGCTGTAAATAAAAAAAAAATTAAAAAAAAAATCAAAAAAGCGTTCTTGGTGTCTGTGCCTGTGTTTTTGTAAGTTTACAGAGGAATTTGAGGAACAGAGACTAGACATTATATTCTGACATGAATTTTTGGAGGTGGCACTTCTAAAATTTTATTTTTGAAGGTTTTCCTTTGGGAACTTGTACTTAATTTTGACAAATAAGAAAAAGGTCAGTATTTTCACAAAGTCAGCTACTAGTTAAAGGGAAACCACTGCAAAGGTTAATTTTCTGAACAGATATCTGTCCTATTTCCGTCATATATTGCAAATGTTAGTATTGGGTGGTTTATAATAGGAGAGCAATATTATTCTTTGGTCAGCAATGTCCTGAACCACTACTGTCGGAAGAACCTGTCAAAAAAGATCCTTGACTAATTTAAACACAATTTTAATCCTCAAATATTGTTTGAGCGCAAGCTTTATTCATATTCTGGGTTTTAATGATAATCCTTGCAGCACAACTCAGAGACTCTATTCATTTTAAGAAAAGCTTTCCCTTCTTCCTTCTGTGAAATGGCCACATCTACTACTGAAACCAAAGGAAAAAGAAATGCTTAAACTCCCCTTCTTCAGCATGACAGAAACCGATATATCTTGACCCTTTTCTGTCCCTAAAGTAAAGGGAAGTTGCCCATAGAAGTGATTAAAAATCCCTGCAATAGACTTTCTTTCTATGTCTTACACACTTAACCTGTCTATCAGGCTGGTAAAGCAATTTCATTTGCTTTTCTTTTCTCTCTTTATGGAAACGTTGCCATTTCCTCTTTAACTCCGTTGATTTACTCTTTGCTTGGGAATTTGACCTGTAAGTAACTTTGACTTTTAACAAGCACTTTTATGCCACTATATATATTTTTTCTCTCCAGATGTCAAGTTATAATCTCAGCAATTTTGGGTGGAACATTGGAATAGGTGGAAACAAGTAATTTTCTTCTGTTTTATAGTTAGTGGTATGCCTTTCTCAAAATTCCTCTCTTTGGTTTAGTTACCTGCCATTTAAGCATGTATTACTGTTCTATCTGCTAGAATATGTATATTACTCTCATCTTTGTCTCCTTGGGCTTCATTTTCTTACTAAAATGAATAGCAAGACTCAGCAGCAACCAAGCAGTTATGCTCCTCTTCATGCCTCACTCCCATCTCTTTTATTAAATCTTCTTCCTGGCTAAATCAGAGAGAATTTCTTCAACTCAGTTCCTGGGGAAGAATCCAGATCTGTGAGTTAGGTGGGAAGCTCTCTTACACTTTAGGAGAAAAGGTAGAGATGCCAGAATGGGACTGCAAATGACCAGTCAAATGATCCATCCAATGCAAGTCAAAGGGAAATACTGAAACTGGTGAATTTTCTGATTTCTTCCTAATTATTTTCAGGGCTGTGACCTTAGATAGGGACTTAAGAGCATAGGCTTTTAAAGCCTTCTGGTAACAGACCCAAATAATGGTTCTTCCCATGAACTGAGCGGCGGTTTTTGGTTTTTTGTTTCTTGGTTTTTTTTTACAGGAAGAGAATGATGTGTCACCTGTTTTCTGTAACAAAGTGTAGTTATTATGGAAATGGACATTCTGAAAAACAGGAAGAAATTCAGTATAGTCAGGCTGCTGCATGTTCTTTGTATTGTATTTTGAATAACTTTCTTAATTCTCTGTCTGGATCTATCCTTCAGACAGGTCAGTATTATAAGACATGTTTTAAATTGTCATTGTAGTGGTGAGAAAGTTGGAATTAAATTAGCTATCTAGGACATTTGACTGAAATTTTCTTGCCTATTTTATTTGGAAAATGTGATCTGTATTTATTTGTTAAATAAGCTATGTTCAGCATTAATGATCTACATATTTCCACAATATGTGAACTGTAGGCTTCATCATAAAGACCATGAAGAGAAAAGGAGGAAAGGTCAAACAGCTATAGTGAATTTTTTCTATTAGAGTTCAAAGAGCAAGATAATATTCCCATGCAAGAATTCAGACAATGTATCTGGGGTCTTACAGGTGTTCTGCACTTTTATTAATGTTCTCATTTCAATGCTTGAATTTTCATTGACAGCATCTTGTGGAACCATTATGCAGTATTAAGAGGTACACATTTTGTGAGACAGTAGGGGGAAAGGTCCTAAAAATATCAGCAATGAGCTAAACACTTTTCCCTGATCTCTGTATACCCTCTCCCATTCAATTTCTGGCACATAAAGTAAAATGTAAGCTGGCAGGAAGAATGTAGTTTTGCAACAGGCATTTTTCAGAATGACTGAAACCTCTGTGAAAAATGAGGTTCGCTCTTCCTGTTAAAATTTAAAAGTTTAATAAAGGACAATAGGGGACAAAACAATAAAGCAAAGAAACAGCACTGAGTGCTTGGCACTCGGCCAAAAAGCACACCTCCTATTGACTGAGACACCTTAAATACTTTCTGTATTGCATCAGCCTAGTGTCTATTCGTGACATTAATGCACATTAAAACTTTTCTAAGAACTGTTTAGCATGGCCCCTCCTTGGTCCCGCCTTTTTATAGCATGTGTATTTCGTAGCTGGTGGTTTTGTCAGTTTCTTGATATCCTCTCCAGCTTGGGCCTTTTCCATAGTTCTTGCAGATGGCAGTTGTTGACAGCTGACATATCTGTAGCAGGGGTCTTCCTTGCACTGTTCTTCTGATGTTATCCAATCCAGCAGGCAGTTTGGTTATTGTAAGTAAAACTATAACCTTTATAAAATAAGCACATATGCAAACGATAGGGAATACAGGTATCATAACATCACCCCAAGACACTATATTAACTATTTCACCACTATATCTACATTAAGTTAGTAGCAGAAATAAAGACATTAGTTATTATTACAAAACTATCACCAGGCTGCTCTCATAAGATTTAAACTATACACTCACAATACCCATTTTAACACTTGCACACAAAAACCAACAGGATAATATATTTTTCACAATCCCACAACACACTTTAATACTTGCAAAAAGCCAATACTATAATATGTATTTATCACACCTCCAACTGCTCTCTTTGAATAACAATGAACACAGACAAGAACCAAACATTGGGATAAGATTTCCATCTTGGGTAGTAGGATGGAGAGCAAGTCCAAACCATAAGATAATGAGGTTAAGAAAGACAATAAATAAAATCAATTTATCTTGACACAGTTAACTTCAATAAGGTAAGTTTGAACAAAGTTGAACATACCAGGATTTTAGCTAATCAGCTGCTTTAATATATTTCTTCATCTCTTGTCTCTCTTTTCAGTACAGCCATTCCATCAGTGGCCTCAGATTCCCTTCCAGCTGTAAGCTTCAAGGCTAACTTCCTTCTTTGTCACCTTTTTTTGAGAAGAACATGTCCCTGATGATAAAGCATATATTGTTTCTCCAGAGTTTTACAGTTTAAGCACACAAGACACATTAAACTTTATCAGTGTCATCTAATCATAACATAGGTGGAGATCTGATAAAAAGCCAATACTAACCAAATATTTCCAGTGCATATATGGTTGTATTTTTTTTTTTTTTTGCTTTTCTTTCCAGTATTTGGTGAGTTGGAGAGAAATTCTAAACATCTGATATTTCTTTCAAGATATTTGAGAAAAAAATGAATGAAAGAATTTCAAGTAAATGCCATTGACCTTTCCCTCTTGTTTTTGTGGGTTTTTTTTTGACTTTTTTTTAATCATTCCATAAACCTACTCACATAAATTCATTTGGTTCAGAAGTTTCAGCTGTTGACTGCTGTAAAAATGAACACTTCATAGGTCGGCAATGAATCACTTAAATTTCCAAATTGAGAGTGACTCTCCAAATAGGTACAGATGAGCAGTCAGAGCAGCACAGGTTCTGAAAGCATCACTCTTACTCAGTTGCATCTCACTTTGCAAACAAGCATTTGAAAGAGTGAAGCTGCTTGAGGAGTAAGGGTCTATTTTGCAGCAAAGTTTATCATCATTTACTTCCATCATGGGTTTTAGAAAGTGCTTTATGTCTTCCAAGTAATGCTATTTTCAATCCCACTGAACAAAGTACAGCCTCTGCCAATATTTGCAAGAAACCATCAGTACTTACTGACTTCAGGAGAAGATACATGCTATTTTATGTTGACATTTGGTTTTCACCAAAAAAGTAGGGAATGTTTTGTAAAACATTGGTCATGAAGCAAAAAACTAGGTATTCCCATTCCGTCACTTTAATGTTATTTTCTTCTTTGCCACAGCCAGTACTGTCCCAGAAGCACATCCTTGGCAAACTTTCAAAGCCTTGTGGCAGTTTCTGAATCCTCATTCAAAATATCACTACTCAATCTAAGAGCAATAATTACGTGTAACTTTCATGCAAAATAGCTGGTTGTGGTTTTTATGTCAACAGGAACATGACAGCAATAATAAATAGGATGCAATGCAGATAAAATTAACTCAATTATTTAAAAAGTCGCATGTTGGCTACACAATACCTGATTGCATTTCCCAGAAAGCTGCACATGTGAAAAGGAATTTTAGCGCCTATCTGTTGTTCAGTAGGTTCTAAGCTCTCCGATCCAAGCTCAGCAGTAGATCACTGATAAATGATATGTGGACTGAAGGAATCCATGTGTGTGTCATAGCCATCTCAATATGTATTATGCTAAAGTTAATAAGTTATTAATAACTGTACAGACCTTTGGAAAACATCCTTCTTTTATCAAGGAAATTGTCATTTATGTTTATTTCCCTTGTAAACCCACAACTCCTTCAAGCAGATTGGAGCATAAGCATAATGGCATCTGGACTGCTGGAGAGAGTGTATTTATGCCATCCTTTTTCTTATTAAATTACATATATATCACATTCTGATAAAGGTGATGTCTGACCTGAAACAGAGATGCAAGTTTCAAAAACCTAGAAGCTCATTCATTATAAGAAAAAAATATGGTTATCAGAAGTTACTTTGGTATTTTACCTGTGATTATCACAAATGGGAAATTGAAAAGCTTTGCCTGCTGTTTAATGAATCAAATTTCCTTTCTCTGAAAGTGAAATTTTGTACATCAATGCCTAGTTTATCATGAATAAAAAAAATTGGAAATCTGAAATATGACCTCAAACTTAGAATATTATGTAGTAGCTTTTACATTTTTTTCAGAGTACAGAATAATGTAACTGAAAGAACAGAGCTTTTTAGAATTTATAATGATACAATTTTTCTGTTCAATTGATAATTTTCAAGTTATTTGCATGTGAACCTCTGTGTCTAAATGAAAGCTCCAACATGTTTGTGTCATCTTCTCAAGGGATAATCTATATAATAGAATTATACATTTGTCTTCGATGATAGAAATAGCCTTGAATCTGGGCATGTAACTATGTGCCAGATTAATTCAGGACATGGAACTTGCCCAGCAGGGCTTGAACCCATTTATTTTAAACAAACAACAATGTTCCTCCTGATATTCTCTATTGCCTTGGCTGAAGAACATGTCACATATCTCCCCAGGAAATAGAAGTGACAAAGTTTGAAAAAAACCTTCCTCTTCCTCTTCCTCTTCCTCTTCCTCTGCCTCTTCCTCTTCCTCTTCCCAGAGAGCTCTACCTGCAAGGTGAGGGTGGAGTAATGCCTTAGGGCAGAACGTTGCCTTAAGAACTGATTTTAAACCATGGTTGAATTCAAACCTAAGATTTAGCTTCACAGTGAAATAATGAAAACCAGATGGGAACAGGTGGTGAGGAAAAAGCCTTGCAGGTTATTCTAATTGAGAATCTCAAGGGTTTTTATCTTTGCTCAAACTCAGAAGATGTGATCCTGGTATAAACCAGCAGAATCACTTGGTTAAAAAGGATAATACTGACTTCTCTAGCTGAAAATCTGATCTTTAATGTATTTCCCATCTTGTCTTTCTCAAAGTTTATTGAACTCATTGACACTCACTTAGAGATCTAGAGAAAAATAACTAGAAATCTTTTCTGCCTCCACCTTTAATTTAACAGAAAAAAGCTAGAAGTTTTTTTCATGGTGTTATGGTCTGAGAAGAGTCCTGCTGGGAATCTGCCCTTCAGCTTGATAGTACAAACTTTGGATTTTTAAAACCAGCTGGTGTATCTGGCCTTGCTACTGACCTATCTGTTTGAAGTGTGTACATATTAGTTGAGGCTAAACTTTTGTTCCCAGTGAATTAAGACAGCTCAGAATTCTCATGCTGTCTTACTGACTCAGGATAGCATACTGATGAGAAAGTTACCTTCTTCTGGAAGCTAATGGCTGTCTTTCAGCTTATTATTATCATATTTCATATTGTTATTCTTGCAAATTTACTAATTTTATTTTGTTTTTTAGGATCTTTTACACCAACCTGCAATCGTGAGCTCGATTGCATCTTATTTGTATTTATAACAGATTTTATTGAAAATATTTTTGATTTGTGATTAGTTCATATTAACTGTTTAATTTGAAGTAATTCTTGTGTTCATGAGTGACTTTCATCCATATAGTTGATGTTAGCCGTAAGTATGATGGACCCTAGCACTGGATCAGGAAATAGCAACAGTGCAAGCGACAAAAGATGCAGAATGTTCTGATGAATCTCTCCAGCAATGTGGTGAAACGAATGATGAATCAAAAGTGCCTCATGGACTGCAGATCTCCTAAGAACATTGGTGATGCAGCCTTGACTGGCATCTTTCTGTACTGTCTCCCTCTCTTGAAGAAAACATTGTTTTGCTGATGGAAAGCAACAGCTTACAGCTTGCCTTGGTGGGGTGTATCCTCTGCTGACTTAGGGTTGCTGTCTCATGCACCCCATAGTTCCTAGAAAGCTGATCTCTCCAGGGCTTGGCTGGGACTGCAAAACCACTGCTTCTCTCCAGAAGTGTCTATGGAGTTTAGTTGCCCAACGCAGCAACAGGAGTGCTGTTGGTTCACCCTGATAATGCACCAGCTGCCATAGACTCAGCCATGAGCAGCTCTGTCCTGCTCCATCAGGGAGAGGCTGCAAACCAAGCTAGCAGTGCACAGCTCTGCCAAGGCTGGCAGCCAGGTGACAGCTGATGCCCGTTGTGATGTCTTTGCCTTGGGACACCTGTACGTCGAAAAAAGCCAGCGAACATCACTTAATTGCTCTCATTGTCGGTAAAAACACCCCAGTCACCTATACTTCTAAAGCAGACCATATAAACTCTGAACAACCACATCTTCTGGAGGGGCACTTACAGGGAAAAAAAGATACTGCAGTAGGTATTAATAATTGTATTCGAAAAATACAGCATAGCAATGATAAATGTAGTTGTCTGTAAACAAACTATTTAATTGAACTAATGATTTAAGTTATTTTTATAGAATTAATTTTGGTAAATACTGAGATTACAAAAGTAATCTGGCAAGTCAGTAAAAGGTTCATTTTATTTACAATGATCTACAAAAAAAACATCTTCTGCTACTGTCCTTGTTCTTTATATGTTCCCTTCTGTGCAGCACATTCTTTTTTTCTCTTTTTACTGAAACACAGCCTGTGCTGAAGACCATAAAACAACAACTTAATTTCTGTATTGATGCTTTCTTGGATCCCATTGACTTTCTTGGGCAGCCTATGAGCCTGATCAGAATGTAGATATTTGGCACACCATAGCTGTATGACATGCTTGGGGACAGGAGAAGGACAGGAAGAAAACATGGAGATGATGAAACAGAGAAGAATCAATTCACCAGCTTGAAGGCAAAATAAATATACAAACTGACAACAAGTGCTTTCTAAATAGTTTGAACTAATTCAAATGACAGCCAAATAAACAAACCTTAGTGTCAACAAATGCTGAGGAAGGATGTTATTTTGTAGGAAGGCAGGGAGAGGTATTCTGAGAGGGGGAGACTTCCATTCCTTTACCCTTGCTTTGGATTCTTAGCTGATTCTGTTCTACAGCCAGTAGTCAGTACCACAGGTGAGAGAAACAAAAACCAGGGGAAATTAATTTCTATTGTAATAGCAAGAACTTCAAGACTGAGCTTCCAGAGAGATTACTGCTTTTCACAGGTGGTTGAAGCTGTTTGGCTTGTAGCCCTATGCCTTGTACCATCCAGGGAGCTGCAATTGCCTGAAACCTAAAAACACACTGCCAGCCTTATGGTTTCATAAGAGCTTGGGTTTGCTAGCTACTTCTTGCTTTTTTTTCCTCAATTTTATTTAGCATTTTCTATATTTGGGATGATGGATAATGACAAGTAGAATATCAATGTATTTAATCTGTTTGCTAAATTATTACAAATATTTTTTAAACTCTGCACTATTTACCAATATTCTTTAGATGATATGTACAGATACTGATATGGGCAATGCAGTTTGTTCTCTGAGTTTGTTTCTGTAAAAACTGAAAGGATTGAAAAGACACTTGGGATCACATTATCTGATTAATGTAAGGTTAGTAAATTTTCAGATCTACTGCTTTAATGTATTGCTAAATAATAAAAATGAAAGGTGTACTTTCAGTAAACTGTTAGTAGTGAACTTCCAGCTATCACTGGTTTTGCTTGAGAGTATAAAAATTATAAGATGTATAAAGATAGTGATAGGAACAGACCCTAAGAAAGTTAAAATTCTGAAGGATTTAATTTAGAGAAAATAATTCAAATCTTGTGTTGACACTAGCTTTTCTAAATGGATGCTTTTCTTCTTAGCATAAAAAGAGAAAATACATTTAGGCTAAAAATTCCTAGTCATGTAAGCACAATGAAGGAAGGGAAAATACATGCTAATTAGGAATGATAAGATTAAGGATTTATTTTATGTGAAAGGTTTTTAAAATTTACAGGAATAAATTCTTAAATTACTAGAAATATGTCTTAAATTAGGCAGTTTTTGCAATTATCATAATTCTAAATGCTACATAGTAAAGACAGGAAGGTCACTGTGATTCCATCCAAAGGAACAGATGTGTTTCCATATCCTTGATAAATTGTTTCTCAATACTGCATGAATTTGGGCATATGTGCTCCTGAAGGAGATCAACCAAAGGATATATCTATATATTGCTGGAAGTGTTTGTCAATTTTCTTTGTCCATAAAATATATCAATTTTTATTAAGAGAAATAGTTCTCCTGAGAGCAATAAAACCCTC
Source organism: Pardalotus punctatus (assembly GCA_013400915.1). Taxonomy (NCBI): domain Eukaryota; kingdom Metazoa; phylum Chordata; class Aves; order Passeriformes; family Pardalotidae; genus Pardalotus; species Pardalotus punctatus. The sequence continues at coordinate 1,368,573 of VZTX01020707.1, read as the reverse complement.
CATACTCTATGAATGTTATGGTGAAAATCTTCTCTTTTTGGCCACTCAGCCTTTGAATAGCAACCTTGGTACTTGGCTTGGGAAATTTACAGTTAGAGATCAAGAAATACAAAAATTTTGTCCTCCTATGAGGGAGTTGGATTAGTGTTAATACCTCTCCAAAGGCTGTCTTCTGTCTCTTAAGTAGCATAGGCACTTCTCTGATTTCTATATCTCAAGAAGGCATAGGAGTTTGTAGATTGGGTGGTGGGATTGACATGGACACTGAAACTGACTTCAAAGCCCATGATGAATTTCTGACAGCTCCAGCATTAAATATCAGCTTAAGATAGCTGGATCTTTTAATTCTTGAGCAGGCAGGTAGGTATTCTCTCGCAAATGAGCTTTTTCTTCTCTTTTAAAATAATCTGACGTAGTACTTTAGGGTGTACAAGTCCTAACCTCTTCACTAACAGGCAAAGGAAATTAATTTAAGGCACCTTCATGTTTTTGCAATATTGTAAAATACTAAAGTTCAGTCTTTAGTCACCTGAAAAATCAAGCAAAAGGATTAAACTTTTAGTGTGACCTTTTATGTGATTACATTTGCGGCACCAGGAGGAATAGCACTTTATCTCACTGAAGCACATGACCTTGAGGACCTCTTTCACTTGTGAGCTTGCTGCTGAGACCTGTGTGTTATTTCTTTTTCCTTGCTGTCAAACCTTTAAGTTATCTAATTGCCCACTTCAAATTTGTCACACACAGGGAATTCAAATGTGTTGGAGAGAACATGCAGCCCACAGTTTTAGTCATGTTCAGTGCTGTTATGAAGTTTAGAGAGATTTTTCTTCATAAACTACTCCTTTATCTATATGGTTGCAATTTCTATGTTGCCGATACAAGACAAGTCATAATGATAAAAAAACCCTTGCCTGTTAGGATGACTGGGTTTATTTTATGTTAAATCACATATTTGAATATTTCTATTTACTAAGAACACACTGCGACCATATAGAATATGCCCATGATTTTTCTATCTGTTTGTGAATATTTATTTTCAAGAGTTGTGCTGGCACATTTCCCAGCATTGTGATTTTCAGCCAGGGGTACCTGTTTTGAAATGAGCAGAGGAGAGGGTGTCTGAATTCCACTAAAAGCAAGAAAATAGTAGCTAATCATTATTTAGGTTTGATTACTGTATACAAGGCACAACCTAAAAACAACATCTTTCTGAACATTGAAGAATTTGGGCAGAATTGACAGCAGTGACTCTTAAAAGCATCTCCTGGGCTCATTCCAGTAAAGCTTCATTTCGTCAGCTGGAGCTTTCACCAGCAAGACCTAAATGGGCGTCCAGCATTTTCTCTATGACTTCAAGAAATTGAATCTCTTTTACCCACGTGGCAGGTCTGGGTTCACTTCCAAATTCTGTCTGAAAGGAATCATAATTGATACTGCTGACTAAAGAACTGATGCACTGATGTACAGGCATGCCTCTGAGTTAGCCAGCCAGCCAGCCAGCAAACAGTGGAGTTGTGCAGCCTTGATTTGGACTTCAAAGATGCCAAGGTTTACTGCAGCTCAGAGAACAAAGTGAGGGTCTAGCATTTCTAATCCAAAAGGGAGACAATACATTAAAAAATAGTGCTATTAATGTGAAAAATAAAGTCTTGAATGCTCTTTATACACCAGCATTAAATAATGGAAAATGGATCTTTTGCTTTGTAGGTCACCTTTAAGACTTCTGGCTATTAAAGGGAATTTTGCCTTAAGAAATTATAAATCTATTACATTTTAATGGATTGTTTTCAGACAAAAGAATTTTTCACTGTGATATAAGTTGGAATGCACTGGCAAATTTGTTACTGGACAAAGGCAGAAAGAAGAAACAGTATTTAACAAAGTTATGTGCTGGAGGAAGATACTGAAAAAGTTGTTATTTACATCAGGAAGATGAGAGAATTTAAATCTCTAAGTTTATTTTTGCCATTTGATGAGTGCCCAGAACTGTATTAGGAGTACCGCCAAAATGGAGCCTCTCAGACAGGCTTCTCTCCTCAGCTCCCTGAGTGGGAGGTTTAAGCCTTGGTTCCAGGACTATTATGGATCAAGTTGTTGAGATGCAGGAAGGCACTATGGACGAGTAGGGATATTTCACAGGGGTTGGTTACCCCCTTGCATAAAGCAAGCTCCTAGAGTTAAGATGCTGCCACATTCACAGCATGGCCAGGACAGCATTTTTTTGTCCTAGAACCTCCTTGGGAGCCAGGGCAAAGTGATTTTCCCAGGATCACAGAGGAGAAAACAGGTCGGTAATCAGTGAATTGCATGGAAATCTCCCAGATTTCTGATAGCCACTAAATGTACTTTTTCTTGTCATCTGACTGTATTTATCAGCTATATGTGTCTCTACAGGGTAGAAACCACCATGTTCATCATGCTATCAGCAGTGACAAAATGAAAGGATAACCTTCGAGACAATCCCTATTCTTCTTAAAACAAAGACAACTCCCTCTTTGCCTTCTGCAAAAAGAAGCTGATAAATATGTCTTTTTGTCTTCTTTCACTCTGCTTATTCAGAAACATGCAGGCATTGAGCTGATATCTATCTGCAGGGTTTTAATATAACTGTTGAGGGCAAGGAGTAAAAAAGAACAAGGACAAAAAATGCTTTTTCTTCAGTCGCTTGTAACAGCCCCAATGGCAAGCTCTGCTTTAATAACAAAAGGAACACTTCTGCTGCCTGTTGAAGCAGAAAGAATATATTGCTGAAGAAAATAAATCAATGTAAATTATTTTAAATGTCCTGCATTATATTACTCTAAGTCAGACAAAAAAGGTGAAAATGATGCTGTTTTCAGGAGGAGAAAGGATGTAGTGAAATACAGAAAGGCATGAATTATTTAAAAGCTAATACATGACAGAAACAATTCAACACAGTTGCAGATGACTTATGATCTAAGAATTTGCCTTACAAGCTTATATAACATAAAGAGAAGTAGTTGGGTACTAACACAATGAGGTGATGTGAAATGATAATGAATTTGAAGGAAAAGAATAGCAAGTGAGAAACCAATATCTGTGCACAGTAGTGAATGCCATGCTTCTAGCAAGTCGCCACTTTTGCCACAACCTTTTATACAGAAGTCAGTGATGGGTCCCAAACTCTGGGCCTCTGAGAGATAGATCTTGTGAGACTCCATGGTCCAAGGATGCCTACTTGATAGAGGGTTTTAGTTGCAGTGCAGCGCTGGGCTTTCCCCACCGTGTGTGACCTGCAGTCCTTCCTCATCACCTCTCTGACCATTGGAGATGCCACAGACAAGTGGAGAAAAGTGGAGGTGCCTTTGTAATTGGCTGTAGCTTTGTTCTCTCTCAGAGGATGAGGACAAGAGCTGTTCTGCTCCATAGCACACAGAAATGTTCCTGCTGCTGAATGACTGAGATGCCTTAAGCTACCTGGGACTGCTTCTGCCAGGATGCTGCAGTCAGCACATACAGCAGGTTGAGTGAAGTGAAAAAATTGCTGTTGTAATAAAGTGCCCATAAGGCTGCTGCAAAATCACTTGCACAGCAATTTATGGATTTAGGAAGCTCTATCCTGTCAGGAGGTATGCGAGCTTCCCCATTGCCCCCAAAGCACACCTTCAAAACTACATAAGCCAAAATTTTCTTATGTTTATCAAATTTCAACTGATGCAATATAGCTGCTTAAACAACACACATCCTAACTAAAGAGGCCAGCTTTGTTATATCTAAGTGTGTAAATAAAAAATTGTTATTAAATGGAAGTTTAAACAGTCACATGTAAGTTAACATGAGTGATGTTACAGCAAAGCAATTTTAAAGCAATTAACTAAAACAAATATCATCAGGCAGATTAGAGAGGATTGATTAGAAAGTTCTTATGTCATATGGCTAACTAATGATGGCAGCAGAAATTGTAAAATGTAAAAAAGACAATAAAATTGCTCAAGGATAGCTCACCCAGCAAGCCTATCCCCTGTGCAAAGGGGGGATAACTCAACTAACAACATACATTTGTATATATATATATATACACATATATATTTGATTTTGATGGGTCTATTTATCAAGTGAAATAGCCTGAGGAAAGCAACACCCTTAAGTGTAACTAAAACTGAAAAGATGTGGTTTATTTATGTCTAAATCACTGGCCTTAATCAGAGATCTTTGGCAATATGAAATGTATGACCCAATGAGATTTGCCACCATGACTCAGCTGTAAGGAGCTGCCCTTGTTATAGACCACTTCATTCGGGAGAATGTGATATGATGTTGCCCACATCTGTCTGTCTACTTTAGATTGTTGCTCAGGGGATAGTAAAGATGAGGAATGGCTAGATTGAACATTACACTGATTTGATTTGTGCTGTTTTCTTCTTCTGAGATGTGCACAGTCCTTAACTTCATGTTAAATCATCATTTGGCTGCAACAGACATTTTTACCAAGCTGTACCTGTGCTATCAGCAATCACATTAATTGGAGTGCAATAGCAGTGCAAAATTTGGACAGGCTATAAGCAAGGCTCCATGAAAGAAGTGTGTGCACATTTCAGATCGTTATCTGCACATTCTGGTTTTGCTTTCTGTACAATAAGGGACCGACTGCACCTCCTGGACTTCTCAACCTACATCAAGATGTATGAATGTGGGAAGCACAGGAGGGAGAAGAAAGGAACAACACCGTAGTGAGGAGAAAATTCCCTGACATTCTGGAAGACTTACAAATATGTGTGTGAAGGACATTCAGAAGTAAAGCAACCTTGGCTACCATTTTCACACTCATGTAGGCATTTCCAGAAGAAGAATAGTGATGAGTATGGGAACAATGATGAGCTGAAATGACAAAGTGGCGATAAGCCCCTCAAATTTGGCTTTTTAAAGGTCAGAAAGTTCTTAACATTAGGACATTGAAGGACTGGAAAATAGTGTAGCACACGCTATAAATCTTCTAGCAGATGCCTGAAGAAAGCTATTAAAAAAATAAGTATTACAACATACATATGATTGAATTTCAATGAATCATCATTTTATAGTGGCTATGACATGAAATCTCCATCTTCCTCTGAAATTGAAGGTTAAGAATGATACACTATTTTACATTGTCCTGATGTTTATATAGAATTCTGAAAACAGCACCAAGGAAAGCAGAAAAATAAAGCAGACATATTAAAAACCTTTTAAGATAACCAGGAAACCACTGTTCTGTTACACAGAATATTATTTTGTTATTGATATTTAGTGAACTGGAAAAAATTCCCACCTTAAATTAGTGCTATCCTGCATTCCATTAGTGTAACAATCAAGACTGCCTTTCTTTGGGTGCTGTAGCTTTATATATAACATACCTAAACAATATGCCCAAAGATTTTTAGACTCTAACCACCTGACAATTGTAATATAGAATCACCATGAAATGCTCAGCCTGAAATATTCACTTATAATAAAAGTGAACAGATAAAAAAGAAGTTATAGTTCCACACATTTGTTAGACTTTATAGACTCAAGTGGTCCATTTCATGAATCAGATCATCAGGACATACCAGTTACTTCTGCTTGTCTGAAAATCTTATTCACAGTGTATAATGCTTTTCCTGTCACTTTTATTGTTTTAAGTAAGGCTAGGTCATAATAAGGTCTTGTATAAAAATGACCCCTCCTTATATTCAGTGGGTTTTGTTCCATGTTCAGGTCATTTATATAATAATATATGTGGTTAAGTAGGATGGGTTTGTAATTATTGCTCTGCTCCAGGCAGCACAATTTGTCAAGGCAATAAAAGTGAGTAAGCTGGAATGTAGCCCTGCTCACACCTCATCAGCAGATTGTTTCCTGCAGCCCAGCTCCTGGACCAGGGCTAGATGTGAGCAAATCCATCGAGGGCAATCAAAATGCACAGGTATTACTCAAGGCTGAAAAGGAAAAGAACATGCCCGCCCAGACCTCTGACATCAGCATTCAGCCTTATGTGACCTGCATTACTGGAGCTGATATACAGGGAGGAAAACTGCCACATACGTCTTCAAGGTCCAGCAATGATTTTTCTGGGCTAATACTTGGTCAAAAGTACAATTAGGTTGATATCCTATAAATAAAATAATTTTGTTTGGAGCCATCAGACAAAATATATGGGTTCTAACGCTGTTAACAGAAAATTTAGTTGAGGGTTATAATTTCTAAAGCGAATTTAATTTTATTTCTTTTCTTGAGCTACTGGCTCAGAGCCTTGGTGGTGTGGATCATCTCATTTAAGCTGGCAACATAACCAATATAACATAATCATATTAATCCATGGTGGGAGCCATTTACCAATACCAGTTTGGCCTAGTATGCTCTGCACTTTCTGGAAAACAAAATATATGTATATATATATACTTAATATATTTAAAATTAGTAGATTTAGAGGTTCGTTTCAACTATTTTTTTTTCCAGAAGCTTTTACTGAGTTCAAGAGCTTATATTGAATTCCTCCCAGATAAATTTCTTCCCTTGTGTTCCATTTCACTAAAGTGAAAGAGAGGTTCTGTTTTATGGTAAACTAACTAATTTAGAAATTTATTTAGCTATCTGTAAGTCCCAAAATGAATTCAGCATTTTCTTTGCCCTATTTCTTTTTAATCTACAGACCAGATGCATTATCTCACTTCCAGTTCCATTGAAATGAGAAAGAGGATTACTTTTTCTAATTCCCATTTGCCATCAGTGCAGCAGTCCTGGAGCATTAGAAGTCCATCTCTCCATTTATTTTTAGCACTCTCATTATTGCCCACAGTTTGGAAACAACTTCTGCAATACCCAGTGCTGCAATATGGATCTCCATTCAAGTATTAACTAGCCTATCTTGGGCTCAATTACCATTTTGACAAAATTAAATTGGCAATGTTGAGTTTTAAGTTTTATTTGGGAGCAGTAGAAATAAAGTGACTTTTTGCTTCTAAAAATGAGGGAAATCTTATAAGGAAAGACTAGCTCTTTTTTTTTTTTTAAAAAAAAAGATTTTTAATGTCAAGGTAAAATACTAGCCCTTTGATTGCAATGTTGGGAAACAGAATTGCTTGTGTTACAAACAAAAGAATGCATTGCCAATGGATCTTGAAAGCCTGGCAGTGCCTGTAGCCAGCCAGCACTTCAGGAATCCTCCCAGGGCTGTCCTGTACAGACACCTCATTACTTTCTGGCACACCTGCAAGGATGGATATGAAGAATGCCAGGTTTTGCTGTTGTTGTTTAAATTACACTTGGATTTTGAGCCTGCTAGAGAATCAGACACTGCTCTTTCCTGGCGTTTCTGCCCATATTTGTCTTGCTTTCATTTACCTGCCCATACTTCCACTTTGACTTGCTCACCTAGTGAAGCTTGCTCACTCTCCTAAAGCCTGGGAGCTCTTGTTAGCACTCCAGAAATAAGGTTGTGTTTTGCAGTTTGTAGTACTGTCCCCATAAAAGCACAGGAGGTAAACCTGAGCCCTGGAAATCCCAGGCTTTGCAGTAGAATACTTAGAGCTGTAAAGGACTTGGTTACAGCAGCTTTATGTTAACAGGTGAGCAGATAGGAGCTTCTTTTGCCCATGCTTCAAATCAGATAGGTATGACCTAGCTGGGTACATGATGGAGGGCATCTGTGACATTACCAGGGTGAGGTTGTGCTGACTTCATTTTAGGGGTTCACTTAAGGAAATGGATTTTAAAATAAATTACTGTGGTTTCTTTTATATGTGCATTTTAAATTGTTTGCCTGAGATTTTAAAGCACTTCAGGCACAAGAACAACTTATAATTTTTTCTTCACTTATGTTACTGTCCATTGAGCCCTATTAAGAATTCTAAGGGTGTGTGCCCTTTCATGGAAATTTTATCAAACTGAACATTTCTGTTCTAGTTAGCACTGAAGAGAAAGGAACTGTAAGTAGGTGGGAAATTTACCTCAACCTCTTTCAACCACATTTTGATGTGCTTGCTTTGTGCATTGTTGCTCTGCTTCTTGTTGCTCTTTTTCCACTGCTATGTCAATAAGGTTGATATTGAAAACACACCAGGGATCCAAATCTTGCCAAGGTAAAAGTCCTGATTGATATGAATGGGAACTGCATTTTGCACAGCCATTTATCACGGTGTTTCTGAGGCCAATGATGAAGAGAGGAGTGCTTCATCTCCACCGGTGAAACCACCACCACTACCACCACCACTAGGAATGGGGGTGCCTGGGAAGAGCACATTTCATGCCTATTGGGTTTCTGTCTCTGCTGTAACAAGAGCAGAGGTGGCTAATGGCCTCTGGTGTGCTGTACCCTTGAGGTGACCTGGTGGCATGTGTCCCCTCCTCCTGAAGCCCAGCCTCTTGCCTTTGCCTGCACTGATGACCAGCTGTCAGCTGCTTCCACGTTAAAGCTTCCTGTGAGCAATTCTCCAACTGGCAGTCATTGTGAGGACGTGCACATTTCCAGAGCAACCTGCTCTCTCATCAGTTTCTGCTTGGACAGCCATCAGATCAGAAAATTCCCTTTTTAAGCTGGATCTCTGTTTTCCCTTTTAATGCAATTACATGTGCTTCAATGCAGGCAACTTCACTGGTTGCTGGCAAGGTTTTCCAGAAAGGGATTGTGTCTCTGTTTAAGTCATATATGAGAACGACACAAATTATCATCCTGAGTAAAGTTGTGTATTGCATTGCATAACCCCTTAAAGAAAAAGAGCAACAGCTAAAGCAGTGCTTATATTTATGAGCAGTATTTCATGGTATTAGCTCCACTCAGGCTGTAATGCTTCTCTGATACAGACGCTTAATCTGCTCTTTATTTTCAAGAAAGCCATGCAAATGTCATCCAATAATTCTCTTTTCAAATCTACCAGCACGCTTTCCCCAGCCCTTTGGCTAATCACTGGGAGAAATATTTTTTCAGAATTTTGTCCTGTCAGATACTGCAGAGAATTAGCTGAGCCTTTGTTTGTTTGTTTTTGTTATGGTTAGGTTGGAGTTTTTGTTAGAAATGTATATGCTCTAAAGGAAGAAAGCAGGAAATAGCAAAGTGTCTAAGCTGATCTGCATATTCACAAGTTTCAATAGGGTGGCTGGGTGTAGCATTAATCTCTATTTCTCTCCAGGTGCACATCCCTTTGCCTCCCCAGGAGGTGCCGATCAGCTGAAGCACCCTGGTTTTGGGCACTTCAGTAATTGATGACTCTATGGTTTGCATACCCCAATATAGTATCAGTAGAAACCTTTGCCTTCATTCAAACATTGTGGTCAGTGGAATGGTTATGAAGAAAGATGCTTGTCAGATATTATTTAAATATCACTCAGTTTTTTCCCCCTCCCCCCTTTGAGGTTTTTTTTTAGTAACAAGTGTAAAAAGACACTTGTATTTATGATTTTTATCTGTAAGTTTTTCTTTAGTATTTACATGCCACTGCCAAATGTTTGCTTAAAATATTTGGAACTTTAGCAGTGGATTTAGTGCTAATGTCAAAGTTTAAATTAATTAAATGTGGAAAATTAATTTCAAAATGTCTAAACTGTTATTACTAAAATACACAGCACAACAGAGTGGCATCCTATGTGTAATCAGCAGGGAAGACACCAACGCTATCAATCCAGGTAGGCTTTCATATACTGAAACATAATGCAAAAGATTTACCTTTTATTCATATTTTGGGCTGCTGACTATGATTATAGTTTCATGGAAAATGAAAGACAACTTCTCCTTTATTCAGATGAAATGTACTGCCCTCTATTTAATATTCAGAATCATTCCATGACAATTTTTGTGAAAATATTTGAGTGTTAATAGATAAGATGAGGAGAATTTATTTTCTGAGCATTTTTTCCCATTACCACATGTAACAATTGACATTCATTTGCAGTACTTCAGCTGAGCACTCTACACGCTGTACAACTGCAAATATCCACTGCAGGAGAAAGAAGGAGCAAAAATGTAGAGCTCAGAGTTTCTCTAAGCCAAAGCATCATTATTCAATATAGAGACAGATGACAGAACTTTTACTAAAACAACTGTGTCTATAAACCTTGGGTTGTTTATACATTATCTTAGAAGTGGAAAAGCTGACAGATTTCCAGTCTGCAATAGGCAGTGGCTGGAGAGAAGACGTAGACTAGGCAAATAAAAACTCCATACATCATTTAGTTCCCAAAGTACAAGGTGACTGTTCTAAACCATTAGAATGGATGACAGCTAGACTAGCCTCCACACAGCACTTCATTGCTTCTGCAGTGAAGGGTTCATCTGATTTCATTACTGTCTTTCTCAGGATTTCCTGTTCTGCAGCAGGGAGAAAAGTTTGGTTTTCTTTGTGTATACGTGTCTGCACGTTCTTTACGGCTTGTGATGCTCGTCACAGATACCTCAGCATCCTGCAGGAATGCTTTACCTCTCCTCACTCCTAAGACACCTAGCAAGTTAGGAACAGCACACTGTGATGCAGAGCTTTTCTACATCAGGTCCAGGAGCTAAATTCCCAAGAAAGTGTTTCCAAGGAAATGTGTACCTAAATCTATATATTGGTTGAGTGGATTCCTGAGGATGACACTGATGAAAAATGACATAACCCAAATGGGCAAGGGTATCTTATGTTCAGTCTGTTGCTAGCAAAATAGCAGCACATGTCTGAAAGCCCACATCTTACTGATTGTGGGCATCTGGCATTCCTGATTTAACTGTATATTTGAGACAAAGACACAATCAGAAACTGCTTGCTACTTCTACAATTTCCAATGACACTCCTAGACCACAAAATTTACATTCTTAGCAAAATTTTTAGATATCTGATCTTATCTAAAATACTATAATCACTCCCCAGGTTCCTTGTCACATCTGGTTCCCTCTAGGCAGAAACCTGGAGGCCAAGATAATCCCTGAGCACTTGTCACCTTTCACTGACGTGCTTCAGGACAGGAGGACAGAGTTCTGGGAACAGATCTGTCAGGTCCTCACCTCAGGACGCAAAGTGTGCTGAAGAGATACAGAGCGAAAGAACTTGCATCATCTTTTATGATAACAGAGTGCTCTTGCACTTGCTCTGAGAAAGCCCTTGAAACCCAGAACGCATGGCTGCCAGCGGCTGGAAGGAGTGGGTGAGCGTGAGGGTGCGCAAACTACGTGTGCACGGCTGCAGGAGGCTGTCCTGCACAGAGCAAGGGCTGTGCTCACCCCGCAGCGATGACCTCGGGGGGCTGCCGAGGAGACCCCTGGCTGGTGTCCAGCACCAAGGCAGAGGCTGGCACAAGGTCACCCTCTTTTTATGGAGAGTGCAAGTCTTAGCGAGCTGCCGCTGCCTCTTTGCTTTCCAAGCAGGAATGGCACCTGCAGTCCTTCAAGCATCCCCTGCCCCACCCTCATCCTGCCCACAGCCCATGCTGGAGAGGGGCTGTGGAGGGGTCAGGCCCCAGCTGGAAGTAATTTCATCCATTGATAGTACAGCTACACACAGTTTATATTTTACAGGGTTAGTTATTTTCAGTCACACTCTGTTTAACCTAGACTGACAGACTCATCTCTCCAGGAAGAGGATTCCTCCTGGAAACTGTGAAATCGAATTTTGAAAATGCCCACATATCCATGAAAGGAACAGCTTTTTCTTTTGGAAAGCTTCATCTTGTCACTAAAACAGGGTGTGTAGTTGGGTGAAATCCTGGTGTCCTCGTAGGCAAGTCAGAGCTGGAAGGTTTTAAGGTGAAAAGCTTAAATAAGCTTTGATATATACACAAATATACATTGACGATGTGTAGTCAAATCTGACACTTAGATTCTGGTATCTTTTGCTACTTCCCAAAACAAAATTTAACAACTCTTATTGAAGCTGTAAAAAAAAAAAAATTTAGTGATAAAACCAGCAGTCCAAACAAAGCTAGACAGGAACAAGTAATACTTCTTACTAACAGCTAGATGTGTCAGGAAACATTGTGCCACCCAAGTAGTCAATAAACCAAGTTTCTTTCAAGCTAACATTAGCAATTAACAAACAGTCTTTATGTTTTTCAAGTATGAGCTACACCAAAGCAAATAATACAAACTGCATGGGAAGAGTTTAATTAGTATCCCTAAACTCTATCTTCTCAGAGACCACCCAGACAACAGGCATCTATATTAATTAATCGGGTAAAATTATCTGCTTAGTTAAATGGATGTAATTAAGAATAATGTCTTGAGGTCTGTCTTTAAAAGTCCTTTTGCTGCTTTAAAAAAAATACCTGGGACAAGTTTTCCATTGAAGAGAGCTGTAGTTTGTTTGACCCAAATGTCTAAACAAAAAGTTTCCAAGATTCAGCATTTAGCTTGCGAATTGGTGGACAGAATCCAGTCAGTAACAGGAAAATCTACCTTCAAATAGTTCTATTAACTAGAACCCACATAACAGAGGAAAAATCAAGTGGAGCACTTTTCAGATAGTGGCTTATTTGGAGAGATACCAAAAGTGGTCTTGATGACACATAATTCAGAGCTTAAAGGAGTGCAGGAAAGCAAAGCAGTGAGAATGTAGAGCTAAGTCAGAGGTGAAGAACCAAAGAATAAAAAAGTAAGGCAGGAGACGGGTATTGAAAAATCTTGCAGGAGAAAGAGAATTGTGTTAAAAAGAGTGAAATGTCCTGAGAAAGACTGTGGAGTCAGCATGAGACCCACTAAAATGAGTTGTTCACAGGGGAGCCACTATTCCAGTCGGGAAAGAACTGCATCAGGAGATGAGACCCTGCTCCTGTCAGAAAGATACTTTATTCTACTTGGCATCCTCAAGAGTTTTCTTCTCTGTAAAAAATTAAAAAGTCGAGAAAATCTCTTAAGATTTGACAATGAACTGGTAGTTAAAGGACGGCTTTGGATTTATGATATTGTTTAAATCAAGTCCAATCTCATAGACTTGAATATTTTATCAGTGCTCCAGCCATAGGGGTATTGGCTGCTCTGGATAAAATCAAACTGATTTGTTCCTCTCAATTCTATGCAAGCTGCATCCTGCTTTGTTATATTTGGCTTCAGATAAAACACTACTGGCACACCCTGCCACCTCAAAATTCTGCTTGTGGCTCAAAGCTTTTTTTCCTTAAGAAGTGACATAAACTATTCAGGAAGTGAAATATGGACCCATGTAGATTTAGACAGAAGCTAGTGGTTCTGATGACATTTTTGATTTTTAAATTACAGAGCTGGTTGGAAGACCTTGTATTTTCATTCAGTGCCACTGGCACATGGCACCAATGCTCTCAAGGCTGTTCATAAGGTTTCTTGCTGTACCTCTCGAGCATCTGGGAATACTGAAATTCCTTCCCTTCTGTATTTTTTCCCTTCTCCTTCTCCTACTCCAAAAAAACCAACACTCAAGCCCAACTTACCACTACATCCATAAAGAAAGTTGTAGCAGGTCTCAGTTCTTGAAATCTCTGTCTTAACCATGAGAACTAGGGTTGATGCTACCCTGTCAATCAGTAACATTTATTTCTGGAGTTTTTAGGCTTCAAGCTTCAAGCACTGCTCTGCAAGAAGGCAGAGGCACACATGTAAGGATTCCAGTGAAGTTGAACAACAGTGCTTGCTGCTGGTCTTTCTCCTCACTGGAAGCAATAAATTCCCTGAGATCAAAAATGATCTGAGACAAATTTGTGCTGTATTCCAGCTCTTAATGGTTAACACTGTGGTCATAGGTACTATGATTTTGTGCAGCTGAGCTATCTTCTAGGTGAATGTCAAATCTTGTCTTTATACAAATCTTTATTGTCAGCATCAGAAAATAATAACATAGCCATTGCTTCCTCCACTGTATGCACTCAAAGTAAAAATTCCCTTTGATGATCAGTGAACTGGAACATGACACAGCATGGGGTACTCTGAATGCTCGTCACCCACCTACCTCAGGAAAATCTGCCGGCTCCTGACAACTGCTTGCAGAAACTTGATTAGAGATTCTATACAAATGAAATTATGTTTGTTACAATTTACAGCTCCTTTTGCTTAACCAAGAGGCTCTCTAATAGAATATAGAAATATTCTCTTGTTTTCCTTGGAACTCTTTTCATTTTTCTGTAAAGAGTACCTCTTCCCTGCTCACTGGCGAGGCAGTTCACCCCTTCCTTTTCCATTGCTTCCACCTTTGGATGGCAAACTAATGGCTCGACTACTCAGCTGTCTCAAGAATTTTTGTAGTGAGGTTTTATGGTTTGAACTCTGTTGACCAAGGAAAAATGGTGTAGTTTGCAAAGTCAAATATTCTATTCAGCTTGTGCAAATTTAATTTCGCTTCCACAATTTCTCAAAATGCAGTGATGTATTATTTTTTCTCACAGAATTCCAGCACACATATTAGCTGTAAAAATGAACTTGATCTGAAGCTAAATTATAATGTTGCATTGAAGTAGGTTGTTACTTACAAGACATCCATACCATTTGCAGCAGAAGCTGTAGAGAATGAGAAGGGCAATTATAAGAAAAGGAAGAACTGTTTCACACGGTGTTCTCTGGAAAATTGACTCCCTTCACAGGAATGTTCAGAGCAGAAATAAATCAAGGTATATACATCCCTCAAGTATAATGGTGATTGGTAAGGAAGAAAAGTCCATGAAAAAAGAAGTCTTCTGAAAAGGCTTTGGATGCAACGAAGTGCAACAAAATTTGAACAAGGAGGAGAAAAATATGGAATAGCTGTTTCTTGTGAAGAATCTGTGTTCTTGTACTCCAATACATCATAGGATGCACTGAGAAACACAGAAAGCAATGACATAAGATCACATCATTATGAGTATGCACATGGGGATGAAATTACAATTCTACTTCTTCAGCAATTCCATAATATGAATATAATTTTGGAAATGCTAGGGTCTTTTTTCAAAAATTTAGTGTTTCATCTTAATGGGATTTAAAAACTACTTAATAATGTGCTTTGAGTCCTTTCACATTCTCCATTTTCTTGTGGAAGAGGATGAGCTGAAGCAGAGCGCTGAGAATGTTAGGCATTATGGAACATTTGACACTAAAATAGAAAGTAATAAGAAAAAAAATTGAGAGATCTTGCAATAATTAAAGAGTATTAGATACACAAATTTATAGGGAAGTTTAAGAGTTAAAATAACTGTTGGGATAAATGACTCTGTAAATAAGCATTTTTCTGAGTTAGATTCAAATGAAGGACCACTGGGAATGCCAGTGAAGCCACTGTTTCAGACACTTGGATGGAAATTTATGAATTGTTGCATAACATTCCAGCTAGATTTGAGAGAGGGTTACATGACAGTTTTTTGGTCTGGATCAATTAAACCTGGTGCTTTATAAAAATATAAGAATAGGATTCTCAGTTAATTTCAATATTTTCTCACACCTCTAGATTAATGTTTGTATAATTTTTAATTTGGCAATTTTAATTATTAAAAATTAGAAAACAGATGGAATTACAAAACAGCAACAGATTACTTAATTAACTTTTGCCTACTGGGATAAATAGAACATACCACAGAATATATCAAAGCAGACACTGATGAGACACTATACATTCATTAGTATGCAGGAGGTTTTCCCTTCAGATAGCAGTTCTTATCAGACATAAGCATATGCTTATCAATCTTATTAAATAAACCCAGGAACTCCTCGTGTTATAATCCATAGCATATAACATCATGGCAAAAATCTGAAGAAGTATACTATGATGCTCCCTGCAGACCAGTGAAATCTGCCACCAAAGCACATGAGGTGGACAAAGAGTGAAGAAAATAATTCTACTATTTTATGAAGGAGTATGACATGTAAGTTAGTCTGCAAATACTAACAAACATCCTTCAGCTGTGAAAGAGGGCCTTAAGCCACAACTAATCGAAATACCAGATTTTAAAATTCTTGTCATATTTGTCTAATCATATTACAATACTCTTGTCAGTTCCATTGCATGACATGTATTACATACCTGGGTAAAAATATGAGTGAATCAGACGATGTGCAGACCTGTAAACCCATAATACTATAAATCTTCTTTACTTACATGAAATATCCCTTGAACTTATTGCAGTACTATGTAGATTTTTGTAAATTTCTTAGTATAATTTGCTAAGATGTGCTCTGAAATAAAAATTATTTCAAACAAGATTCCAGAAGCTCTACAATTGCTTCTTTTGGCCAATGAACCCTATCTGATGACTTCCAAGATTCCCAGAAAAACTGATGATAATTACTGCACACCAAATACATTCCTAAATGATGTGCACTGATACCTTTTTATTTAATAAAAATGACTGTCACCATATACATGTCCATACATTTGGTTATTGCTATCAGAATTAACAGCCTGCAATTTAACCCCAGCCTATTAGAAAAAGGGCTCAGCAGACCCACACAAATTGAAATGACTACTTGCCATAGATTCTTCACTAGGCTTCAAGACAATGTGTTTGTTAGTACCTTCAGATTAATACCAGTTAGTTTTTGAACAGTTTCAATTTCATGCTAGATGATTTAGACCAGATGAAAATAAAAGTGTGTTACCCAAAATAAAAGAATACAGAAATACAGTATTGCAGTATTTACTGAACAAAAAATCAAAGAATCATGTTTGTTTTTTTTTTCTTTTTTAAACAGCACTAAGTAATCAAATTTAGGCCATACAAGCATCAACAAGAAATGTAAGTACTATTAAGGTGGTATCTACAACTTTTTTAAACTGCTTGAAATCCAAAATCACAAATGTTATATACCTCACTTTAAAATCATTTAAGTGCCTTGAACAGTATGTAAAAAAATGGATAGTCAATGACTGTTATGAAAAGTACATGCAGTACCTGAATTTTATATTTTAATAGCTCAGGCCCAAATCATCAAAGCATTTAGGTTCCCACTCCTCAGGGAAGCTCTGGGTCTCCATGTATACAAACCCCTTCTCTGAATGGAGTAACTCTTTCTGGTGGTGTGAATTTATAGTCTTGTCTTTCCCTATGCAGGGAGGGAAAGGGTCGATTTTACAGAAAGAATGGTTCCAATAGGCAGAAAGTTTATGGCACTGCAACTACATGAACCACCTTCCCTACACAACATAAAAATATTCTAATATTAAGGATTATTTTACAACTCAGTGGAAATATGCAGTAATGCAATTCATTTCCTTTGTCTGGATGACAAAAATGCAGTCTTAACAGTCACAAGAACCCGCCTTGTGTTAGCTATAAAAAAAAATATATTTATATATATATTTATGCAACTACTATGTGCATTAAACAAAACCACTGTATGAATCAGCAGGGTTCAATAACACTTGCATCTGAATCTCTGGAAGGGGTGCATTTGAAGTCGATGGTGCTTCTCAGTAAGGACTCACAATGAAATGACAAATAATAGAAACCCATTTATTTGAAATCTAATTTTTCTTACCCCATTGCCTATGAAATGGTCCATAAGCTCTCTGGAAGCTAAAAGGATCTGTTGCCTTTACTTCAACCTACTGCTGAGAAATCAAAGATATACCTTAAAACAAACCTGATCATTCATTTTTTAGTCAACACTGAAACTGAAAATCAGCCCAACGTCATTGTGAACTCCCATGAAATAATTTCACCATTGTGAAAATTCTCTGTTGTCTTCAGTTCTTACCAATCTGTGTATCGTGAAACATTGTATTACTTTTGGAAAGCATTTACATTGTGACTCACTCAGCTAGGTTGGTTCTTTAATTTAGAATTGGGAAGTGCGTGTATTTCACATCTGCTTATATAAATGTTGGAAAATTCCTTTGTTGATTCTTTACCTGTCTTAAGATACTTTCTTCAATCACCTGTGAACACTGATCAGTGCCCTCTGCACTGAAATAGCACAGATTTTTCCCTCAGTCTTTGAGATAACAGAGAAGACTTGAACCAAAGGGCAATACCCTTGCGCACCAAAGCTTTATTATATTTCTGATTACTGTGCAACCCCATACCTAAAGCAAATACCATGGCACTTGTGCCATAGTTCTGATACTGTAGGTGTCCACTGACAAGTGTTCTGCATGAACCATTGTGTCTCAGTCCGCTAACAAAAACTACTGTGCAGTAGTAATCTGGTATCTTAGATAGCTTTTCTTCTTGGACAAAGTTTATCCAGAATCTTCTTTCTATCCAGCTACAGCAGCTTAGGGCTCCTTTTCTTTAAAGAGAGGCAAAGTAAATGTCTTACACCTGTAGGCCAGTACTGGTGTTCTGTCCCAGAAATTTTAGCACTGCTCTGATACGATGAACCCTTCTTTTTCTCCAACTGGCTCCACCTCAGCATAGGCAGGATGTCCAGATCCTCTTCTGAATTTCATCGCTGGCCATCTGCTTGGGCGTCTCTGCAACAGCAACAATGAAATAAACTTTCAGAATAGGAAGTGTAGTACAATAAATTGTTAATAAAAAGATCTAACAATATCCTGCAATTTTGACCTCTCATACTAAAACCCACTCCCTGTAGTCGTTACAGTAACAGAAGAGCACACACAGTTCAGCAGCAGTAAAAGTCAGAGGAATTAATCCCTCTTTTTAAAATTGTAAGTGATGACTGTTCTCAAAGATGTAAATAATAATCACTACTCATAGCAATGAAGAGGATGAAATAGCTCCTATCTACAATGGTTGATTATTGGATTTGTCACATAAAGAACTGCTGATCCACTAACCTAACCAGATAGCAGTGCTCTTCCTAGTTCTGCATAGGAATTTGCCAACATCCTCTATGCCATGCGAGAATATGTGGCAGAGTTGACAGAAACTGTAAACTAAAAAATTATTTAGGACAAAATTCTGGCATGCTTATGCAGACTCTCAAAATAATTACTTTCTACTTCAAGTGCCATAATTTTTACTTGAGTAGTTTACTTCAATGGTTCAAATAGATGTAACATTTTTATTTAAACTCTTAAGAACTTTGAGTACAAGAGCCTTAAGAATTAACCAATTTCCACTAGGACCTTGGGTGCTTTCTTTGAAAAAAGCTAATAAAAAGAGAAAATAAACTGTTATTTCCCAGGGAAGATAAAACAATTCCTGTATTATTATGACACCTCTATGGAGGAAAAGTGCTTTAAAGAATCTGTATTTTCAAACTAATAAACGTCAGGTAAGGCTCAAATTTTGGGTGACCACTCTGAGATTATGTCAAAGGGAATAGCTTTCAGGGAAAAAGGGAAACTTCTTCATAGAGTCAGTGAGAAAAAAAGGCTCTCCTGAAAAGATTATTCCCTATGGAAAATTTTATCTGCCAAATATACTGATTTATTTTTCTTTACTGACAAGAGTTACAATGTGCTTGGAAGGAGGTCTAGAAGATACAGCAACTCATATAGAAACATTGCAGGAAAATGAAAGGAGAATCAATGAAAATAAGTTACAGCCTGTATTTTCATTGACAGCTCAAAAGCTAAATAATTTTACTTTATGATTGTTCTTCTGAATATAAACACTGCATTTGATTTTCTGTCCCCATAATACCCCATTTTTATTTACTTTCTGTCACTAAGGATACTTCATGCTGCTGAGGGATGCTGCTGGTGTCCACAGAACTGCCACAGCCATGATGTTTTGCTGGGACTCACGGTGCTGTTGGGCAGGACTTGCTAAAGAAATCTTGGGGTTCCACCGAATCTCGTTCCCAACAAACCACACAACTGACTACAGGTTCAGCACAGTCTTCCTCAGTGATCATTGCTGGGGAGATAGCACATAAAAGCAACCTCTTCCTTTCCCTCCTGTTGCAGGATCAGGTTACTTTTGAGGCATTCAGAGTTAAATTCTGTTTGACAGGTAATTTAAAATCCCAGGCCTTTCAGTGCAGCACCTTCCTACAAAGCAGGAAGGCAGAACACTGTCTTCTTTAATGGATGTCTCTTCCTAACAGGAAAACTTAGTCTATTCAAACTTTGGAGAGTTTTTTCTACCCAAGCTTGATTCTGTGTGTTTTCAAGATTAAAAAGGACAGTTTGGTTACTGCTAAAGAAGAAGGTTCATGTTCTGTTCTCAGGCTCACTAAAGTAAATAAAAATAATTCAATTAAACATAAAGGGTTTATTTCAGATTTACAATGGTACAAATGAGAAAGGAATTTGATGGAGAGGTCTCTAATGAAAAGGAAAATGAAAAACCATGGGAAAACTAGCAGGAAAAAGTAACTAAAAACAGTATCAAATGGCAACACCTAAGGATGAGCTGGGTTTTAATATATCAAGTTGCTCTCTAATTTAATTTGAAGATGTACCTATGATTAGTTACTACTTCCTTGCTACATTGCTGATAGACACTAAATCTACTATTTTTTGCTACTCCTTAACTGGCCTTTCCAGATGATGAGCTATGGAACAGATGTGTATCAGTTTTAATGACAAAAACCATAAGACATAAACATGAGCTGTTTTTCCAGAAATAATGCAATAGACTTGAAGGACATCTCCTAATATTGCAGTTACAGCTTTCTGTGGTTTCTTGTCACATCTGAGGTGAGATTTTCCCTTCATAGTGATTGTTTAATTTCAGCTTCTTTATGTGCATGTGAGTAATGTAAGTGGTTGACATTTTTAAGAGAGAGCACTGACAAACTATCAATTCATTGCCTTATGTAACCCCTTGAAAGCTGTAGAAATATTTCAGCTTTAATTGAAAAAAACAAAAGTAACTTGATTGATATTGGGAGATAACAAAGTTCCTTCTGTTACTGAAGCAGCTCAGGAAATACCTAATGCATTCTTTCTCTTTGTTCTCTGTGAAGACAGAAATAAACCCTACCCCCAAACAAACCAACCGAAAAAAAAAAAACCACCAAAAAACCCCACCAAACCCAAACCAAACTGGGAGAAACCAAGCCAGGTAATTAATTAACTAATTCTTTCCCAATTTAATCAGGAAAAAATATGTTTCTTCCTCTGGAATTAGAACATTTAAAGGAAATCCTCTGAGCTGTGGCTGGAGAGTTGTAACTCCTGCTTCCTTTCAGTGTATAACAAAGCAGGAAAACAGGACTAGCTTCTTTTTCATGGGACTGAAACTTCCTTGAGTTCACTATTTTAAGCAGCGAAGTTGAGAGAAAAGCACTTGTGACCCTATATGACCAGGATGCAGAAGATATGTGTTAAGACGCAGAAAAAAATTTATGATTCACATAAAAAAAGTTAGTTCTCATTGAAGATCAGTGAGATAAAAGGAAAAGAACTCTGGCAGTTGGATAATCCATGGAAAGTGAGGTCTACCTTTCATGTTTCTTACATTATGTCTCTCTACATCATTGCTGGTGGCTGCGCAGGATGCTTGACTTCCTGCAAAAATACGAAGACTAAAAGAAGTATATTTACATCCATCTTACAGTAGAGGCAGAATTCATACAATTTCTCTTACTTCTGAGGGAAAACCAGAGGGGATTCCACCTATTAAAACTAAAAGGTAGAGACCAGACAAACTTCTCATTCTTGTTGCATGGAAAGGTTTGCAAGTGCATTTTTTGGGACCAGATTCTTTTGTCATCTTTCCACATCAGGGAATTTTGAGCCTTATAGGGCCTCTTTTATCATGAAAATTGTATGATCTCATTTAGACATGTTAAAAAAAAAGAAGCTTTGATACATATCTGCGTGCAGTTAATTGAATATGGTCTAATTAAAATTTAGTTGTTGTGATCTGAACATGGTTTCTGTTGTTGCAGTCTATGATTTTTTAAGGTTGTCAGCTGTAGACCATCTTATTTCCTGCTGAATAGTAAGCAATATTACAAGATCAGATACAGGAGGGTGGACAGTCGTGTAAAGCTGTGTTGAAATGCTGGTATCTGAAGATTGATGCCCTGCTCCTGAGAGTTTTTGATGCTGACACTGTCACTAAAATTTATGCCAATTAACACTTTTCATGAGATTGTAATTCATCAAAAACAATTGTAATAATGTATATTTTGTTAGCTTCAGCAATTATAACCTTTTATATTTCCTTTCATACATCTGCATGAAGAAAATTTCTACTAGTAATGGACAGAAGCAACATGTATTACATATTTGATATTCTTTCATTCCAGCCTCTATTATCCCCATCCCAACCTTATTCTATCCTTTCCTGAGTACACAAAAATGGAATGAGAATAATTCTGTACAGATCTGCAATGTCAGAAGAGCAGTGATGGGAAACATTAATGAAATATCTGCCCCTCTGTCATCTCCTCAATCCTGCCACACACATTTTATTCTGAAAAAGTTCTAAACCACTATCAGAAGTTTCTTTGTATATTTCAACCAGCATAAAATCCCAGAGTGCTTGTGCATGGATCAGCTCTTCACTTCTATTCAGCAGTAAACTTGAACAGTGGGTTCCATCAAGACATGTGTGCACTCTTTTTTCAAATTGAATTTACATGAGTATAAACACTTGACTTAGCATGAGAAGGTCAAACTTTCAAAGTTTTGACTCTCCAGAGTTCCCTAATAAACTTGATTTCCTACTAAACTACACAAAAGCTGAAGTTATTGAACACATTTTAGGCTGAATGCTCTGCCACAACTTTATCTCCTCTATCCATTGATTATTTTTCTATATTTCAATCTTTCAAACATTTAGAGCACTGTTTCACTGTTTCTACTGAAGGGCTCCATCTTACATTTCCACTGATGTCAAGTTCTTAGTCTAATTTAAGTGCATAAAGACATTTAAATGTATTTAAGAGCTGTATTTTTTAATCCCACTTTGTCAAGAAGGCCTATTTAACTCTCATGGTATGGAAATATGTAGATCTGGAGCTATCCAAATTCTGGATCAACTCTCAAAACTCCAGAAAAATTGTTATGACTTACTAAAATAGATTAAGAAAAAGGAAACAAAACTATATTAAAGTCTTACTAAATGACTAAATGTTAATCTGATACTATTCAAGACCCATTAGTCTAAGTATACTTGTTCAGTGTTAATCTACCTCAGTAGTCAGGCCTTTGGTTTCATGTGAGAAGTAAAGATCTTTCTGTTACCAATTACCTTGCCTATAATATGTATTTTTGTGCTCAAAGTTACCTGAAATTTGGGCATTAGTCTTTAATCTCTCCTAGAAACACATAATTTATTTGGTAAATCACAGTCAGAAGTGGATGAGGCTACAAATATCTGAAACTATACTTCTGATATGTATTTCCAGGAATAATAAAAAAAAAAAAATCAATTGCCTGACACCATATTAAACTGTAGTTTTGAAGAAACTGTTCTCAAATAAGGATTGCTTCAGACTTAAGATTCAGTAGAATCATTTACTGGCTTAATTTATTTTTCTTTTTGCTAGAAGTACTTGTTTAAAGTATCCTTTTGTGATTTAAACCATCTTTCTACAATGGTTTCTGCAGTCTTATGTTCATCTGAGGAGCTGGCTGCTGAAGGACGAGAAACAGAATGCCTCCTTCTTCTACACCTTTGACTTTTATTGTCAGTGTTGATTATTTATTTTAGTGCTTCTCCCTTGTGGTTGATTTAGGTTTCCCTTGCCGAACTGCTGGTTCCTGCTGAGCTGGATAAGCTTTGGAAAAAATAACTTTATTATCAGTACTGGGCAATGACAGTGAGATCAATGACAATACTCCAAATGCCAGGATAATGCAGGACTTTGAAAGGAGAGAAAAATACCCGTTCTCTTCTTTTTAATCATCATCTTAATGAAAAGCAATTCAGCCTGAACATCTGGACAAAAACTAATTGATGACCATGTGAAGCCTATTTCAAACTTAAAGCATAATCCCCTGTAAAAAACAATGGGCCATACCCCAGAAGAAAACAGCAGAGCTGTGTGAGACAGGTTAGGCTTAGACAGATGAGGATCTCATTCTTTTTAAAAAACAGTTGTTTTTTTTTTGTCTCCTATTTACTTCTCATTTGTTTGAAGACATACACTGCATTTGTGACATTAATGCAGAAACCTGGAAATGGTGTATGGAAAACATGTCTGGATCTTAAATCTGGCTCTTATTTGCGATGTGCTGTTATAAGCAGAGAAGTATAATGGTGAGCCAGAAATGTCCGTTAATTTCCTGATCTCTGAAATGCCAAGAACTGTCTCCAGCTTTTTTAACTATTTTCTCATGTTATTTCCTTCCTCTAAGCAGACAGGGCATGAGCAGAAGGTCAAAATCTGAAGAAAATCTACTGCTAGATCTACGTGCCAGTGAATGTTTCCAGATACCAAAATACAATCCCCTATACAGCCCAATCATTAAAAAAATTATCCAATAATTAGTGCTTTCTCAGACCACCCCAGCTAGCACTCAGTATTTGGAAATCATCCTCAGTCCATGCTAATAGTCTATACGCTGTCAGCTTTAGGTGAGACAAGACTTAAATGACAGGAATACAGATCCTTTCATGCTGGTTGGTCTTTATGCTAAAAAACAGTCCCAGCCTTACTTAATTTACTAGCAAAGACATAATTTAAGTTAAATCAAGAGGAGTCAAGGTGCATCCTCAAGGCTCTGATCACACACTATAATTTATTTGCTGAAGATCTCCAGCTGTTTCTTCCTCCCTTTTTCCTGAAGGTCACTCCCTGGCTCGATAGCACCAGTTCAACTCTCTGTGTGGCCATTTAAACAGATTCCAGAAATTATCCATCTTAGACATCCAGGCTGAAGTAAAACAAACAACTAAAAAAGACATAGGTATGTGCATGCGTGTGATGTGTGTGTAAGTGTACATGTATGTTTCTAAGCAGCTGAATGAGCAAAATAAAGCTCTGGACTACCTCCAAGGAGGGAGGGAACATGAAGGCAAAAGCTGTGACCTTCAAAATAGGATCTTAACTCAAAAGAATGTTAAATTTTAACCACAAACACCCACACTGCTCTTCAGTGTGTGACATATTGACTACTATTAATACATACACAGCCATTAATACATAAGCTCTAAATTCTTTCATATACTCAGAGCTTCTCAGTTCACATGTGTTAATAAGTTTTGTACCTATAAGATGAATTCAAGAGAAAGGCTCTTTGCCTGTTGTTAAGATGGTCCTGATTTGTAGCATCAGTTTAGACTCCTTAAAATCCCTAACCCCCTGAGAACTGACAAAAATTTTATTCAGCTGTTGTCAAGCCTCCCACAACCATGCTTGGCAACGGTATAATTTTGTCCATCTGAGAAGAGACATCCCAATGTCTGACTCCTTGCTTTCATATCACAGAATCACAGAATCTGCTGAGTTGGAAGGGACCCAAAGGGACCACTGGGTCCAACTCCCAGCCCTGCACAGCACCATCCCTGAGAACCACACCATGTGCCTGTGAGTGTTGTCCAAATGCTCCTTGAACTCTGTCAGGTTTGGTGCTGTGACCACTTCCCTGGGGAGCTGTTCCAGTGCCCAACCACCCTCTGGGTGAAGAACATTTTTCTGATACCCAACCTAAACCTCCCTTGGCACAATCTCAGGCCGTTCCCTCAGCTCCTGTCATTGGTCATCAGAGAAAAGAGATCAGTGTCTGCCCCTACTCTTCCTCTCATGAGGAAGCTGTAGACTGCAATGAGGTCCCCCTCAGTCTCCTCCAGGCTGAACAGACCAAGAGAGCTAGCCACCATCTTTGTTGCCCTCCTTTAAACACTCTCTAATAGTTTAGTATCTTTTTTATGTTGTGCTACCCAGAACTGCCCCCAGCACTCAAGGTGAGGCTGCCCCAATGCAGAGCAGAGCAGGACAATCCCCTCCCTTGCCCAGCTGGTGATGCTGTGCCTGATGCCCCCCAGGACACGGCTGGCCCTCTGGGTTGCCAGGTCACTGCTGGCTCATGTTCAACTTGCCATCAGCCAGGACCCCCAGGTTCCTTCCCACAGGGCTGCTTTTCAGCTTCTCATTCCCCAGTCTGTCCATACATCCAGGGCTGCCCCATCCCAGGTGCAGAGTCTGGCACTTTTGCTTGTTGAACTTCATACAGTTGATGATTGACCAGTCTATAATTTGTTGTGGTCTCTCTGCAGGGAGTCAACTCGAGGGAGTCACCAGCTCATCCCAGTTTTATATCACCTGTGAACTTGCTTAGTATCCCTTCCAGTCCTGGGTCCAAGTCACTGATGAAGCTGCTGAAGAACACAGGGCTGAGGATGGAGCCTTAAAATCCAAAAGGATCACATAAAATGGCTTCCCTTGATCAACCAGCTGGGTTACCTTGTCATAAAAGAAAATCGGGTTTGATAAGCACTTCCCTCTCATGAATCTGTGCTAGCTGTGACCAACGACTGTGCTGTCTTTTAGGTGTTTTTCAATATCTCCCAGAACAATCTTCTCCATACCTTTATGAGGCACTGAAGTAAGACTGACAGGCCTGTAGTTTACGAGGTCCTCCTTCTTGCCCTCTTGAAAGTTCAGACAATGTGCACGAGCTTCCAGTCAGCTGGGATCACTCTGGATTCCCAAAACTGCTCAAAAATCATTGAGAGAGGTTCTGTGATGACATCATCCAGCTCTTTGAGGATTCCTGGATGAATCCCACTAGGCCCCATAGATTTGCAAGGATCCAGCTGGAGCAGCAAATCCCACACAATTTCAGGGTGGACTGGGAGTTGATCATTCTCACAGTCATGGTCCACCAGCTCAGGGCACTGAGACCCCCTTGGTGCATCATCCTTGTTGAAGACACAGGCAAAGAATCTGTTAAACACCTCCGCCTTGTCTCTGTCTCTGTTTGTGAGGAGACCATCCTCATCCTGTGATGGGACAATGTTGTTTTTACACTGCTTATTGCCATTAATATGTTTGAAAAAAACTCTTTTTATTGTCTCCCACAGTTCTGGCTGGCTTCAACCTCAATTGAACTTTGGATGCAAAAATTTTCTCCCTAGTGGCCAGCAGCATCTCTGTCTTTTTCCCATATCACCTGACCTTTTTTCCACTGTGCATACACCTTCCTTTTTTTGCTTAATTTCCAAGAGAAGATTCCTGTTGAACCAAGCCAGCTTTCTGCCTCACCTGCTTGACTTTTGGGAATTGCCTGCTTCTGAGAACTTAGGAGGTGATGCTCAAATAGTGACCAGCACTGATGGACCCCAGCACCTGCAAAAACATTTTCCCAGGGGATCTTACTCACTAATTCCCTGAACAGTCTGAGGTCTGCTCTCCTCAGGTCCAGAGCTGAGGTTTTGGCACTTTTCCTTTTGTCATCAGAAATTTTAAACTTGATTGCTTTGTGGTCACTGTGGCCACCAATCTCCACTTGCTCACAAGATCCACTCCATTGACAATCAAGAAATCAAGAAGGGCATCTTTCCAAGCTGTGTCCCTTAGGATGTATTCCATAACGTTGTCATTCAGGTTTTTTAGGACTCTTCTGGCCTGGGTTGTACCAGCTGTGTGATGCTCCCAGTTAATTTCTGACAAGTTGGAAGTCCCCCACAAGAACAAGGGCAGTTGATTGGAAGTGTCCCTTTGCTCCTCAAAGAATAACTCATCAGCATCACTGTCCTGGCCAGGAGGTCTACAGCAGACTCCCACGATGACATCTGCATTATTTGTTTGTGCCATGATCCTTACCCAGAGGCTCTCATTGCCAGCTGTGAGCTCCATACCTGCTATCCCTTCTATCACAGACAGTGCCACCCCCCCACCTCTCCTGCTGTGCCTGTCCCTCCTGAAGAGTCTGCAACCATCCAACAGGGCACTCTGGTCACAGGACTCATCCCACCAGGTTTCACTTCTCACCTGCACCCAGATCATATTGCCTTTGCTCTCCAAAGGCAGAGCACTGGGATGACAGCAGAGGTAAATTTCAAGCCTTAAAAGGACTTCAGATCACAACATAAGGAAGGAAGGTAAGAAAAACACAAATAAAGTATGCAAGTGAAAACTTCTTGCATCATATGCAACCCTTCTGTCCACAGATAACTGGGTGCAAACATGCAAAAGACAACTGATTATACCTTGTTTTTCAATTGGCTAAATATTATCTTGACACTAATTGCTCTCAGTGCCCAAGTTCAAACACATAAGAAAATTGTTAGAGGTTAAAAATATAGGAAAAAGAGACAACATGAGGGAAAAGAATGGAAGAATTAAAATATAAAACTACAGCTGAAATTTGGCCCAGAACTCATTGAAATCTGAGCAAATCCAGGTGACTCAGCTGGGAATTTCTCTACTCTTTACATTTAGCTCCAGACACCTAGATCACATGTGCTATGATCTGTATCACAGGTATGAAATCCACAGCATTCAGGACATTGTGATTGGCTTCTTGGCCATCAAACCCCTCATCCTGAATGCAAGTATACTACAGAGGTTAGTAAACACATCACTCCCTTTTTAATTGTGCTATTGCTAGCATGTAGCTGCATATGTTATAGTTAGGTTTCTGACATAAACTTCTGCTTCGTTGAGAAAGTAATGAAGAGCATTATTTGACATGTATCCTACTTTCCAAAATTCAGTCCAAATCAGTACAAAGGGTACTCAAGAGACACAAGATTCCTCAAGGTAAGAGTATGAAATGTGATTAAAGAGAGGAAATCATTGGCAACATTTGGAGAGGAAATACTGCAAGGGTAACGATCAGTAAATAGAAAACCAAGGCATGCAACATCTCTTCTGTCACTCTGCAAGCTAATCTTTAGTCAATATTTACTCTTAGCTCTTAGGAAGAGCCCGCATTCATTGGAACTTTGACTGAAGGTCCCTTGACTTTAAAAGTTGATAATTCATTCTGTCTTTAGGCCACCACAAAAGCGTCCAACTTAAACAATGAAACACTTGCTGAACAGTGCGGAGGCTGGAAGAAACAGGCAAACAGTGGCAAACAGTGGCAAACAGTGGCACACAGTGCATTTTGATTTGAATCTTCTACACACTTAACAAAAAGTGGAACTTAAAGAAAAATGTGTTGAACTGTTTGGATGGTATTGTTTTAAAATTGCACACTACCATAGGCAGATTGAATAGCACTGGCATTTAAGACTTCTCAAACTCTCTGTTCAAAATAGCTATTTTTATTCCAGGTGGGGCGGCACATGTGTGCTCTGCTCCACAGGTATGAACAAAAACCCCTAGGGAAGCATTTTCTTCAGACTTAAAGGGTAAAGAAGTAATAGAATAATGCTACTAGGTTCTAAGGTAATAGCTTTTGCAATAAATGGTATTTTTCATGGCGTATGCATATTGCTTATTTAAACCAACTAGTGCACTCAGGATATCATTTAATGTTCAGAGGTGCCACAAGGGATTGCCTTTATCAGTGCAAGGGTAAACAGTGCAGTCAAAGTGTGGGTGTATTTATTCTTATCTGGGAGACCTCACTTCATGACAAACATGAGTTGGATTTGAGATGAGCTATGTGAGAACCTGAGTGAGAAGGTAAGTGAATATTGGGTGATATCTACAGAGGACAGAAGGAAGAAAGATACTTAAAGCCTCAGATACAGGATCAGTTTATTGTACTGTTCTTTATTCCTTAACCACTCATGACTATAAAACAAATCAACTAAAAATTCCTTACACAGCCCTTAACCTAAAAAACCCAACAAAATCTGATTGAAAATGACATTTTACCTACCAAATCATGACAGTATCTCAGATATAAAAAGAAATTTCTCTATTAGTTATATTAGAGTTTTGAGTGAATGCTATATTTAATGCCTATATGATGCCTTCATAAAGTAACTTCTTTAAAACTGAACACAAATGTAGCAGTTTCCTCTTCCTTCTTTTGACCAGCCTTAGAGTTACATTAATTACTAAAGATAGATAAACTGATGCAGATCTTGATTTGGCTTGAAGATTTGATGGCAGAATAAAGCGTACTTGTAATTTTTTAGACATCTGCGGGAGGGAGCTGCCTGTCCACCTGTCACGTCTTGTTTTAACTGTGAAAAGTGCTTATTAATCAAGAGACTCATAGAAAACAGAATTATTTTCTGAAATATTTATGTGCTTGTTCTCGTTTCATGACCAAGCCCATGGCCATCCTCTTGAGCTCTTTCCCTAGAATGCTAACATCAGATCCATATTTCATTCACTTCCCATAAATAACAGGCAGCTTGTTTCCTGTGGTATGTGGGCTATCCCATTATCTTTAACAGTTTACTCAAACAGTTTTCAATTGCACAAATGCAATAAAGAATGATTTCTTGTAACACTGACCTATTTATACCAGTTTTGTCTCATTATTTTTCGTACTAAATTTTTAAAAGGCAAGTTTGAGAGGATATTTTCTTATTTGTGTTGGAAATGTGTAATTCCTATAGATCAGATAAATATAAGAATAATACATTCTACTTATTATTTTTTTAATTGATCAAATGAGTTTTTTCTTTGAAAATTAAATTATTAAACTTATTATAAGCAATTTGATTTCCAGAATGGATTACCTTTTTCTGATCTAGGCTTATGATACCAAAAATTGTTTTAAAATTTTGGAAGTTGTGTAAGTGTTCTGAAATACAGTCATCCCTTTTTCCATGCCTTGTGATTTTCCCACTGCATCAGTGTTTATACAACTTACAGGGAAAGGCCACCCCTTCATGACTATTGTTTTTTACAATTCTTGCTAATGCTGATTCTTCACAAATACAACAATTATCCTAGTAACCAAAAGAGAACATAGGTTATACCCTGCTTTGCATAAATTTTATTTTGACTGATTTCTCCTTTATTTTATAAAGAAAGTTTATGATTTTCTATGTTTTTCTAAAAGACTACATTGCTTGCTAAAAGACATTTTAGCTTTGATTAATAATAGCTTAATAGATTGATTAATGACTCCTAAAGACGAAATTCAGTTGAATGAGTGTAACAAAACTGATTAAGGAACTTCTGTTTGTATGATGAGTCTGATATCAATGAAAGAAATAAATTAGCATGCCTTTACTACATTTAGAACAAAAATAAATAAAGAAATGTGTATTGTAATTCTTAATTAGTGGTGTTTCTTAAAAAGTGGTGTTGCCATTTACTTAGCCTTTTCCATCACATCATGACAGTTAAGAAACTTGCTTTTACTAGAGTGAAAGAACAGAATTTCAATCTGTGTAAATTTAATCTCTATGTGAAAAAAAGAAAGGGACAAAACTTTGTCTTTCATACAAGGACTTCAGTGGAATTTTGTTTGTCTATATCAATAGTGTACTGGCTTGAAATGCTGCATAAACATGAGAGAAAACTATGTTTTACTATATGGATTCTGTTCCCTGATGGTTAACACAGTTACATCACTTCAGCCTGGAATACTGATAAACAATTTATTTTGATTTCTGTCACAATTATTCCATCTAAGAAGTATATTCATTATAATATAATTTTAAAGATGAATCGTTCTGTTGGTGTTCATGTCTCACTTCAATTCTCATTGCTGTCACTAAGAATAAATATATACATCTTTCTCGTCCAGGCTTTTACCTAAGCAATCCCTAAGGTAGGTCCCTAGTGACACTTCCAGTCATTTTGCATCTTCACTGTTGTCCAGTAGTAAGTGTCCGGGCTCTTAACAGTAAGGGAATATTACAAGTGGGGATTATGAACAGTCATCCCTTTCTTTCATGTTCAGCAAATCTATACCCATCACAAGGCAGAGGAATGTTGCTGAGATTAAAAGAAACCACAAGGAGGTGCAGGTATTCATGGGTTTTTGCAGATTCAAACACCCATGGAGAATTTTCAAATCTCATATTTTCATCTACAGTGGAGCTGAACTGACTAAATGTCAGCATTTGCAATGTAAGCATCTGCAGCTAAAGTAGCTATCTGTATTTGAGGGAGAAAAAAGTCAATTGATCTAATCCTAAAGTAGATGTTTCAGATAGGTCAGATGAATTAGGCCTAAAAGAGCCTATTTCTCTCTACACCAATAGAAAGAGCAGAAGAAGATGATAGATGTTAAAAATTAGGTGAAAATAATCTTTCCCACACTCTGAGACAAAGTGTTAAAAGATTTCTTTAAGTGATGCAAGGAACAACTAATACAAGCTTCCTCCAGCTAAAAACTTACTATAAGTCAGCTCTTCTGTAGAATTAAGAATGAATACATTCTTTTTCCCCCATAGGAAAATAATAGAAAAACTGTATGTCCCAAAATAAAATGACAGTGCACCAGAAAGGTAATGGAAAAATGCTATTGTGAGGAAAATGAAGGGTAGGAAAGAGCTGAGGATAGTTAAAAGAGCTGAGTGACAAACATGATAAGAAAAAAACAATATCACCTCCTAGGAGAGGTTCATTTCTTCAAAGATCTTCAGAGATTTCTTCACACCATGAACCCACATATATTTTCTGATTTACTTACGAAAGATCTATTTTGGAGACTCCAAATATCCCAGCCAAGAGATAGGACTAGTGACACAGCACGTTACTCTTGTCTTACCTCTATGAAGAAGAGACTTGCTGCTGATGTTGGATGATGATACATGTAGACAGTCACGAGGATGGCTGCAGCCACAATGAGGACAAGGACGAGAATGCCAACAATCAAGCCAGCATGAAGTGTTCCACCTTTCTTCTCCGCCGCACTGTCATCTGTTGAAGCTGCACAAAGAGCACACTTAGCACAGTGACTTACATCTCACCCATTCCATTACAGATGGCAATTGAGCATTTGCTTTTCCTGTGTTACACACACCTCATTTTCTACAGCCCAAGTTGGAAAAAGATATTAGATGTCTCTTTTCTACAACAGGGTACTCTCATAATCTTAATGAAGAGACTTACAAATGTTTTACTGATTTTAATTCAATAAACAATATTAGCATCCTTTCTTTTGACTATAAAATTATCACAATTGCCCCACAAATGTACTAATCAAATACATTTTGAACATTGTATTTTTCTATAATACAGTTGAGACATGCCACAAACCCTTGTGAGGTCTAGCTATTAAACACATTCTGAAATAGCTTGTGTAAGAGTTTGGAACCACTCTTTGCAACTGAGTCAGACAGTCAGAAGTATAAGAGATGGATGCAAATGATCCTGCAATATTCTGATCTTTGTCTGAATGGAACACTCATCATACCAAAGTATTACAGAAGACCATCCATTTACTAAACTTTATACCAAGAGCCCACTCATGCTATGCTCCTGCCAGGAGAACAGAGGGCTGTCTCTGTCACACAAGCAATTTGTCAGCAGTGCTTCCAAATAAGTGACTTAAAGTCTTTTAACAATACTGTAACCCTTGTGGGAAAAGTTCCTCAATATATCAACCAACACCTGTAGAACTGCTTGCTCTTCACCATACTCTTGCATAAAAGAATTACTGTTCTGCCCACTTCTCCAGGAAAAAGAGCCATTCAGAAGTCCTAGATTTAAGAAACACCAGAAGAGCACTGGTAAGGTGACTTCACAAATTTTCGTCATTCTCCTAAAGGTTCTTCACCCAGAGGGTGGCTGGGCACCCCAGGGCAGTGGCCACAGCACCAAACCTGATGGAGTTCAAGAAACATTTGGACAATGCTCCTGGGCACACGGTGTGACTCTTGGGGACGGTTCAGTGCAGGGCCAGGAGTTGGACTTGATGGTCCTTGTGGGTCTCTTCCAACTCAGAATATTCTCTGAGTCCGTGTGATATTCTCACTGCCTTCTGCTTTTCTGAAAATCCTTCTAATCACTTCCATGCCTTACTCCATACAATAACTGTCTCTGGTCTTGCTTATGAGAAATTTTCTTTCAGTTCCACTTTTAAATCTCCTCTCACCATGCTTGTTTGCCAAGCTGACTATAATGAAAATCATTGGTTTCTGCAGTCATCGTTTTTGCTGTGCCCATCCCCTTGAACTATTTTTTTGGTTGTCTTAGGGTGCTATGTTCTTTGAGGACAGGGATACCTTTCATTTGTTCTTTGAAGACAGATATTGGGTTATGAGCAACACTTCAAAAAAAAATCACTGGTATTGTTATTAATAGCTTCAACAATAACAACAAATATAGCAATAAGTGTACATGGTCTTTCACCATTTATCAGATTGGACTAGAACACTCCATGGTCAAAAAAAACAGAATTGGAAAATAACAGAAGAAAGGCATATTGATGCAGGAAGTGGTCAATGCCTTGCACAAGGGGCAATAAAAGAAAAGAGGAACAGTTAATCTGAGCGTTACAGCTCATGCATCCACGTACGGCAGCACGTTTCTCACCAGACCAGCATCCCCCAGCAGATTGCATGGCACCATTGCAACAACAGGGAGAAAAGGAAAATGAAAATGCCTTGTTTTAGCCAAGACATATATCTGACTATTACTCCATGCAATGGTTAAGAATCTCTGGGGCCAGAGAAGGGATTCATGTACATATCCCTTGCCTTTGTCCTTATTTCCTCAATCTTGATTTAGGACAGTCAAAAGCCCACAGTGTTGCTCTGCTCTTTCCCATAAAGTCAGTGACACTTTGTGGAGTAAGGACCTGAGTAACAGAATCAGAAGACAAAGATCCCAATAAATTGGGAAGTTAAACTAGGATGTGGGAAGCATTACTGATTTTAGTAAAAAATTGCAAGCATGATCCCCACTCTGGTGCAGCCTAAGCCTGAAGGTATCTTTCTTTTTAAAAGTTCATGAGTATCTGTTCACACAGGAACTTCAGTTTTAATTGTACTGATTTTGGACCTGAATTTTGAGTTTTCGCATGAACAGGATCCAAGAACCAGGTCTCTCCCTGCCTAAATCCTACAAAAGGATTTTGCTTTCTTAAATCTTAGTTCACACTAATGTATAGGAGCTTTTGAAATAGAGAAGTAATGTCAGCCCTGTTTGATTTTATTTAATTGTTTTT
The DNA here is from genome assembly GCA_013400915.1 of Pardalotus punctatus. NCBI lineage: Eukaryota > Metazoa > Chordata > Aves > Passeriformes > Pardalotidae > Pardalotus > Pardalotus punctatus. The sequence continues at coordinate 1,333,900 of VZTX01020707.1, read as the reverse complement.
TAAACACAGTACATACAGTGAAAATTTCCAGGCCATTCTTTATACTGAAGTGGAGGAAAGGAGATATTGCCTAGAATCTGCAAGATCTATTTTCAAATTTTCAAAATGATCTCCCAAAGGGTTATTAAAATACTTCCTAGTAGTTATAACACTATATAAAAAAGGATGCAAGATTCATGGAGAAGACAGGAAAGAAAGGTGACCCCAAAAAGGTTCCTCATGTTCAGACAGATTCTTTTACTTGACATGGCCATTAATATTCACTTCATCTGAGAATAGATGAATGTACAGAAATGCCAGTCTTAGTTTCTGTTCATGCACTGTAACAATACTTGTCAATATTTTTCAAACTGCCAACAAATGGAAATAAAGTAACTGAAAGACCATCAGAAAAGGCCTGCTTGATTGTATATCCTCTTGGTTGGACTATTAATTCCCACTGGTGAACAGTTAGTTGTGAGTCACCCTACTGAGAAGCAACTGCTGCCACAAACGAGCAGAGGATTCATAGCTTGTTTGTCTCATAATTATCTTATTGACAGTTTCATACTCATTGCTCAATGTCACATTGGTGCATCAAAAACTACTTTGTCACTTGTACCCATTTTCAGGCTGATTTGCACTAAATGAGCAATTTCTATTGTTACTATGTTATGGTGGAAGGCACAACATTATATTCTGCAAATTAAAAGATGTTGGACTTCAGCAAAGGTCCCAGCCACTTTGTAAAGGTCATCAGTTTAATCCCTTTTGATCTGATATTTTCTCAGCTTTCAGCATCCAGCTTTGCAAACTAGAACACAATGTCTTTGAAACAACACAGGTAACAACTGCCTGCCCAGATTTCTGCTCATAGAGGGTGGAGCACTGTGTGGACATCAGTGCAGTGTTCAGAATGCCAAATGCAAAAAATAATGAAATGAAAGGAATGCTTTCCTTAAATTACAAGTGTAAGTAACTTGTAATTTCCATAATTGAAATTCAGTCCATTGACCCCAGGGCTCAAATACTCATGAGAAATTGATTTCACTCTCTTTGCACAGAGACAATAAACAGTGTTGTCAACATTGAAAATACTCTTTGCTGCAAAATCAACTGTCAGTTCTTTTAAAAAGCCACCAAGGGGAATAGATGAAAAAACAAGGACTTAGAAACTTTTTCAGGTGTAGAAATCTTACTAAGATTATCACAGCACATCTGCTGTTCCAGGCAAGGCTAAACCCATGGGAAGCTATTTGTTTTATGACCAATCCTTTCCCAAAAGGAGTATTCTCAACAGAACTTTCCCCAAACGTTCCTTTTCTTATGCTCAAGAAGCAATTGCTACTTATAATATACTCTATATTTATAACGCCTTCCCAAACTCTTTAATGCATAAAACTTTTAAGCAGAAGGAGCCTGCTAATATCTCAGGTCAGTCTGCTTCTCATTAGGTGCTGATTGACTGGGTAGGAAGAACAAGTACCCTTTTTTCCCCTAATATAAAGGCACAGAATCCAAACATGAAACAACTATTCTGCTGCTGGAATGTTGTTTAAAAAATAAAAGGGCAAACACAATAAACATGTTCTCGTGGTTTCCACGGTAAACACATAAAGACTATGAATTCTTTGATTTAAAATAACTGTATTATGTCTCCAGTTATGGTCGGGCTAGCTTCTTTTGGGAGTAGGAAAACAAAAAAACCTCAAGGAATGAAAATCTTGTCTTGCCATGGCACACATAGACTGCAATGCAGACTTTAACAGAACAAAGGTATCTACAAACTGAGACAGCTTTTTAGTGTTTACAAAATTACCTAAATTTAAGGTTTACAAGAAGTTTCTACTGTGACAGTTTTATATATAAGAAAACAAAATTGTGATACATACATTTATACCTCTTATGATAAGAGATGGAAAAGAGTTTAATTTCCAGAGATAATATCTCTGTGAGAGCAGAGATACAAAATATTTTACAGGAAAATTGAGGAAAAATAAATGAACTTTAGTACTTCTTGGCTAGAAAATTCCCTTTATGTAGTGTTTCATGGAACAAAAGGTGAATGACAGACAAAAAAAGTGGAATTTAATTGTGTAGACTTGGAAAACAAACTTTTCCCTCCAAAAGACACAGCATTCCTTTTTACTCTTGCATTTTGATCCGATGGTAAAAGACCATCTGGAAAAACACCATTGGAGTTTTTTTGAACCTCTGATTCAAACTCATTTATATGAACATGAATCATTACGGGCGAAAATGCAATACCTTATTTGACCCTCCTGACTCACACACAAAGCCAGGGATACAGGTGACTTAAACAGCAGCAATCAGCCTGAAGATGATAAGTCAGTACTGAATTCCATTTTTTTCTCCCCTCTTTTTACCAGAAGAATGAATTTTCTCCTTTTTGGTCAGCCAAAGAGCAGAAACCTTCTCTTGCTGCATGATCTGGGGTTAACATGCAACCACAGACCAAGTTCCCTCACCAGCCCCCCACCCTATTACATATGTCATTTGTAGCCTGGAAAATGTATCACTCCTGTTGCACGACTGTGGGTTTGAGTTAATAGGCTCCTGCCAAGAGGGAGGACATAATGTTGAGGACAGCTGAGCACACAGGGTTACAGGTACAGTGATCTCATTAGAGACACCGGATTTTTCCCCTCTTCTGTGCCTCCATTTACATCTGGAATGCAAATCTACCAGGAGACTCCTTGCTTTATGGGGTATATATAGGGTTCTTCAAACTCAAGCTTTTTCCCTGTACATAATGCAGATTCCTGAAAAGATGATTAATGACCTGTGGGAGGGAATAAGGGAATGTACAGTTGGAAGGATTCTCTAGAGACTCAAGAGAATCCCCATAAAAATGTTTTCTCTACCTCTTTTAGGAACAGCATGCTCTGGAGTTCTCAACTTATTCACAGTAATGGTGTGTGATTTTCTTGATTTGTGGGTTCAATCCCTTAGCATTTGTTAACATTTTGAGGTTAAGCCATTGCTACACCTTACTTGGTTTCATGATGATTTATTAAGTTATGACTCAGCTAATGCTTTAAAAATTGATTTCCAACTGCATGTAAGAAATGAAAGGTGGTCTCTGAGTGAGAATATTATGAAATATAACACACAAAATCAGAATTCAGTATCTGGCTTTGCTATCAATTTTCTGTAGGACTCAGGGCAACTCAGTAAGTCTCTCCAAGATTGATCAACTGCTTAGTGTAGTAAATTGATGAGAGTGCATTACAATCAAATCCCTCTGTTTATAGGATGACAGTACTCTAAACATGTTAGCTAAGGGCTTTCATTCTTCTGCTCTAAAATACCACCTAATGCTACAACAGTTAACATCTGTATTAATTGTAGTTTGAGCTGTTTGAGACCATGTAAGGCACTACAATACTTAGTAGCATCAAACAGTTGTCATCATAAAGCCCAATATTGTACCATGAAGGACCACAACATCTGCCTTGTAAAAGCAGCTGACAAATCCAGATGAACAAAAAGTTATCTATTTGTAAGAATTTAAATTCTGTCACCCCACTGACTCCTCTTAACCCTACTGAAAGCAAACACAGCACAATGAGGTCAAGCAGGCTGTTCCTCTCTAACGCTGTGTCTAATGCCTGTAGGGTTACTCACCACCATGCCCACCACACCTCTGGGAGAGAGAACTTCAGCTACTTCAGTGCAAAATGTACAACTATGTTAGTCTTCCTTCACTTGGCCTGCATTTTTTCTATTCTGTACAGTAACCCATTCACATGGATGTGAAAGATGAGTGAGCAGCATAGAGAAGATTGGATGATACTACTAATTGCAAAATTGGGTTAACTCCACGTAGAATAGGAAGTCAAAAGGAAAGTATATCACAGGATCTGTGATAGCACTGTGACAGCAACAGGAGCAGATGACAAGATAAAACACTAAGTTATACAGCCTTGTCTTAAATATTTAGCCATTTTTTTACATATAGCCTTCCTTAAAATCTGCATTTAGAGCTGCATGGGGTTTTCACATTAACCCTTTGATCTGGTACAAAGTCAACAAAATGTAAATGTGTAACAAAGTCAGCTGTGTGCCTTTACAGCAAAGTCATGACAACTGTAAGAGTAGGATACCATATATCATTTTATATCTGTCTTAGAAAACCAAAGAAAAACTAGTATGCTAGACTTCAATATAAGTTGAAATGTTCTGGTTTTTATTTAAATATATTAAATATAATATAATTAAATAAATGAAATAATATATATTCTGCCATTATTTAATTGACTGCTGATTGGATTGATGGTTTTTTAAGGTATCTTGTGATCATAGCTGTAATAAGATGATGACAACAAAACTGGGATGCAGTGGAGGTGCAAAAATTCTGGGAAAGGCACAAATGCCTTGTTCTAAGAAACATTTGAGTACAATTCAAAGTACCATGAAACAAATGGGAAATAACAGAGTTTATTAATGCCACCAATAAGAATAAAGATTATTAACACAATATTCTGTTTTTTTTTAACCAGAATGGATGAGTTCAGCACTTTTCATTTGTACTTGCTTTAAAAAACATGCATATAGCGCACTCGCCACTGCATACAGTATGTAAGATATGTTTCTTTCAGTGTCTGATGCATGAAGAAATTGCACATTAGCTAGGACACCCTGAAGAGAATTAATTTAAGGACACCTTGGGTACCTACAAGTGAGATGTCCACACTTCATATGTAATTTAGATTTTTCTCTGTAGCTGGTGTAGTTAGGCACCCCTATATAGTAACATATCCCAGTTTGGACACTTCTTTTAGCATGATGTTAATTACTTCCTCTTGCCTACTGCTTACTTTTGCCTACTGCTAGGAGAAAGGCCTAAAAGAACAGCTTGTAGCTTCCTGGCTAACAGCAGATGAGATGAAGCCTCTGGAAGGTCATTTCCTGTGGCTAGGCTAAGTTCTGGCAATAAAACACAGCCATATCTTGTCAATCTTATCTTATACAAAGTCCACTTTAAAACATTTTTAAGTCACCACAAAGGTTATGTTTATAAATTTTTAGTTTACTATGTTTGACTTTAAAATTGAAGAAGGCTCAGCTAGTCCAGAATGACTTGTTAAGCTGAGTCACCTGGTTTTGGACTGTGTGGTCATAATAACTTCTACATCAAAAATATTTGCTTTGCCTAAAAGGCTGGCTTATCTCTTTGGTGAAATAGTTCTCATTTGCTGAATCATTTAGCAATTTAACATATTAGAAGGAAATAAGTTATATGACTCTTATGAGGCATTACTCAATGTTTAATATTATGCAGCTGGAGTTCAGGGTACACAAGAAAAAAAAGGACTATGTTTTCTCCATAATTTGGAGCAGCTCAGACTGCATTTTTAAAGAGAAATTAGGAAGACAGATGACCAACGGAAACTCATTTCTAGACATAGGACCCTACTGGAAAAAATAGTCTTGGGTAAGTTTACCACCGATATAAAGTATATAAAAGTATTCTTTTTTCCAAAACTTGGCTCTACATTTTGGTAATTTCTTACTGAGTTTACTAGTATCTCAAAATCAAATTAAGCTCTATATAGTACAAGTGTTAATCGTGTACATCCCTGTTATTTGTATCTAGACCATCTTTGAAAATGTCCAGACAAGACTGAAAATAGCATGATACCGGCGTTTCCCAGAACTACATATGCTGGTATGAACTTGTTAACAAATAAATAAAACAGCTTTCTTCCTCAGGTGTGTTGTTATTGTTTGTTGTTGCTGTTGTTGTTGTTCTTGTGAAGAGCTTTCCTATTTTTGAAACAGAAGTTACCATACTCCTTGATGAATGATAAGTGTAGCACTTTGATACCTGCTGTCCAACAGACATAGATTATTCTTTTGAGTTTTAAAGCTGAAGGACTCTGCGGGACTCATAACAATCAAATCATCACAACAAAGTATCTAAAAAGGTCATACAAAATGTCTATATGTGCTGGCCAATCATTTACATCATCCACCAAAGAGTTCTCAACAAGAAAATATTGCATTACAGGATAGCCATGGCCAATTGCTCACAATTTTAATGAAAAATTAGGCTTTTAAACTGTTCAGTCAGTTGTGTTAAATTTTAAGAAAAATGAAAAACCAACAGAATCTGAAATTACTAACAAAAATTTACATTTTTAGTGCTGGACTTCTCTTAGAACTTATAAAATGCTTGTTATTTTAAGAAAAAACAGTAACAAAATTGTGATGGCATGCTAGCTGTATAGTCAAATGGCTTAAGCATGTATGTAATAGGCATCTGTCATGTCTGTAAAGAAACAGGGCAGGCAGAGGAAACAAAACCAAGCAAATTTGAAATGTACATTAAGACATGCCACAAAATCGTGGATGGATTACAACACAGTTGCAAAAGATTTTCTCATAGAATTAAAAGGTCAAAGCAGTATGACCAGAACAAAAAAATTAGTTTAAATTTGTAATAATTTATAAATTTATAATATTTGGTTTCAAAAGTTCTAGACAGAGGTGAGATGCAGACTTTCTATGGAATTCTTTTGTTCTACCTAACACCAGATACTGACTGCTAACACCCAAGGACACATCAAACTATAGGCAATCATTGATCCAATATAGCTTTGGTTTTCCATTATAAAGGGTTCCCTTTCATTAGAGTTTTAAAGGATTTAGTGTGAGAAAGTAAAGACCCTGTATTCATGACCTGGAATAATCTACTCTTTATGAAAGGATGACAAACCACAGAGAATCAAAGAATGTGCCTGCGGCTGCAGAGGTTTTATCTAAGTCTAATCTAGGGGACACTGGAAAATTCAATGCGTAATTGAAGATTCATCAAAAAGAAGTTCTCAGATTAAAAGCTACATTTACGGTGTGAATGAGAAATCCTGGAGTGTTGCTTTGCTTTTGTGTTTGAAGCAATTTTCAATTTTAAAAAAAATTTCAAGAATAAAAGGAACAGCTCAAGCAAAATGAATAATCACATCAGGTGTTGTTTTTGTCCTCCTAAAATGCACCAGCTTTCTCTGTGGAAATGAACTTTCTATATTTAAGATATCTGATGCCTCAAACCCTACACCTCACCTATCAAGTAGGCCACAGCCATCTATCACTTGCTTAGGATTCAACACTTTTACAGTTTTTCTTTTCAGATCTTGGGCACAGAATAGACAAAACAATCCTGTTGCAACTCCCAAATGGAAAGAAACTTGCATGTGTTTTCTAACCCCCACTTTTGGAATTGATTTTTCTATAACAGCATACTGTGTTGAGCTGTGTATGAGATGCTGATGATGGAGAGCTGGCTGGTCCTGGGTCAGCCACCTGCCATGGAGCGTTGGCTCCCAGGGCAGAGTGTGGGCACAGTTCAGCCAGGAATATGCCTCCAGTACAGGGCAGACAGGGAACAGGAGAATGAAGTGCTGACCACTGACCTCTAAGAGCACTGGAGCATTTTTCACAATAAAATAAAAAGCAATTTGATTTCAAGAGAGAAAGTAAGTTTCAGGGACATTTCCATAGAAAAAATGCCTAAAAGTACCACCCTGAGTTTGCAGCCCACCTTTTTCCAAGGGATCACTTACGTGTCAAAGCAATGTCAAACAATACCACCGCCAACAAACAGACAATTCACTGCCCAATACAGCATGTGACCAGCTGTGCTGGGGTTAGTGACAGCAAAATGACAGAGGAGAGACTGGCAAAGAAGAGGATGATAACCACCCCCTGTGGAGTGAACAGATTTCAAGTTTGAGGGAAGGAGAAAATAATAGCTGAATATGAATGAAAAGCAAATGACAGGAAAACAGACCAACATGCTAAGCGGCATCTGTACTCTGTGTTTTTTCAAAACTTGAATAATTCCTTGTGAGGGTCCTGAGAAACCACTCTATCTCAGCTGCTCTGGACTGCTGCATGTGGGACCTCTGCCCATAACGCTAGGGACTCTGTATAGACTCAGGTCCAAACTTAAGCTATGTTGCAGATGAACCTATATTCAGTCCCATCTCTGATCTTGCATCCTGGGCCAACGCTGAAGGCAGCTTATCTCCAGTCCTGTCCATGGACCGTGCCTTCTTGGACGGGCCTTGGAGCTGTTTATCCTTTTGCTGCTGCAGAATCCCTGTACAGATCTGGTTCATCATCACACTTTCTCTGGGACCGCTGATGGGAGCTGCTTCTTCTGGTCCTTGTCTGAGCTGTGCTGTTGGCAGCTGTGCCCTCTTGCTACCTTGCTGCTCCCTTCCTGCCTTGACCCCATGTCTGTCTCACTGCTGCAGACTCAGCTGATGGTCACTAGACCAGGGCTGACCCCAGCTGCTTCCCCTGAGCTGCTGGCCTGCTGCCACACTTGGCTTCCTGTTCCTCTGACCCATGAGAGAAACTTGGTGCTCCCTGCTTGGAAAGGTAATCAGAGCCAATAATATTTCCCTTTATATCAGTAGAAATATGATTTATTTAAATTCACTCAGCAAATCATCTTCTGCTTTGATAGATGATTCTGAAGCCTGCAGAAATGAACCCAGATCTTCCCTTTCACCTCAGCAAGCTCTACATTGGCAGCGAACAGAGGCGCAGGTGACATCTAACACCTCAGTCCTACTCTAATAGGGGAATTCTCATTCACTTCAAAGGGAGAAGGAACAAACCTCAGGTCTCAGTCCTTGAACTCACAAAGAAGATGACAAAAGCAGTCCCCTGCAGAGCCTCATTTAACAGGGACCTTTATCAGTATGACAAGGTGATCTTATTAACTTGCACAGGGAATGTGCATTGAGAAATACAGGATCTCTGCTAGTACAGTCATAGATATAATATGGGTATGCTTATGAACTAAATGTCATGTAATAATTCATTACTATGAATTACTTAATACCACAATATTATTATTTAGAAGTAGCATCATATAGTCTCAATACACTTAAATAAGACTGCATTATTATAGTAAATAACTACATTAATACTGCATTATTAGTCAATAACTGTATTAATACAATTAAAATTTATTTAATATGCCCATAATTAAACCTGCTCTTTTATTATAGAATTATAAAGAGAGTTGTAAATGTTTAGTTTCCTAAGCAGTTCCTAAGCTTATTTGCCCTACTTATCTTCCACACAGATGTGGGATGCTGGAGTCTCTTGAGAGTCTGGTAAAAACTATTTCTACAATCTGATTTTGATTAATGAGGTTCAGTGGGGTATAATTTGACAAAATACTGACACTATTTACAGACAAAAAAAAAAAATCTCTTACCTCCATTATCTTTTAGGTGCAGTGCTATCTTGGTGTCATCTATAAAGGAAATTGACAGTTAGCTGAAGGAAAATGCATTTTTCTAGGTCATGAATCATTTCAGTAATCAGTTTCTAATGTCAAAGAAATTCCACAACCAGAAAATTATTTGGTACTCAAAGAGAAGAGAACTAGATTGTGGTGTTTCTTACACTGAGCACCACACTTTCTTACCACTAAAAAAAAAAGCATTTATGACAGTATTAAAGAATTCAGGAGGATTCAAAACACTGGCAAATATTGGCATTAGAGACTGTCTCATAACATTTACAAATAATTCATATATGTTACATGTTCATACATAGCTGGAGCATTCTATCGTATTAAGGACTATATGAACCACCATATGCCAATAAAGTAAGACAATGACTTAGTTCCTTTTTGAAGAATCTTGAAAAGGTCTACTAGTATGAAATCCTATTCACTTCTGTAATCCTCTTTTTCTTGTGAATTTTAATGAACAAAATGACAGAGAATATTCCTCTTAACACAGTCCAAATGCTGCATTGACAGTTTCTAAACTTTTATTGCTTCAAACAAAACCAGCCTTTCTTATCAGTAGATTTCCACCTTGAAATGCCTTCAGCTCAGATTCTCCTGCCACAGACACTTGGAAAACGTGCCTGTAACTAGTACCTTTCCTCATGTTACCATAAAATTTCAACAAATGCACACAGCACACTCATTTTATAGATGTTCCTTGATAAATCAGAGTTAGCTTTCTTGCCCAGATGAATTTTCTCCAAAATCAGGAAAGCAGGATATCCCAAGCTCAAATAGGCAAGATTTAAGCAGCCAGTGGTACAAGGATGAGAACAGACCACCACCACTTACCCAGTTAAGTCGGTTCAGAAGCCTAGAGAAACTATTTCATAACAGTGAGCACTACATGAAAAGAACAGTGTCAACTGACTGAAAAAAAGTAAACAGGCATATTTCAAAGAGGTTTTTAACTTGGGTTATCTATAATTTTCACCTGGCAAAATAGAATCCATAAAAGAATTAAAAATTCGTTAAGTCTGTGATGGGAATTTTTTCCAGATTTAGCAGGGACCTTTACTACTACTACTACTACTACTACTATTCAGCAGGTTTTGGACTATAGCCTGATGGTAAAGGAACATGAAAAAGTCATTGTAACCAAGTTTTCCAGAAGTCTGCCTGACTCATCCTTGATTCTTCAGCAGCATCCTCTCCTCCAGCTCTCATTCCCTTTGGACCTTACTGGTGCAAGAGTGAGCAATTTAGAAGCAGCAGAGAGAGCCTTGACTGCAATTCCCAAATCCTTTTGCTGCCCCAAAGGAAAAAGGTCATCACAAACACAAACTTAAAGGAAATAAGTTTCTTTCTGACTTGTAGATTCCTTTTTCCCAAGTGTAAAAATGCAGTGTATACATGTCACCTTCTGTAGGCAGGCTAGTTGGCAGGTGGGAAGTGGTGGATCCTCTGGTGGTTGTTAAAACTCTGAACCTTGTGGTGGTTGGCAGAAGGATGGTGGTGGAGTACGGAGGTGCTTCAGTTGTGTCTATATTCTTCTCACAAATCTTATCTTTTGACTGTTGGGAAACAACAGAAAGAAGGAAGAGAAAATTGATTCTCAGTGGAAACTGTCAAGAATGAAGAATTTAAGCATGGACAAGCTGCTGTGATAAAAAGAGTGAAAACAGACACCCTAGATCAAGAAATTTTGAGTTTTTTCTTTGAACTTTATTTTTCCCCCTTTCAAGTATTCTATGCAGCATTCAACAACATACATTTTTTCATTTATCTGCAAAATTTACAGCTCTTAATTGTTAATGAGAAGGCTTCAAAGTCACCCCAGATTGTCAAACTTGTTATTTTCCTCAATTAGATTTTAACATCTAAGTTTATAATTCAGATTTTCACTCTTCTATGATGAAAGCTCAGTACCATCAATCCAGGTGCCATAACATATGTTACAAAAGATATGTGGGAATTAAATAGTAGCTCTTCATAGTGAACAATGTGTAGCTAAGTGGAGCATTTAATTAGGCTTTACACGCAGTTATCAAAGAAGAACACACATATATGTGTAAAATGTGTGCATTTATTCAGCCTATAGAATATTTATTTACCACAACAAAGCAATCCATTCACTACATGCCTATTAACTCTACATAATATGAAAAATGTCATGTATTATAAAACATTAGCATACCATAAATAACAGACACCATCACATAATAATTTAAAACTTGCATGGGCAAACATTTTAATACAAGTATAG
>VZTX01020707.1:1300475-1322343 GCA_013400915.1 Pardalotus punctatus | reverse complement strand
TTTTTTTTTTTTTTCTCTTTCTTTTTTAAAATTTTCCTCCATGTTCTGGACGCTTTTAAAATTCTACAGATGTAATGAAAAATTTCTTTTACGGTTCACACAGTTTTGCAGGAAAATACATCCAATTATCTTGCAGCAAATATGGGCAGTGCATCTAACTCCTGCTGTCCCCATTCATTTTAATGAGAAGTGTGAAAAGTGGAGTCCTGCAACACTTATTTTATTTTATTGAGATCTGGGTGTCAGAACCCAGTGGGCATTGTCTTTCTTTTATTATGCATAGGTATTTTATCATTCTTTGTTTTACCACAAACAATCTATTACATTAAAGAAAGGTATCAGTACCTGTAGGGTAATTATTCTTTAAATTTCCTTCTATTTTTCTTGAAAACTACTAGTAATTTCACTGATGCATTTTAATAAAAATTTCACTCAAAATCTACATGAAAAATAAGGAAACATTACTATAAGAATCCTCATTATTCGTCCTCTTGAGCGAAGGCATCCAGAATTAACCATTGTGTGCTAATTACTGATCCCTCACTGAACTCTAGCAGTCAGCTCAGGCATAATTCTGGAAGATGCCAAATAAGCTGTTGCTTCTACTCCATAGAGCCTAAAAGCTGGACAGTGAACTGCCACCAAGGAGCCTGAAACTGTGCAAATTGAACTATTAATTTCTCCAATACACTTAGTGCATTGATAATTTCCTCTCGGATTGTGTACTAAACCTTGGAGCACTGGCTGGACTGACGCAAGAAAGGAGAAGCAGAATGGGATGTTACTGTCCTGCAGAAAGAGGTTTTTGGATAACTTCATTTACAAGCACAACTGGATTCTAGCTAATTATAATCTGGATTAAAGCAATGTAAGGGTTGTGCACTACAATAACACATGCTCCAGTAACTTTTATCTTACGTTCTTAAAGAGTTTGCCCCCCACAGACAAATAAATTTCTCAGAAATTTTGCTGTTATATCAGCAGATGACAAACTGCAAAGCTGAAGCTTCAAGGCCATGTAACAAGGCAGTACATAGGTTGCAGTTATTTTGCAATTACAGTTATAAGAAAAAAAATCATCAATTACTCTGGATTTATGTCATTATTTCTCTTTGCTTCTACTGAAAATAGAACAGAATGTACTTTTCTAACTAGACACTTGGGGCTGTTTTGCCCTGGGTTTCACCTGACATTTCAGAAGGCTTATGCTGCTGAAACTTATGAGAAAATTTACCCTGTTCAGCAAAAAATGGAAAAATAACTGCTTTTTTTTTATGGCCACCAGAAGATTAAAAGTGCCATAAATTAATTTGTTCCTATTACCACAATCCCAAAATGGAAAAAAAAAAAAAAAAATCCCAACCCCCAAACCAAAAACCCTTGTAAAGGGGCTTTTAAACTGGAAAAGAATCATTAGCAGCATATTTATAACTGTTTCTTGAAAACTAACTTCTCTGGCCTATGAGTACCCCAAATAACTTTCAGAGGAGGCTTATGGTCCCTGTTTGATAGCTCACCACTACCATACTCAGGTATCCTCATCCTCTCACTGCATCTCCATGGAAAGAAATCAAAATGCCATGTAGGTTCATTGTGTGAGGGCTTTAAATTTTTTTCAAAATTATTAGTTTTATTTTATCTCTGAATTAATCTGTGTAATTACTTCTTTGCTAAATTATTTGGCCAGATTTCCTAATCAAAATGCAATGCCTGTTTTTCACTCAAGACTACTCTGGCAAAGGGTCTTCTGAAGTGAGGAACATAAGAGTTTCTTCCCTTTTTCTCTCAAAAGTCAGGGATCTAAAAAAAAATTAGCTCACAGACACCATTTGGGAGGAGGTTTTCTGTTTTTTGGGGTTTTTTTTTTTAGTTAAAGTAGTTTCTCAAAGATAAAATTTCAATTTTTGTTCATTTTAGTCCCTGAAATGGGGAGTAGAATTGTTCAGACTACTCTTTATTATGCCTTATAGAATTTACCCTGAATGATGATAAATACAGCATGTCTTTGGCCTTGAAACCATACTTTATAATCTGAATAATTTAATCAAAACATCATAACTACATAAATTGCCTCTGATGGGCTGAGGATGTAAACTACTCACATACCTCTTCAGGGCAGCCACTGTCTACCCAATCTTGCCGGTGACGATCAAATCCACTGGAGCATCTTTAAATGATGAAATAGATAGGAGTTTTCCAGATGGAAATAGGAGGCAAACAAGAATAAGAAAGGAAGGGAAAGGAACAGAACAGAATGACAGAAAGAATAAGTAAATGATGTGGTTTAAAATCCATATGATTTATATGGTATCACTTTTATTCAGGATGCTGTTGCTTACAATATGAGTTACTCCTTTAATCCACTTCAGTGAAAGGTGTTTCAATGAGCAGGACTTAATTTTAGTTTTTAAAAATTATTTATAATTTTTAAATAGGAATATCTGCCTTTGGATAATTATTCTTAAGATGTGACCAACCCACAGCATTTTAAAATTTGATGTCAATCATATTGATCTAAATTAGTTTAATTATTATTGTTCAGACTTCTTAGCCAGGAAAATTTAATCCAACAAGGGATGCAGTGAACCAGTCACCGGGTTTATCAGGCAAAGTGACCTGAGACATCAAGATACACATGTAGCTATTTGATTGATGTTCACAGCTCTTCTGAACATTCTCCATGACAAAGAGAGAACACTGTACAGCTGCTTCTACCTCGTCACTAGATGCAGAAAACTTAAACTGCATGCACATTTCTTATCAAATCAGACGACTCTAATAACCTGTTTGCAACATCCTTTCTCTTTTGCTATATAGACCAATGAAATTTTTAAGAAACATGTAACACTTTAGTAAAATGATTCCCCTGGCAATCCCCATCTCTCAAGAGTGTTATCAGTGATTGTAGAGTAAGTTTGTGTTTCCTAGACAACAGGCAGCATCACAAACAGAAAGCATTATTAAAATGGCAACCAAATAACTAAACCATGATGTTCAGCCTTGAAAGAGATCTTCCCAATTAGGGTGTTTTTTATTTTGGAGGGTTTGTTTTTTGGTTTCTACATTCATTTCCTGCAGTATTTTGTTATGAGGCAGGGTGATGTTGTTTGGCACCCCTGGTCATAACTCACCTGACTGTGTAACAAACAACTTTCTTGCTGTCTTTTAATATGACTAGGCAAGAAAATAAGGCCACTGCTATGGTTAGCTGTATTTAAGGATCCTTTTTTTTGCTTTCATAGAATTGAAAGATGACAAGACATGTCAAGTACTACCTGCTTCAACCAAGGTAACAAGTTCATTTGGAAGAATGGAACAGTGGAATAATTTTCATACTAGGAGAGGCTGTTACATGAAGATGTAAACAATGTTAACAACACACCTGGGGTAAGAAACCTCTCCATATAATTATTCTGAGCAGAATCTGCAATGTCTTTGAGAAAATATTTTGAGAAAAATGTTCATTCTCTTGTTATACTTGCATTGATGCACATTTTGCCATTTACAATATTACTAAAATAAATATCCAAACAATAACAGGTGACAATTTTCACACACTCTATAGCAACTGGCTTCTCCAAAAAGCCATTGCAGTTAAGAAAAACAAGTCCAAACCTGAAATGTATTTCAGAGAAATACAGACATCTCCTTCTCAATGCATGAGGTCTCTAACACAGGAAAGACATAGACCTGCTGGAGCAAGTCCAGAGGGGGGCCACAAAGTTGACCACTGGACTGGAGCACCTCTCCTATGAAGACAGGCTGAGAGAGTTGGGGTTGTCCAGCCTGGAGAAGAGAAGGCTCCAGGAAAACCCAATACAGACTTTCCATACTTAAAGGGAGCTTGTAAGAAAGATGAAGAGTGACCTTTTATCAAAGCCTGTATAGACAGGATGAGGGGAAATGGTTTTAAATTGAAAGAGAATAGATTAATATTGGATATAAGCAAGAATTTTTTTACAGTGATGCTGGTGAGTCACTAGAACAGACTGTGAAGCGAGTTGTGAATGTCCCATCTTTGGAAGTGTTCAAGGTTGGGTTGGATGGGGCTTTGTGCCACCTTGCATCTAGTGCAAGATGTTCCTGCCCATGTCTGTGGGGCTGCACTGAGTAATCTTTAAAGGTCCCTTTGAACACAAACCATTCTGTGAAGAAAGGTCACTGTCTTCCTGCTGAAGTGTGAGTGAATCAGTGCTCTGCAGGGAGGCCAGTGCAGCTTTCTCCATCCCTGTGGTTTTCTGTCTCCCTGAATGTTTGAAAGAACAAGGAAAATCCTACTAAGCCAAAAGAAATGATGATATGGCCTCCCAGGTAGGAGTAGAACATTTTTTTTTCAGTCTTCCCTACTTTTCTCTAAAATTTGAAGAGCTTTGTTAGCAACTTCTGTGCCCATCTCAAAGGAGGACTGGACTGATTTTCAGATGTACTGAATACTCATAAATCCATTACATTTTATTCAGCTTGCTCTGGCTAAAATCTAATGGGCTTGAGGATATTCATTATATCAGAAAACCAAGCCAAATATTTAGACATGATATCAAGCCACTCCATAAATTCCTGCACTTGAGGCAGTTACTACAGTTACATATCTATGCTAATTCAAACCCAATGTACTTAGAACTAGTAGGGATTAACAAATTTAGATTTTATCTTGTATCTAAATGGTATCAGATTTTAGGCTCCAAAGATTAAATGAATAAAAATGTATCCCAGGTACACTCACAGTTCCTAAGTCTTTTCTTACAAACTACTGAATTACAGTGATGAGTAATATTTCTGGGGTTATTTTTTTTTCACCAGGAATTAACCAATCACCAAAAATTGAATGCAATATGCAAGGACTTGGAATGGCTCTTTCAAACATGTGAGGCACTGTTGAGAAGACTCTGCCTTAAAAAAAGTACATTAAACCCTGGGCACTGTTTATTTAACATTTTCCACTGATGCACAGTGAGTCCAAACAATATTATCAGAAAGCTGCTTTATCAGGAATGAGATAGTCTCCTGGCAAACCTGTTTGTGAACTTCCTTTAAGGCATATTTCACTAGCTGTCAGCCATAGCAGCTACTATTGTTGCTGCCTCGTTGAGTTAAAATTCTGGAAACTGTCATTTCAGCACAGCACCCGCTTTACTGACTGCACTTTTAAGAGCTGCATTTAGCAGCATGGTGATAATTCCCTGTTGCCATTAAAACACTGGAGCAGATTTGATTTGCTGTGCTGTTTATGCCATCTGTCAACACGGCTATTTTATAACAACTTCATTTTCAAGTGATGACCAAACTCAGCTCCTAGGAAAGCAATAATAAAGATGTTCTAGGAAATGAAAATAGGGACATTCATGAAATGCAAGGAATTTCAGGATTTGTGTGGAGCTGTGGAGTACTGGTTCAGGGAGGAAAGGGAGAATTAATGTCTCTGCATGTGTAGCAATGATGATTTGGCATAACTAATGCAGCTGAGTCTGAGTAACAAGAAGGCTGTCAAAATCCTTTCAGTGAAGTCTCTGTAGCTAGAAAGGAGCTGGAGATGCTATCCTATCTAACAAACGCCACTTATCTGTATATGGCAGACAATATTTAAATGACAAGAAGTGTCCATTCAGTGCAAGACATTGCTCCTTCTTTTCAAAGAGAGCCTAGTGAGGATTAATAATAGCAACAAAAACAACAATAATAATAATAATTATAAATGAGATAACATGGACAGAAAATTCATCAAGGTTTAACCTGCAAAATCTAGAAACATGATGAAAAATTATTGGAAACAAAAAGGGGAAAGTAAGTATGGAAAAATCTTTTCACCAGATTGAGCTGGTGTAGGACAATCAAGAGCATTGAAATGCACAACACATGTCCTTTAAACGAATCATTTTCTAGTCTTTTTGGCTCTGTAACAGCATGTAAAAAACACGTTTTTTGGAAATGAAAGGCATTCCAGAAATCTGAAATGATTTTGTAAATACCATGTAATGATTTAACTCAGTTAAAAGGTTTATTAACTCAGCTGAATAAAAGGTTAATCTGGAAAATTGAATAGAAAATTGAACAGACGGAACTCTTTTCTGACTTCAAGCATTAGGGAAGGACCATCACATTACGAAAATATTAAGACAGTTGCTAGGATGTTTGAATTACTAAATGAAGAATTGGAACATTTTAAAGTGGAATTTCTTTCCAAGGTGCGATAGGAAGTAAATAACAATATACAATATTAAAAAAACAAACAAACCTGGAACTTTGTGTCTGTCCAACTGAAAAGTAACTCTAATAATAGAGTAAATTGTGGAGGGAAAAATGTTTATCTTTGCTCTTGGTATGGTTTTTCCTCACTATATCACAAAACAGGCTCCAGTTTGGTTCCTTCACCCTCCAAATATCACTTTCTTGTCACACTGAACTTTCCTTCCTTTGTTATTTTTCACTTTCAAATGCAGAACTTTATCACAGCTCGAAGTGTTTATGAAGTTCATGTGAAGCGTCACTGAGCGACTGTGCTATGCATTTATAAGGTGTTTGAATGTTATTTGCGCTTATCACCTACCTCAATACACCTAATCTTATATCTGAATTCAGGCATAAATGTGTTCTCTGTATTTATCCTTTACTTAAACATTGCTTAATTAAACTGCACTTCAGAACAGGGCAAAAATTTGATTAGTTAGAAGAGGATTTGCTCCCACTTTGCTCTTGTAAAGTAGAAATAGCTGACTAGCTTAATACAAGGATTTTAAACTAAAACCAGCCTGCACCATTTTAATGTTTATGAAAAATTTGAATGTTACAAAGGCATAGTTAATAGTTGATGCAATATTGAATTCCACCATTGTCTTAACATTGTGTGCTGCTCAAAATTTAAAATGTTCAGGTGATGATAAGGAGGATCGGAGTGGCACAAAGCTCAGCAGTCAATCTTCAGCCTGAGAATAGTTCCACAACTTTATGGGATGTAAAGTTTAGAAAAATATAGCTACATGTTCTGTAAAATACTCCTGAAATATCAAGTAAACATAGAAGTGAAACACATTAAAACCCAAGCTGTTATTTTACTGAAAAAGACTGAACATACATAAGCCTCAATATTTGTAACTCTGACACAACATTTGAATAGGCCGTAGGAAATAAAGACACCCACAGGGAATTCTTTCTGTTGAAAGAGGTTGAGAATAAAAGTGGGATAAAATAAGTAAGTTTTATTTCCAATTCAACTAGAAAAAAAAAGATAAAATTGTGGTTAAAGTGAGACTTGGCAGAGTTCTGATTAAAGAAGAATAGGAGGATATTTTTTATAAACTTAATGTCAGTTACAACAGTAAAGGAAACATGCTGAAAAGCAGATACAGAATAAAAAAATATGCTTTTGCTAAAGGCTCTGCTTTGAATAGCCAGAAGGAAAAAGTAAGAGTAAGAAGAGGACCCTAGAGTAAAATTTCTGAGATTATAGTATCAGAATTTCCAACAGAATCAGCAGAAATTTATACCAAATGTGTTCTCTGGGAAGGAGCCACACTGAGATTAGTCCCTGATACTAGATTACATTCTCCACTGCTTTGACTGTGCATTTGTACCTGCACAAAGTGGGTATAAAGAGCCAATAGCAACAGACGTTAGCAGAGAATTCTGATCTGTTTGCATTGCTATGTGTTTTGCACACAGGTAATTTCTCAGGGTTCGAGGCAAAGAGCTCTGAAGTACTACTGGATGTACTTTACACTGGTTAGTGATCCTATCTAGCACAATTTAGCCCTCCTTTCTAACCTGATTGAACAATTTTCTGTCTTTGAATGTTCAGCTGACACTGACAATCTCAGAAATAGAGTTAGTGTTGCATACCCATTGATTTTGTTTCATTTTTAAAATAAAAACATGAAGGTTGCCTTTGGAGAAACTATTGCTTTTTCCGCTTTAGAGATAAGGAAACAGAATATAGGAGACATGAAATGACTGGCTGAGATAATACAGAATTTGTAACAGAACCTCGAATTAAGCCCAGATTTTCTGAAAACCAGATGAGCATGCATCATTTCACAGCTTCTGTGTTTCCCATAGTACTCCCAGACATATGAATTCTAGAACTGGGAATTACATTAAAAAACTTCAAGTCTCAGGTGGTGTGTACCCATTCACACATTGGCCATGCTCCCTTTTTTATATTCAGGTATTTTCACTGGGATTTTACTCCTTTAAAAAAGCTCACACTGATAACATTAACAAGTAGTAGAGTCCTTTTGACAGGATTAAAATGACCTGGTGCCTAGAGATGGTTGTAAAATAGGGCTGTTCACATTTCTGCTATCACACATGAACCCCCAGCAATCACACAGTGCACACCATGGGTGACTCAGTCCTAGTGAGCATCAGCATCTGTGGTGCTAGAAAGAGAACTGCAGCAAAGTTTTGGTTAGGCTAGGTTACTGCTCCTGTTCCATCTCATTCATAACTCTGAAAAGAGTAAGAACTCGAAGGAAGCAGGAGCTATGACAGGCAAAAGAGGCACAGAGTGCTAAACTGACTCTACATAACCCGATGTTTATATGCCTATAAAAGTATGTGAATTAGGGTTAAGAAAAACACCTTCTGTTAAAACTCTTCAGATAGAGAGCAAAAAAAGGAAGGACATGAATCATCCTGTAACTCATTATGTTCAAAGCAACTGAAAGTTCCGAAAGTTATGTTTCCCAAATTAGTACCATAATTCTAAAAGTGAGTCCAGTTCTGAAATCAACATTGAGCAGAAACAGTCACCAAAACAGATTACCAAAGAATTACAGAACAGTTGGGGCTCCTCAGTTTCTTAATTAATTGCACATATTGATATTTGTTGTGATATCCAGTGATTTCATTACTGCCTTATGATAACGCAGATATTGTAAGAGTTAATAGATTTGAATAGAGGGGGAACTAAAGGTGACATTAAGGGAAGAATACTGATAAAATTTCATTTATCTCCCTGAAGTTAGGAATATCTTATACAAGGACAAGTTAGAGAGCCACCCCTGTTTTTGCAACTGGAAAATAGAGAAATATATATGCTATAAAAAAATCTGAAGACTTTGTTGGGAAATGAGCAGTTTGCTTTAGCAGGTCCTAATCTCAGACGATCCAAAATTTATGAAGAGACATATGAATTTCAGATTTGTTTAAATAAAAAAATTTGGCAACATTACATAAGAATATGTGTACAGCAATATGTAAAATTTAAAATATGCTAAAAAAGACATTTCATTCATGTCACTTCCATATAGAATGATATCTAGGAGGTTATGAGGCAAATATGATTTCAATGATGATCAGTTTATATTGAGGAGTACAACCATGAGAGGTTAGCACTTCTGGAAAGCAATCAAGACAATTGTGATCATTCTGGCTATACTAGTACAATAAACATGCCCAGAAATGTTCTTTGGCACTGAAGACTGCTGGCACACAATGGCCTATGCCTGAACTAGCAAACTCTCTCAACCTTGAAAAGAAGGAGGCTGCACATAAACACCCAGCTAGGGATAATTCTTGGAGCAGTCCATCCAACTCCTGCACCATGCCTGGGAACTGTTCTGGACAGTGCTCCTGGGCATGGACTGAAATCACACCAGGAAATATCATAACTGTTTTAATGGCACATACAATTGTTTTACAATGCCCAGGAAGCTTCCCAGGCTGTATTTAATTTGCAATACTATGCAAAAAGATCTTTAGTATGAGATGAACTATTGCTTGTACAAGTGACTTGGGCTGCCATTCTACATTATATTTCAATGAAACATGAGAAAAAGAAAATTTGATAAAGTGCAAAACCTTTCCATTAAAAAATCTTGATTGATTCCATTAAAAATCAGTTGACTTATTTTATTTATTTATCCTTGTTTTATTTATTTCCCTTGTAATGAGAACACAGGAAATTAAGAGTGATCATAAAAAAATTTGGTGGAAGTTAGATTTCTCCATAGTAATGCAGAGGGTTGGATGATTATATGAAAGGAAAAAATCTAATGCTTCCAAAAAAAGGGAGATTAACGTTCATCCTAAGAACTATCCTAGAGTCAAGTGTGATAATCTGGGCTGCCTTTCTCCACAGATGTGTCATGAGTCTTGACATTCCTGAATCATTTCTTGTTACAGTTTTTTTTTTTTTGTTTTTTTTTAAACACTTGGAATAAGGAAAGAAGGGGCCAGTTGAGAAAATTATTATCTAGGCCAACAATTTAGGCTACAATGGGTAGGTGGTATCCGACTTCTGAAATATAGTCTCATGAACATTCAAATAAAAGGTACCCAGCAAGTAATTTCTTGGAACATAAGATTCTCTGGTAATCAAGGAAGTAGTTTAGAACTATAAATTAAATTAATCTCAGACATGAAGGAGAAGAAATCTAGTACCTTGTTCCTCACCAAATTGTTCTACTAAGAGAGTCTGTGAGACAAAGTGCACCTACTGCACAATCATTATTTTTACTAATCCATTAAGAAATCTATTTTGTAACTGAACTTATGTGGAAAATCATCCTAAAGTCATAAAGTCTGGGTTGGCTAAATTTGTGCATTTTCTAATACATCACTTTTGGGACAGAAAAAAATTCCCAAATTGTTCATCTGTTGTAAGCAGTATAGTTCATTTATTTCAGTCCATTGGAAGAGAAGATACAGTGCAAAATAGCGGTAGCACTGCTCTACGTACAGTAATGCATAACAACATTGCAAAATGAGTAGTGATGGATAATGGAACTAACTTGTTACAGTACTATCCAATCTTTTTTTGATTAAAAATTCACTTAGGATTAGAAAAAAATAATTAATTTCATCAGGAGCAACTTTTTATATATCTGGCTCAGAAACTGCTGTGGTAGGGCCTAACAGCTCTTGAGAAACTCAGAACCTACTAGTTTTGGGTTTTTTTCCCTTTAACTTTCATATTAGAATTTTGAAGGCTTTTTTCTCTCCAAAGTCAAAACATATATCCTGCTATATGTGAGTAGTGACCATGAGCTATTTCAGAATCCACCATTTTCATTAGTGGAAGACAGTCAGATCACTTATGACTCTTTCAGCAGCTCAGGAATAGTAGTTAGCATAAAAGTATAAAGAACTATACATGATAGTCAAGAGAGAGAGAACTGGATAAAAATATCAGTAGTTTAGCAAAAAAAGATAACACTTGCAAATTAATGTTAGTTAGGTTATGGAAAATGTAGCAAATTTCAGAGGTGTGAGAAAGATATAAGCTGGAACTTTACCCACGGAAGTAGTGGAAGAAACAGCCTGAGTGTCAAGAAGATAACCTAAGCAGAGAAGAAACTATGCTGTAGACATGATGATAAATTAATATCTAACTGCTTTCTGTTACGATACATTACAGTGAGACAACCAATGAGAAGTTTGAGATTCTGAATGTGTCCTCAGTCTTTGAACATGGGTTCACCCAGCAGTGGTTCCTATCTGAAGATGTCAAAACCTTCTGGAAGCTCTTTCTCTGAATTCAGGTAACGCAGATCCAGTTTTTGCCTTATGCGGTAACTCCCCTCTCAGTATTTCTAAGCAGTCTTGTGTTTAAGTAACAATCCTAGCTTTTCCATTTTTTCTTATTTGTGTTCTGTATTCATCTATTCATCATCTACCTGTATTTTACATTTCACATTTCATGTATTATGAAAACTATCATCCTAAACACTTTACACTACAATTTATTTAATGCAGTGTTTTTAAGTATAAATATTTTAATTTGTTATTAGGACAGTCTGTTTTATTTGAAATTTGAATTTGAATGCCCCTTGCATTCTTTGGAATATACAATTAAAGCCCAATATTTATGGTAGATGACCATTTGAGACATTTCTTTGGCAATTACAGGCAATCTATAGTGTCTTGTGTAGGAACTCATGAGAGACAGACAGCCTATCACACACAGAATGATGACTAGAAGCCTGAATCAAGTTTCTTAAAAAGTCTAGAATTTGTAAAAATTGCATCCTAAGACATCTGTGGAACCCTTTCATGAGTGAGTATCACCTTTCACCAATCAAACAGGAACTTCTTTGAATTCAAACTTAGCTATCAATGTAAGAAATGAACAGATGAAAATGAAACCAAACCAGAAAGAATTTTGGGCTGCAATGTGACTGAATGTGACATAGTCCTAACAGAAAAAATCCAAAGTTTAATCCCAGAGTAAATGCCTCTGTAATAGAGCATGGTAATACC
Source organism: Pardalotus punctatus (assembly GCA_013400915.1). Lineage (NCBI taxonomy): Eukaryota > Metazoa > Chordata > Aves > Passeriformes > Pardalotidae > Pardalotus > Pardalotus punctatus. Next base: position 1,310,148 of record VZTX01020707.1, on the reverse strand, counting down.
CACTGGAATGGCTATCACACTCAGGATAAACAAACAATGAGGAATTAAGTCTGTACTCAGCTCTCTTGTGATTTAAAAGATTTATGACTGGCACAGAAGTTGCAGTTCTAGATATAAATGGTTCATCAAAGACCAAGGTGGGCTTTGTCTTATTGTTCTAATGGACTAAGTAAAGTATAAAATGTTATAGTATGCAAAAAATTGCAACAATCTTCTACAGAAAAGAACTGCACTGCTACCTATTTTTCTAGTGTTTTGTCATTATGGTATCTTAGGTGCTTCTGTGAACTTAAACAAGGAAATGAAATACAGATGTTGTCATCTTCTTCCCAAATTAATCAGCAAAAGTAAGTATATTCCAAGGAATATATAACAGGTGGATGTCTTCTATCCCTCCTCTCAATGGGATTTAAGTGCTGAACTGTCCTCTGTATCTTTGCTAACTACTTCCCACATTTATAACAAAACACCTTAGGAATGTCATATATTTGACAGCATACCTATGTGAGACAGACTTTACTTTAAGGTCTTAGAACAGTCCAGGCAGTGGCCCTTTCTGTATTAACTGTGATACCTACGTCTTCTCCAAGCTGTGTTGCAAAACTGGGCATCACAGGAACCTGCAGAGTGGATAATGAACAGTCTCTACACTCCAGAAGACACAGCAACAACTCTGGCAGAGGATGTTACTGTAAACATCTAACTAGTGAAACCAATCTCAAATTCTGAAAGGCAAATGATACTGTGAGAAACAGGGATATACACTATTTACAGTCTGAGCAAGGTGGCTTAAATCAGTCACTGTGTTTACATTTAGATTAAGAATATTCAAAATGCTTCCCCATCCTCATGTCTAGGATTTCACAGAAAATATTTTAACAGAAAGAGTAGGATTTTGGAGTAATGAGAATTGTAGCAATCTTCTGCTCTTTTTCTAGAGATAAAGTTCTACAAACCAGCCTCAAACTTCTTAAAAATCTGCATCAGGTATGAGCGTAACTGTTGTCCTCATGCTGTTCTGAGTTATTCAGGAAAACAAAACAAGGTATGCATATGTGTGACTAATGCTGCAGTTGCAAGAAAACTGGCTAGTTTCTGTATGAAAGCAGGATTCAAATTCAGTTGGTTAGATATAAGATCTGTTAATGTTAGGACCAGGATAATTTTATGGAGCTGCTGAGAACATCAGTGAGTACACTGCAGAAGAATGTGGGGAGAAAAGAAACTTGGGGAATGAATGGTTTTGCACTGGCTTTTACTAAGCCCTTGAGAACTAGTGCATGCTCACTGGGCTTCTGTTCAGAGACTGAGCTTTTTAGGTTTATTAGTATTAATCACAGGAATTATTCCACACAATCTGTGCTCAAGGGAATTACAGAAATTCCACAATAATTCGATTGACTCCAGCTACTATCAAATTCCACAAACTCACCAAAAATGTAGAAAGGCTAGTAATCTGCTATTTATCCATGTGAGACTGTCAGTGAATAGCAAATTCCTCTGGCTGCCGGCTAACTTTCAATAAAAACATGTTGTGAGTTCAGGATCATCTATGTTCCTTAACAGTACTTTCCAATGTGCTGTTATGTACATTTTACTACATTTACTACATTTTACATGTACATCTTAACCATTATTTTTAAGTGTACCTTCAGGGTCACTGAAGCTTACACTCCCTTCTAAACAGAACTGCCATCCCACTTGAGAATATCTATTACTATAATCTTGTGAGGCTTTTCTCATCAAACAATACCATCACTGAGCTCATTCTGGTTTGAGAAAATACTTTGTTCATTAAACACTTTTGTGCCACTGTCTTTTCTTGCTTTAGTCCCATCAGGCTTGCCATGCATACAAAACTCTCAATTATTGAATGCTAATTTCCTAACAGTTTCTTGTGGTGCATGGGGGCAAATTAGCATGTCAAATTAAGAGCAAGCACCTTGGAAAGTATTTGAAGAAGTCAGGTGTGGAGCAATTTTCTGCTCAATAAGGTATAGATCTACCTATTGTATCATTCCTATCAACAATGTATCAGAGCTGACAAACGTACACATTCATTCTTTATAAACTTGTTGCACTTGATTAAAAAGACCAATTGCTGTCTCAATACAACTTTTAAAATAGAAGAAAAATATGTTGCATTTTATTCAGAGCAAATTCTGACAAAGGGCCATAATTTCTGATTCTCCGGTTTGCAATATGATTGCTTCGTAATTGGAAAAGAAACAGTATACAGGATAGAAAAACAGTACTGCCATGACTTTTCACTTATCACAGGGTAAATTTGACCTAATACAACAATCTGGTTGCTAAGACCCAGGTGTTAGGACTCAGCCATGTTTTCATATAAGATCACTCCAGCATAAAGAACTGCTGTAGTGGCATACAAATATCCAGAATCTGGGCACATTGCTTTTGCTTTGTCTGAAGCAGGTGTATGATCAGCAAATTCATGAAGACACATGGATAGAATGGAATATATTTAACAGAATACACTATATCTTAAACCTCTAGCCCTTCAAAAGCATCTAAAATGAGATTTGCCTTGTCATTTGTATATGAAACTATTACATTCATTTGATTATATATGCTCCCTCTGGTGGTTTATTTAATCCACAGAAATGCCTCTTTTTTTTTGTTTGTTTTGTTTTGTTTTGTTTGTAATTCAATTTTGTAATAACAGCACACTACCATCAGTTAAATAGTGTTTGGATAAAAGCATCCTGAGTATAAATCAGCAAGTCTTCCTCCCATCTTTTAATTTGCAATTGCAATCAAACAAACAAACAAAAAAATTAAAACCTCAAACAGTTAAAATGAGGAAGTATTTAAAAGTGAGCATTTTAAACCAACCTTGAGGACTTATGATGGAGTGATAACATCAGTGGATAAGGGAAGGTCAATGGATGTTGCCCATCTGGAATTCTGTAAGATCTCTGACAGTCCCCCACAGTATCCCCCTCTAAATTGGAGAGAGATAGATTTGGTGGTTGGATGGTGCAGTGGATGAAGAATTGGTGAGATGTTTGCATCTGGAAGGGAGTGGTCAAAGGATCAATGTCCTGATGGAGATCAGTGACAAGTGATCCCTCACGCGTCTGTACTGGGAGCGGTGCTGCTTCATATCTTATCAATGGCACAGACAATGGGGCTGAGTGCACCCTCAGCAAGTTTGCAGATGACACCTGAGTGTCACCATCATCAGCTGAGTGATGCAGTTTGCCTTTCTCTGCTCTCCAGTCTCCAATCTTCAACCTTAATTGTGGTATCAGTTATCCAATAAAAGCTGAGGAAAGTGTAGATATCAAACAATAAGTTATGTGTTTCTTATTTGGATTTCATTATTTTCTTTTGTAAATCCAGAAGCTTCTGTAGTCAGATAGAATAGTAATTATTTTCATGGGTTTTTTGTAATTCTTTATGGAAGGTGCTTTGCTCAGCTGATAAATATTTTAGATTACATAAGACTGTTACTTATACTACAATATTTGAGTCAACACCTCTTTTATGAAAACAGTCTTGTCAATAGGGACTTACAGAATAACAAACAAAAAACCTAATCCTTTTCCTCTTTCTGATGTTAAAAATTTCCAGACATAAACTCACATTTGAAAGTTAATTAAACGTGTTTCCAATTTCCTTCTAAAGGAAGAATGAACAAACAGACATTTCAAACTTGTCCAGAACTTTGTAAGACAAATAATAGGCATTCTTTTTTATCTCAATTACTGTAAAGGCACTATAGAAAACTGTCCCTTCATATTTCAACTGTAACAGGTTTTCTTAAAAACTGCAGGTGCTTAAAAATTCTTCCTTCCCCACTTTCCAGCTAATCAGCGTGGAATGCAAAACAACTTATTTTTTTATTACCTGCTTAGAAGGGAATAGTGATTATCATAATAAAAGATTAGAAGAATCAAGCCTTAAATCACATTATTGCTACTATTCCAGACACAATTCTGATTTTTTCACTTTGCTCAGAACGCATTCCATAAACCCCAGCCATAACCTTTTCATTTACAGAACTAGTGCTGTTGTTGGCACATGGGATTACACACCAAAGTAAAATGCATCACAAATGGGATTCTTTAATTTTTTTTAGCTCAGGGTTGCTTAGAGAGTATAAGAAGCTTTGCAAACACACATGGGCAGTTTGACTCTCCCTAAAGTGCATGGAGTGTCCTGGCTCATCACTGCACTCAAAAAGTCCTGGAACTTGTTCAGTATGTTTCACGGTACTTTTCAAACTGGGGGTTTGCACTCTATGGGTCAATACCATAAACTGGTATGATTTCAAAGCAGATCATTCAATGCATACTCTGGAAAACAGAGACTCTTAAGGATGAATGCAAAATCTCACTTTTCAGACCCAGGAAAGTCCCCAGCAGGGCTGCCTGGAGAGCAGTGCCAAGAGCTAACCCTGAGTCTCCAGGCAGCCAGTGTCTGAGGATAGTGGAGCTGGTCTGAGCTGGAGCCACTCAGGAAGTTTCAGTGCTCAAGCTTACACACCTCCACCTCTCACAGGCCACTCTTCAGGGGTGACTTGTTGGAGGACCCACGTTCATTTATCTCCTGTGCCTCTGGGGGTTCTCTGATCACTGACAGACTCCTGTGTAAAGGCAGCGTCACCCTTTCTGAGTAGAGGAGTTTCATGGGGCTCCCATGGGGGATTTCACTGCTGAGCCCTCCTTAGACTCATCTGAAGATATTTCCTCATACAAAGTGTTGGACCCTTAGAGATTTTTGGTCCTAGATACTTAAGTCCAGAATTTGGTAAAAAGATGCTTTTAGTACTGCTCTCCTATTTTGCGTAAGTTCCCTTGAAAATCTACATGAGTTTGCCAGCAAAACATCCTTGTGGATCCAGCTGTTAGGCTTTTGGGTGCCCTTGGCATAATGCAGACAGTTTTGAGGATTAAAAACTTGAATACAGGTACCAAGAGTGACAGCTGAGTAAAGTCATCATCTAAACTGTTTACAGCTCCTGCCCTTGGTACTACAGTGCTCCAGTTCCCGATCTTCAGTGTTGGGGCGATTGGTACCACACCAAACTTGACTGATGTTGCAGGTACTGGGAGATGCTTTTATTCTGGATTAATGAAATGAAGCATGAGACATTCAAAGCCTGAGTCTCCAGCATGCACAGATTACAAGAATGTGCTCTTTGTCTGCATATTTCTGAACACACAGAAATATCAGTTCTGTTTCACTGCCCAAATCTGAGAATTTCCTGAAGTTCATCAAAATAAAAACATCAATATCTAGCGAGTCTTTATTTATTGGACAACTAACTTAAAATATTTTCAAGGGAACTCACTATTTCAGTATATGCAAGCAAATTTTACAAACTGAAGCTATAAAATAACAGCAAGGTTGTTTTAAAGCTTCCAAAAACTTTCCTAGAAAATGACATCTCTAACATGCAAGCTATACCAAGTGCCTAGAGTATATAAACATTTTCAGAAGCATAAGAAGATGATATAAACAAATCTAACATTAATGAATTCTCCCAATTTGTACATGTCAGGAAGTCAGAGATAATGAAGGGCAAATGATCCAAGTTTCAGCCACAGGAGAATACCATGGGACAGATGCTAAAGTGTTTCTGGCATTTTATAGACATGGATACTTTTGTTGGAGAAAGTTATAATACAAAGAAATACAAGAAAGTTTATAGTTAATCTCCTTTTGAACAGTTTTACTTATGAAACAGCTATGAAATATACATAGTTCAAAAAAAATGAGCTCCTAGGGGGATCCTCCATCTGCTGAAGTCAAAGGAAAATGATGTGCCTTTGCTTCAGTCATAATAAAACTGTATGACACACATCATATTGGATTTCACAGTGGATAATTTGATGACCCCTTATGAAAGGGCTAATGGTAATTTAAGCCTGTAGAGAGTGCAGGAATAGAGGATTTGGCCCTGAATCACATGGAAAATAAACCTGCATCTCCAACCATTGCAGAGTTTGCGCACCAGCTCGGCTGAAGTTACAGATAGGAAACAACCCACTGTTGCAGGATAAAGCTATTTTCATTCCAACACAGATTGCCCACATGGGGGAGTACAGTTTTTCTGCGATGATTCTGCTGGTCAATTTTCCTTAGGCAGTTACAGGTTTTACATAAACTTTTTTTTTTCTCCCCAAAACTGTACTTTGCTGAATAAATGATTCAATATGTGGATTAAATATTATGCAAGTAAAAAAAAACATATGCAAGATGGTGTTACTGGTAGTAAGGTTACTCTGGCTAAATAGGGTAACAAGTTCCTGAGAAAAAGCGTTTTTAGAATTGATATACAGTTGTGTTTCCCACTGGACATGTATATGCTTGTTACCCACATGGAAGTCTTTCTGCTCAAGAAGATCTCACTTTAGAGCACCAAAGCACTACTGTGGCACCATGGAAAGAACATCCCTCTGTGTTCCAGGCATTTCTGGCCCTCACTACCTATCAGCAGCAGTCATTCTCCCTTGGCAGACATCTGCTGCTGGGTCAGTCCGTAGATTATGGATACACTGAAAACCACTCACTGCCAGTTCAAAGCCTTCTTCAACTGCAACAAAGGATAACCGGCTTTCTCACTCTGGGATTTGCCTACAGCAAGAGACAGTTTTGGTTCCTCACCTCTTGGACCAGTGTGTCCAGTCAGATTTGCAACTGAGAAGCATTACTCAGGCATTATCCATTACTCAGGCGTTACTCCTAAGCATTACTCCTACTCCAAAAACCCTTACAAGCACTGATTATCTGCAAATATTAATTTTCTTTGTCCTCTAGGAACCTCTGAAATGTCTAAGTTAATGCTTCACATAATGCTTTGCCCTTGTTTTTTCAAGCTGATTTTATCCTACTGCAGCAGAGCAATGTATATTGTAACAGGAGATAAAAGTCTCCACTGATTTACGATGCTGGTGAGTGAAGAGCAGTGACACAGAAAAAGCTGGAGGACTGTGAGGTAGGAATGAACAACTTTCCATCCTTTATGATTTTTAACCAAACTATTAGATTTTCTTGTTGAGAAAAAGCTTATCATACGCAAAAAGAACATTTTAACACAGCGAATTTATTTTTGAAGCTAACAAAACCACAATGTGGTACTGAAGCAAATGATTCCAAACACTCTCCTTTGATCCATTGTCCCTGAGAATGGAATAAGATTTTTTAATTTGTATCTCTCTAAAATAAGTACACATGCTGAAAAAGAGCAAGGTAAAAGAAGACAGGCATTAGACTAGAAGACCAGAGAAAGTATCCAGAACTGGTAGAAAATTTTCAAAGCTGAGACAGAATAATTCCACATCACAAAAATCCTGCAGTGTAACCAAATAAATATTCAGTTTTCACATTTTGGAAAGCAAGTTGCCTCTTTTCACAAAATATTCAACAGTTTATTATTTCAGATCTGTTTCTCTGTAGAGCTGAAATAGTTGAAATTGCTCATTTCCAAAAGAAATGGAGAAGAGTGGCCAAGAATGATAATGAGGCCTGAGGCAGACATCATCAACAAAGCCATGGAAAAAACAGCAAATTAACAAATTAGGTGTAAAATCTGGTATAAGATGTTTGGGGACTGGATCACAGCCTCTGTGGTCAAGTCCTAAATGAACAAAACCACGAAGAAACTGGTTTGATCTCACAGTTGGCCCTGCTTTGAACGGCAGGTTAGGCTACGTGACCTTTAGAGAATCCTTCAATTCTGAGCTATTTTATGACTATACACAATTCTCCATTTGCTAAAACCTGACCGAATATTGTTCATCTTAATAGATAAAAATTGGATGGCATGAGTGTTTTTAAATTACTGAAACTCCCATGAAGAAGCATGTTCTTAGTTTTGTTTTCTGGATCCATCCTTTTTCTAAGGAATCCTCTGCAATTTCTGCTTTTGTGGGTAGTCAAACAATGTCCAAAGACATCCTGCATGAAGTGACAGTCTCACTACTGTCAGTAATGGGCTAATTAACAGCAATAAAGGTACTCAGTCTATCTGCTGCAGCTTGTCAAAGGCACAACCATGCTTCAGAGTGGAGACAGCTGGTTTTGGGAAACAGTGCAGGACTGCCTCACAGTAGGCTCATCTTTGACTGCAGTGTGATCTCCACAGACAAACAAAAAACAAGGTTTTCTTCATTCAAACTTTAATTGAATAGAAATAGATGTGTTCCCACTGTATATTTTTCAGCAGTAACACCTTGCCAGTTGTGAGGGGATGGGCACAAATTCTCCTAAAAGAGCAGAAGGAAACAGTGTGACCTACATGCCTGGTTCTGCTCTTGCTAAAGGTGAAGGATAAAACTTAGTTCTCCATGTGAACTTGTGCCTTAGTGAGCAAATCAGATTTTCCAGCAATTTCCGAACTCAGGAAACTCAGGTCTGCAGAAACTACAGAGAAACACAAAGGATCTGAAGGTTTCCCTGTTCTTCACAAGAGATCTGAACTTCACAATATAACTGAGTTTATCCAAACAGAAATGAGAACATTGGCAACAAAGCAGTAGGCCTTGCTCAAACCAAAGCCAACAGAAACTCAGTGCTACAGCATCTGTTGATGGAAGGAGAATCAAGCAATTCTGAAAGCAAGGAATTGGCTAAAGCAACCAAGAACACTTCATGCTTGCTTGGAACAGTTTTCTAGAAGTAGAAAACTGTTTCTTATTCTAGAAGGTATTTTGTATGTTTTCTATTACATGATTTCTCTTAGCCCTAATTCCACTAAAAAGGTTCTGGCAAAACAAATGGGGAACAGAGTTACTTTTCATATGACTTACTACAGGAGCTGCAGCTTAAGAAAACATTATAAAAATAACCCAAATTTCCTAATTCTGTCTCATGTTCTTCAGCTATTTAAGACTTCTTCAACATGGTGTCAAATTATTACACTATTTTAGAATGTTAATTACCTTTTCTTGGTTCAGTATACATCCATTTCATACGCAGTATTTCTGAATGTAATCACTAGACTTGAAAAGCACAACAAAAATAAATATCCATTATGATACTGCATTTTGTTTCAGGGCAGTGGAGTTAAATTCTTGCCATGAAGGTCAGTGAAGGTCAGTGAGTGAAAAACGTTTTGAAAATCTACAGCTGCAGAGTTTCCTTCTTGCTGGCTGTGCTCCTCCAGCTGTTCCACAATCTAAATCACTCCTGCCATGGACTTGACTGTCCTCATCAATGTGGCAGTGAGAGGCTGAGGAGACCCAACACACTCACTAAGTATAATGTCAGGTTAAAAAGGAAAATACTCTGATGGTTTGGATGTGTTGCTCTCCCTACTGTTAACAAGAAAAGTCTTTACAGTTACATTAACACCCTGCATCTCCATGTGGTTAAATTATTTTTGATGAAGCCAGGAATGTAGGGAGAAAATATGATTTTTATTATGATTTCTTCTTGTTCTGCTTCAAAGGACTTTAAAGTATGACCGAAGAAATAAGAACAAGAGCTTAACTCCCCAGTCAACTGTTTTGACTATTCTTGCCTAATTGTTGAAGTGAAATGTGATGATGCGTTGCTGGTGATCTCAACTGAGGTTTATGTTCATGTGAAAGCATATATAGAAACCCAAATATAACAACTTTTAGTGTTGAATAACCTGTAAGCAATGGTTTTGGATATACTTTGAGCACAGCTGCATACCCACACAAAAAAAAAAAAAAAA
>VZTX01020707.1:1140182-1298024 GCA_013400915.1 Pardalotus punctatus | reverse complement strand
CTATAACTTCCCCCCCCCCCCCCCCCCCCCCCGAGTAGATTTCTCTTTCAGAATGAAATGAACCTATAATTGAACTAGTTTTATGTTTTACCTACAAAGCTATTCTGACTAGTTAAAAAATGGATATGGCAGATGCCAAAATTTATTTTTTACCCCAGTAAATGCCTTAGCCATGTCCTTCAAACCTGCTGGACAGAAAGAGTTTTCAAGACCAAGCTAATTGTGTGCTGGTGCAGGGAAAATCTCTTGCCAGCTGCAATGGGTTTATGCTCACAGGATGGTAAATCTCATAAAAGCCAAATCAGAGTGATTGTAAAATATATTTGAAATGAGTTCCTGCCAATGCTGAAGGCTGTAATTTGTTTCCACAGAAACTTGTAACATTCTGTCAAAAAAAAAAAAGGGCAAAAAAAGAGCAAATGAATTCATAAATTCAAATGGTGGGTGTCGACACTATCTCATCAGTACTGATACAGACTGGTATGCTATAATCCTGTTAATGCTGAACCTTTCCTAACAGGCTCCTTACAGGGCTTACAAGAAATAAGGAGCTTCTGGCTTTCCAAAGATTCAGTAAGAATCAGTGAGTCAGGGCACAGGCACTTTTACCTCATCCAGTGCATGAAATTTCTGAAAACCACTACTTTTAAGAGAATTAAGTGTGTTACAAAAAAAAAAAAAAATTTAATCACGCATATTTCAGCATGACTGTTGATCCCATTAAATCCCACTGCCTGACAGACTCAAATTTGATCTTTTTCTTGAGAAAGATGGCTGTGTCAGCCACAGGTGGTGAGTTTGCATATGAGGCATCTATCTAATGTAAGAAACTTAAGCACAGAGAGGTATTTGCATAGTCACCTTCTAAAATCTTTGCATATACTTGCAGACAGGTGGTTGGAAATGAGAGAATTCAAATTTATCTTCCTGGTCAGGCTAGATTCTTTTGAAAGTATGATTTAAACACATCATGCTTAGACCCTCAAAATGCACTCTTTTCTCCCTATTTAGAATTCAGAGCCTGTTCCCCTTAACAAAGCTGGCTAAAAAAGCTAAACTCAACAGGATAAACAAAAAAATTAATATTCTTCTCTGACGCTTTCCCCCTCAAACTCTTCACATGCTCCTGCTTCAGCCCAGGACACACATTGCCTTTCACTCAGGTGGAACTTTTTCTTTTTGTTTTATGCTGTATATTTAGCTCTTTCACAAGAAAGTACTAGTGCAGAATAACAAAGAGCTTATGAGCCCACCTACACCTCAGTACACACCTTAACATAACAAGAACTAGTGAAGTAATCTGATGCAGTAACAGATAAATGTTTAAGCATGGTGTGCAGGTATTAACGCAAGAAATGCTACATCAGGTCTAGAAGGACTTTTTGCATGTTTTTGAAGTACCATTACTGGTTCTGAATTTTAGAAAATATGTGTATATTCTTCTCCTAGTCATGAAAATATTTTACAATTTTATAAGCCTGAGTTTCTCAAGCACTGTTTTTTAACAGTATAGTATAACTTGAAATGTATTTTTCAATATCAGACTATATTTTTTTATATTTGGTTTAATTTACAGCATGGTTCAAATTGTTCTTTGGTTTGTTTTCATGGCATGTACTTGTGCTATCTTTGAACACAAGGCCAAAGGTATAGTCCCAGCAGAAAATCCTGAAGAAAACACCAACTACTTGAGGTAAGAGCATTCCTCAGTGACCTGCAGAGATAACATGGGGGGTCAGAAGGCCATTTGAAAGAAACCTTTCAAGGGATTAAGGAATGGATTGGTAAATTATAGATGTGCAAGATTCTGGTGCGACAAAATACTTCTATGTAGTTTTATCACACCGGTATTAAACTAAATAATGGAACAAAAGTATTCTATGGAACAGAACTCCAAGAGCTGACTAAATGTCCTTGACAGGGAGAGTGCAGCAGTGCCAGGAGAGCACCAATGACTTCTTAACATGTCTGAAGGGTCAGCAGCTCATAACAAACCATTCCAAATATGTGTCGCACAGATGCATAATCTCTCTGTGTCTTTTCCATTACATAATCACTTTTCCTCACACACCATTCCTCAGCTAAAACCTGCAATACAGTGAAATGTGAAAATACTGGGGAAGTCATTCAGAGGTTTTAAATTACATGTTCACACAAATAAAGACCTTTGTCAGTGAAAGATTTCTGGGGAATTGGGATTGGCCATATACCCAGAAATAACTGCTAAACAAGGCCATATGTATTCACACAGCCGTACTTTCACTTTTAAGCCTTGCTGATAGAGAAAACACAAATGGTAAGAGGGTGCATTTGATTATGCAGAAGTCAATTTGAAGTAAACAATTTATGAAACATATCCAGCAAGCTGCAAACAAGTTGTGGAAAATATAAGGCATAGAGAAGGGTGGGGCACAGCTGCTGTGCTATACAGCCACTGACTTTGCTTGACAGGGACCTTGTTTAACATCACTGGCTGAATAAAACCTGTCAGCCTGGTATGTCTGATTGCTGTCACCACAATGGGTAAAGGAATCAGAATGTCAAAGCAATCTGTTCTTTGTTTTTAATAGCTTTATTTTGCTCAATTTATCAATATTAACTAATTAATTTTTCAGGCACTGACACTGGGACCAAACAACAATGCCAGTAATCCAAACACCACCACAATGGCAGTTGGTCACTGAATACTACACATATCTGAATCTAGATAAAAATTCAGATTCCCTAATTGTATTAATTTTATCATTCTCTTAAAAATTACTAAAAAATCCTTTTAAACCTGGGAGCTGCAACTCAAAGACATAATCTGCAAACAAGCAAACCAGTGAAGTAGGCTCTGAAAATGCCTTCTTTATGAACAATGAACTAAAAATTGCTCTGCTCCAATGCTCTGTGCCTACCACACATGATTTACTTTGAAATTCTCCATGTCCTTCCAGATTTGCCCCAACACCTGACGCCAGCTAAGGAGTTGTTAGTACAGGATCTAGGTGTGAAAATCTTGCTTTATTCCCTAGTCCCACCATGCACCAAACTGCCTCACTCTGAGATCTCTCTGTGTCTGGTTATGAGCATATGTTAAACTTTGATCAGCTTGTACCAGTCCCTGAAGTCATGCTACCAAAGATCAACAGCATGCTCCTGAATCAGACATCGAGTGCAAGGAACCCAGCTGCCTGGATAAACCCTTTTGGACCTGCAGACAAACACTGGAGCAGCTGGCTCTGTGGGATTATTTACACTAGTGGAAAGAAGAATAAATACCGAGATTTTAGAGTGATAAGTTTGGGGCTACTTTGCACAGAGGTAAATGATAGCACTGCCAGTAAGGCAGCAGGAAATCAGACTGCGATTTCCCTAGGGGTGCTGCACCTTTATATAATAGATACCAGAACATAAATGGCAATGGTCTTTTACCCTCCAGGAAGGTAATCCTAAGGTTCTTTCAGGGGCTTCACTGCTGTAAACAAAGTGGCAAGACATCTTCAGCAAACATTTACAACATATAGTTGTCACTTAATTAAATGCTTGAGTTACACTACATATTGAGTGACACTAATTGCACTGAAACTGGAATATTAGTAACACACAGCTCAGCTACAATTTCATTTTTGTACACAATGTTGTTGAATAGTTTCAGTGTGATTAAATGTTGAGTTGTCAAGGCACATATTTCCTAGAAGAGCTGCATCTGATAAAGTAGACAATAAGATCATGGAGAAGTATGTCTCATTGTGGAGACAAACCTACTACCCATTATCTGTAACTGCAAGATTAGTAATTCACTGTGTAGATCCCCTGAATCTGGCAGTCTCTCATTTTACCAGTATATTTCATGGTTTTGTAGAAAACAAACACAATATGGGAAGGCTCTTTGGTGGGCTTTTTATTGCTAAATATAGAAGTGGGTTGCAGGAAATGCTTTTTAATTTCTTCTTGCACAACAAAAAGTATTTGAAAGTCCATAGGGAAAAGCACTGAAACAAAGGAGAGAAACACATTAACCCAGAAGGAGTGGAAAAAAAGGAGGGAAAGAAAGATGGTAATGAAATTAAAGAGAGATCTTGGGAGTCTGCAGAAGGGAGAGCAAAGGACACCACAGGCAAATGAAAGAAGGAGCAAGAACAGAACAGCAAGGATGGCTGAGAAATAAACAAGAAATGAAAGGGAACAGGTAAGAGAAAGTGGTTGCAATGGGAAAGGAGCAAGGGTCCTGAAGTAGTGAAGGCATTTAAAAAAGACTTGCTGGAGGAATATGTAAAGCTCCCAGCTTCATCATCACCAATCGTATTTCTAGCTGGAAGACATTCATGAAACATTCTTAGTGTCTTTTGGAACAAAGAAAAAATAGTTAGTATGCAACTGTTCAGCCTGTCTAAAGAAGAAATCAGGGTAGTCCCTCTAACTTACAAATCAGAAATCGAGTTCCAGAGCCTGGCTGACTTCATTTGAATCACCTGGAAAGAGCTGAAACTTTTTCTCTGAAATTAATCAAAAGACTTAGTTTGCCATTTTGCTGTCATATAAATGCCAGAATTATTGGTTAACCTTGAAGTCAGGCAGAAATTTACTTCTCTTTACAACTACCAATCATTTCAAAACACCTCTAGCGTATATACAGGCCTATCTATATCTACGTATAAAATATAAAATGGTGGCCAATCAGCAATAGTATAACCTGAAAATAAAGACATTGTCTATATGCAAGAAGTAGTAGCAGATCAAGAAAACATATTGAACAAAAAACAGGCAGAAAGCCACCTGCCAAAAATCTCCCATCCCTGGGCTCTAACTCTTAAAAGATAAGGTGAAAATGCCTATGCCTGTATTCTTTTAGGGGCAGATAAAACTGGTATTACTGCAAAGTCTTTATATGTAGGAGAATATTAATAAAAATAGGTATGAAATTCTCAAGGTCCTCCATTTAAAAAAATTCAGAAAATACTTCCTTTTAGCTTTCGGCTCTTCAAGAGGATACTTTTCAGCACTCATTAAAATGAACTTTTGATATGAAATGGCTGATCAAAAAGCATGTTTTGCTCTCCTCAGAATGAAATAGATTTGCTTGGTTTTTGAACTCACCTTTCAAAAGTATGAAAAAAGTTATTAGCAATGTTTTGGACAGTACACCTGAAAAAAATCTGACAAATAGCTCTAAATCTTCTGAAATTACTTTAATAAACTAGGTCTGTTACACTGAAATTTTAGAATAGTGAGCATATAAAATGCACCAAAGACATTCAGCATTTTCAGAAATTGAGGCAATATATTTGTTCAAATTGTCTTGTGTTGCACTTAGTGCCTCTTTCCTTTTCAAATGCACAATATATACAAAACTGACAGAACTCAAACATGAAACAGTAGAGTTTGGGATGGTTTTTCTGTATTTTTTTGAAACGGACATTTTTGGCTTTTTCTTTTTTTCTTTTTTAATAATTAGCCATGAACATAAGGGGAGACTGGGTTCTTTTGATGGAAAAATCTTTGCTAAAGAGGTAAGCTAGAACTTGTAGTTACACTTGTTTGCCTTCCTTTGGGACAAACAATAATGTATATTCTTCCATTGTCCTAAGAAGCTAATAAATAAAGTAAAACAACAATTCTATCAAATCATTTTTTCCATAATTGACTGGAGCCATAGCTGATTTAACACCTTGAAAAACAAGAATTCAAGAACACGCATATTTTAAAAGCATATGATATTGGTTTTCTCTGGGCCAACATTATTTACCAGTTCTATCAAGGTGCTGTTATATTGCCTGCACACATCAATATAAACCTATTTCATCGAAAGCACAATTCAACTTCAGGAAAATATACTGTGAAATGATGGTTCCCTTGATTAATATTAGCTCTAGTGTAAGCTGCAATCTAGCAAAAATAATCATGAATTACCACCATCCCCAGAACCAGTAGTTAGGGGGAAAAGCAATGCATTGTAAACAGCAACACATTAATAACACTCTCAAAACTGCTGCAGCAGTGGCACCCTTTATACTCCTTACCCACATTATAGTCTCACTTCAGTCAGAAGAAAGTGTCATTTGACAAAAAAAATTATAGATATGCTAAAACCAGAAGACTAGCAAGCAACTCTGCATTCATCAAAAGCAGTATTATTTAGTGGCAGTAAAAGGTGCCTGTCTGAAATAATGCTACAGAAGAAAACATTCAGACTAGAATAAAGACTCATATTTTTCCCATACAAAATAGGTAAATCTAATACAAGTCCTTTAGTGTTTGATTATGGATGCCTGAGGTCAAAAGACCTGCATCCTGTTGCATCTCTTGGATAGAATGTCTCTCTGACTACCCTCATAAACCATTTGCATAAGTCAATCAACTTAATTTCCACCTGAATCCATCTTTGGAGCTCTTACAAGCTGAAGATTCAGAAATATTCAGATCATTTGCTTGCAAATATCACTCACTTTACTGAAATTTGTTGCCTAGTTTCATTTGTTCTTAAACCCTCAAAACCAATCCATGCAACTATCAGACATATCACACCTACCTGTCATATTTAGAAACAAATTTCTTTTCTCACATGAAATCTGGGCATGCTAACGTCCTTCACACTACTCTGAGCTCACAAGTAAGAGATGGTACTGAAATTTTCCATTTTCCCCATGACAGGACATATAAGACATTGTATGGATGCTCCCTCATGTTAAAAACTATTTCACATGTTTATATGTGATGAAGAGATGGGATGAGCTGTGAGGCCAATGGCACGTTGTGTTTCCAGCCCCATGTGCAGTCTGTCTTAAAGCTGGGCTGGATCAGGTCAGTCCTTGTGAGCACCACTGGAGTGCCAGAGTTCCCTTTAGGAGAACAGGCCTGGCGTCAGTCCTGGGGGCCTGGGTCAAGCCCAGCTCCTTCCATCTACACCCTGCTAGTAGGGGTTCATTGAAAACTCAACTTAGTAAATTTTCTCCAAATATGTAAGTAAACCCAGTAGACTTGGAAAGTGAACATATTCTGTAATGGCTAAACAACCTCAAAGGGGTCTGTGCACAGTACTGAGAAAATCACACTTGATTTCCCACTATTTGTTTTCAGTGAAGCCAAAGTATAACTAAAGCCAGGGAAAACTAAATGTTGTCTGCGATACTTCTGCCATGACTATGTGAGCTTAAGATGTTATTTAGTAACTACATCTCCTCTTCTTTCCTCTCACTAAAATGTGCATGTGAATCTGAAGTACACAATAAAGTATCAAGAGTTTCCAGCCTCGATGTTTCTGGATACAGACGATTTTTCTGAACAGACTGCTTCTTCTTTACTATGGATATGAAAGCAAGTTCCAGATAAAGTATCTTATGGAAAACCAGATTGGGCCAGCTGAGAGTTTAATTTGACATTATTTGACTGGCCATTTAATTTTATTTACTTAATTTATCAGCTCAAAAGAAACAAAGACAGGAAAAGCCATATTGGGAATTATCAAGCAAATAAAATTACACTTGAATTAACAAGCTGAAATTAGCTAAGTGATTTGTTGTGCAGCTAATCATCCTTGATGAAATCAGCCTATACTAATTTCTCAGCCTCCAAACCATTTGCACCACTACAATGCTACATACTGGGAATTTGCTGGATCCTGTGCACGACCACAAATGCATCTGAAAGTCCCACTTTCACTGGGTGGTTGGTTGAACTTATCTGTGTCACAGCGACAGGAATCTGAAAGATAAAACAGGAAGATATTAATGAAATATTGAACTAGAAAAAAAGACTAAAAGCACTGCCAAAATTAACATTTAACCATTTAACACTTAAGAGTGTAAATTAAAAGTACTAAACAAATATTTTATACAACCTAGCACAGCAGGACCAGGAATTTTTTGAAGATAGAAATTACTGGTTTTAATTTGTATTTTATCTCAGTTTGCTTTACTTCTTATATTGTTTTCACGTGAGCACTTAGAAGTAGAACAATTGTCAATGACAAAGCAGAAAAGGGTAGTAATTTCCAGTAATTTATCTCCTTCAACTGAAGAAAAAGTGGGATCATTTGCTAGTAACACTCAAGGAGGAGGAGGCAATACCTCCTTTCTACTATAGAACACAAAAGCTGTGAAAGCTCTGCTTGGGATGAACATTTTAAAACTTATGGCTTGCTTAACTTGCACTGAAAACTGTGTGAATTGTTATCTGAAAGAGCTCTGACTCAATGATATTAATACTTAATATGTCATGGAATAGCAGGAAAACTGTCAATGTTGTGGTAAACATGGAAAATTCCAGATGCTCAATTGCCAATGTCTAGAGGAAGAAATAAAAAGATGTAGATAGTCACAGACCAATCCAGCTTTACATCACAGAGCTACTGATACTGGGCAACGTGGTTGCATGAAAACAAATGTCAAGTTTGATTCCATTCTTGGGACAAGATTGCAGCTTTGGCTGATACTTGTATAGATATAATAGGACTGAAATTTTTAAAGATGCTTGATTTAGTGACATGTAGCATGCCTGCATTATTAATATAGTTAACTAGATTGACTGATCACAAACAGCAGCTGTCACTAAAGGAGCAGCTCAGACTGACAGTGTGTCTTTGCAGCATTCAAAAGTTATACCCAAGACTGAGAAGGAAACATAAATTTACTTCCTAGCAGTTATCCACATGACTCTGGCAGAGTAAAAAGAACAAAATGCTTGGATCAATTAGCAAGGTTGGACATGGCAAAAAAATGCAAAGATACATTGCAAACAAAAAAGAGCACAAGGTAGAGTTTGGGTACCATGGTGTAGAAAACAGCAGTTCTGGAAGGAATCTCAATATTGCAGTGGATGGACAACTCCAGCAGACAGAAGGGATAGCTCAGCAAGAAAACTTAATTGATATGATATTTGGGTACACAAACAGTGAAATATAGCCTAGATGGGCATGACCATTTAACTCATACCTTAAAATTAGATCATTGCTAATATATTACACAGATTTTGAGACTATATCTTTCTTAAAAATATGCTGAAGAATTAAAAAAAGAAAGATTAAAAGTGTCATAAAAATATTTTGTAGACTTCTCCAGCTCTCAAATGCCATTAACATAAGCGTTACAGTGTTATATCCATTTAAATTCTAAATAAGATAATGGAAAGCTGGTTAGATTACCACAGACAAATACTACACAGAGAGAACCAACTCAAGGGCTAAAGAGTTTTTTATTCCAGCACAGAAGCATATAACCAGAAATTGGAAACTTAAGGCAGGTACCTTCAGAGTAGAATAAGCCACATGTTTCTACGAGCAATTATGACTTTCTGCCAGCTCCTGCTTTCAGATCACAGTCGTATATATTATTTCTCAAAGCTGCCCTTCACTTAACCAGAAATTTCTAGGCTGAAGACAGATGTAACTGGATCAAGTGTAAGAAACTGAGATACAAGGTGTTAGTTTAGCTAACCCAACACCTTGCTCTGGCTTTACCTGTGCAAAATGACCAAAACTGTACTGTTGGCCAGCATTTTTCACATAGCAGAAAACTGCTGAAGTAAAAATCTGGTTACACATCCAGCGACTGCGGATTCAGCTGTGTTTACATGTCAATTAATGACATGATTTCTGGTATTTCAGTTAAGCATCAGTAGTTCTCCACGTTCCCAAAATACCTTTTAGGTATGCTTTGTCCCAATTACACTGGTAACTGTTTAGTAAAAGCTAAATATGAGAACACTAACAGAAAAAGTAAGTTCTGGTGCATTAAGCATTGTCATAAATTTTCATTCCTTTTACTTAATTTAGTGACTGTTTTTTAGGGGTTCTTGCATACATGATCTGGTATAAAAAGGGCTTGTGGCACGTTGTCAAACTGACAAAAAAAAACCAAAAACTGGCTTGGAAATACTGTTAGCAATACATTAGCTTAAATTTGCTTTCTATCAGCTGAGCTCTGATGCAGTTATTGGAGAATATGACAGAAGGCGGCCAAAAACCATATTTTCAAATTCTTCAAAGTAAAAGACTCACTAAGTTCAGAAACAATTCTATAAATTTTCCGCAGCGTGAAAGCTTAAACAAAATAAGGGAATTATTCATAGTCTCAGAATACTGGAAAGAAAAGCTTACATTAACTATCAAACAGTCTTAAAGGATTCTGAGGAGGTTATCTAGACAAGTTATTGAAAATTAAGTTAGAAAAAACACAGATGAGGAGGATGCAACGACTTTCTCTTCGAAGATAGAGAGGAAACACAGCAGATGAAGAAAGGACACAAACTGTATTTGGAATTGGCATTAGTAGGTGTGTGACAAAATATGCTGGCAAAACTGTCATCTTAAGGCACAAATGCATGAAAAGAATTATATTCATTTGTATTGTGTGAATGCAAAACAGGAGGAATTGCACTCAGGTCTTCTTGAAAAAGACTCCTTTATTTTAAGTCTAGTGCTTTATTACATGATTTATTGTGAATTTTTGAATTATTGAAAAATTTGCATCTTTCCCTAAAAATTATGAAAACAGCAAACTAATTACCCATTTTGTTTTGTTTTGTTTGGTTTTGTTTTATTTCTGGGAAGGAGTGATGGGTTCTTGCAGTACTAATGCTATAAGTGAGCTTGTTTTGGTTTGCTCTGGTTCTGGCTTTTTGTAAAAAAAAAATAAATTATTTTCATTAGGTTCTGGTTCAGACCTTGCAAGTTAATAAAATTATGACTGACTCAGTGGTATGTGGTACTCAAACAGGATGCAGTAGCCAAGTTGAACAGAAAATACAAGGAAAAGCTTCAGGAGAAATTAGGAAAATTTGAAACAGAAATAACAATAACTTTTTCCAGAATCCCTGCAGGTGTCCACACTCATGTGCTGGGCATTCTGGTGAGAATAGAGAACTTGCTGAATCTGTTCTAAAACAAGTAAGAAAGTAGTAGGGGCAAGTCTAACAAAAGAAGTAGCCAAAATTTGTTTTAATAACAGGGCTTAGAAGCAAGAGCTTGTGGGAGCTTAAAAAAAGAAATAAACAAACAAACAAAAAAAATAAAAAAAACAACAAAACCCAGCATAGCCAGCTCTTCAAACTGAAGGGCAGCCTGTGTGAAACAATCATAAAGTCAGAAATGCAGCCAAAGTAGAAGCCAATCTGCAACCCAGGAACACTCTTATTCTCCTCAAAAGCTACAATGCCATTACACCTGTATTTACAAAAACATACATTAATTTTTAAGGTGTGGAAAAAGAAGTTGCTAATGTATGTACTAAGTGTCACATTACAGGTGAGTTCTTTGCCATGAGATGTCAAGATGAAATGAGCTTTTACCATATGCTGGCTGATTAGGTAACATTCCCTTTTGACAGAAGGCTTGTAGTAAATGTTAAAATACTTTATGGGATATTGCAGCAAAACATAGGTAGCAAACAGATAGCTGCTGTTGTGAATCTCTCACCTGAATGGCAAGATATGTCATAACAGGCTGATGTGTTAAATAGTTGAGCAGAGAGCTAGGAACATACAAGGCTTTTAGCTAGAGTAATTCTAAACTCTCTGTTCGCTGTACCACAGAAAAGATGATCTTTTGTGTTGTACAAGTCACCAGTTAATGAATAAACTTCCCACACTACCACTGAGGCCATTAATGGCTATATTTTGTATAATTATACTTCAACAATAGGGAGAAGGGTATTTAGAATTTATGATGAACTCTATTTATCATTGGGATCTGTACAATATTTTTCATCAGACTTCTCAAATTTTATTCTTTTCAACTGTGAGGTCATATCAGAATCTTACCCTTCAAAGAAGGATAAAATCATGGCCTCTAACCTTATTCTGAAAGAGGTGGTAGGCAAGATGCCTTTACTACCCCACTTCAAAACTGTGAAAGATAAGAGCCAGAGTATCTTGCAAAATAATAATCAGGAACACAATAACTGTGCTTATATAGGGTTTTCATTGCCAGTTTCCCAAGCAGTAATTAATTAGTCCACAGGCCAACTGCATGAAAATTAATCAGGAGTTTTAAATCGCATAAAATGACCACTTCAAAAATCAAAGATAATTTCCATGTTCATATTTTTAATAATAATAAAAGAGGCAAAGAAATGCCAAGCATGTAAAATGCGGGCAGAATACCCACTCATTTTCCTTGTGTGTGTGTGTGTTTGTTTGGTTATTGTTTGTTTGTTTGTTTGTTTTTGGTTTTTTAAAATTTTTTCTTTTTTTGTTCTTTTTTTTCCCGGTTTTCAGGAAACAATAGAAAGGTTTGAATTCTCAGTAATGAAAACAGAGCATTTTCCTTCATGCCTAGATAGCAGGGACATCAATTTTATTTAAGTGCCAGCACTTAATAATTTTCAGTCAATTCTTTCTCCTTTCAGAATGGAAATTCATTCTACTACAAACTTCTTTAGAATTATTTTCCAAATTCACAATTTGAGCAAATATTTTAACTTTAATAATGCCTTCTGGATGACTGCATCAATAGAGAGTCATTACTGTTTAAATGAACAAAGAAAGTCTTTGCCAATGAAATTAACAAAAATATCCTAAATGATTAGCAAAGTTTACGGTACCTTTGCCTTATTTGCCCTATATTAATCATAGACAAAAAAGGAAACCAAATATTACACTAAGGAACATTAGCTCTAAGCATTAATGGGAAAATATATAGAATAGTTATTTTGTTTAATAAGAAGTGAAACTCTTGAGAATTGAACTTCAGTGAAATTTAGAACATAAGAAATGAGTATTCACTACTAACACATAAAAAGTATGCCTTTGCCAAAATTTTTCTTTATTACTATGTTCTGCTGGCTAGTTTGCACTGTAATGTATTTCATATGTAATAGAGGTGCACCATTAAAATTTTCATGCCAGCTGATGTTTCCTGACATATCTACCATCTGCCAGAATACTAAGAGTTGGTATAAGCAAAGTGATATTTAAAATGGAAGGTGCATGCACTGTAAACAAAGTAAATTGCTAAAGAAATATTTCACTTGCTATAGGACCTTGTTATATTTCAAACTGTTTTCACATTTTGAAAATTTGACTGTACAGCTCCTTCTAAAAATTAACTCTTCTGAAAGATATTCTGACATCTCCATATTTCTTTTTTCTCATGGTTCAGCTCCTTTTCTAAATGATCTTTTTTTCTTAAATTTTGGATAAAAATTGGAAATTTCACATTGCTTCCTATTAGGAAAAGAACAGAATGAAGAAGATTGGGCAGATCAGCTCCTTTGGTATTTAGCAAACCTCCATGGAGATCCTTTCTTGGTGGTCAGCACCAGGTTTATGAGGTAGCAAACTTGATATGGGAACAGGAAGGATGTGAAAAAGGGACTCTCAAATTGTTTGAATAAATAAGAAATAAAAGGCAAAATTTATCCAAAGTGTGTAAGACATGAAAGTCCCTGGTTGTACCTGCTCTAAATGTGTAATTCCAATTATTTTAAAGGTAGACTCTTCTAGATAAACGCCTGGTGTTACTAATACAGAGTCCCTGTGGGATGCTTTATAAAGCCACTGGCAATCTGTTTGCTGTGGTTTTTACATGGTGCTTCAGCTTGGACACTTTCAATGACAATGCCATGAAGACCTCTCAGATCTGCCATACATCACTGTCATTTCTGATGAACTGTGATGCTAAAATAAAATGGCACCAAAAAGACAGTGGAACTCTTGTGCAACTTTTAGACATGCTAGTGAGCACTTACACAAGTAATGTTACTAGAGTTAATGGGGTGCCTGACAATGTGAGTCAGCAGCAATAGAAATGGCTCCACAAGGAAGGGCTTCCTCAGTAAGCAATGCATTCAGCACTGAAAAGGAAATAAATTCTTAGCCAGACTTATAAGCCCTAGGACCAAGTTTAAAATGTAAGTGTCTTGTTTGCTCTTTTCAGACAACTTGTGTCTGATCAGTGATTGGCAATTTTCTTTAATTTTTCTCATTTAGGTGAAAGGTTGAGGTAGTGGTAATGGCATAAAGGCTGCAGATAAAGAATGTAGTCTTCTGGGAATTTCAGCCTCAAAATCCATTTCCCAAGTAATTCCAATGAAATATACTATTTGTAACTTTCCAAAATTTTTAGAAAAACCTTTTATCAAAAAGATTTACAGATCATTAGCACATTATTACTACCACTTTAAAATGTCTCTTTCCTTAGCTATGTGCAATAGCTCTAAAGCAGTGTTTGGTAATGCCATTCAGGCCAAGATTGACTCATGACAGAGGATGAGTTAAAAGATTCAGCAGTAGAAAAAAAGTACATTATTCCATTTGTAAATTCCAGTGTCTGTCTCAAGATTAATGAACAGAACATTAATAACTCCTACCCACAAAAGCAATGTGGTTTTGGAGGAAGCTTCCAGTAGTGTAATGAGAGCAAGCAGCCTGTTCATTGTAGCACAGAAATTGTTTATGCATGGATTAAATGTCATGCTTGCATGCAATTCTAGGAACCACTCGTGGTAAAGGAGTGGCCCATTTACTCCTGTCTTCCTAAATGAATAATGTTTTCCACTACCTGACACTCTGCATCATCATTTACTTTCGTGCAAAATGTGCACAAGATACTTTCAATTTAGAGCAGCAACTTCTGTCACCCTTATTAGATCCATTTAGCACAGAGCTGGACAGTAACAGAGAGTGCAGAGCATCTCATAACCAGGAACAGAAATGTCCTGAAACTGTCACATTTTAATGTGAGAATGCATATATAGTTCTTGACAAATTTATCTTAAAACTAGTGTGTCCCCCCACCTCTCTGGGTCCTGAAGGCAGAAAATTTTCTGCAGTCTTTAGAAGTTTTTGCTTTTCTTTACAAAAGTTCCAACAACAGGAGATAACCAAAGCCTTTACTGTGCACTCCTTCGATCAAGTACAATGGAGCTCCACTGTACTAAGCAAAGTAAAGCTTACATGGAGTCAGATTCAAAATCCAAATAAACTGCATTTTCATAGATGAAGACTGTAGCCAGTACCTAACATGCAGTAAAAAGACCTAAGCAGACCTTGCACCAGCATGTCTTTTATAAGACCAGGAAAGCCAGGTATGTGGGTGTGTGTACCAGAATTTTCTTGTTTCTACAACACTGATCCAGTAAGAACATCCTGCAGCAATCCTTTTTCCAAGCTGCAAAGACATCTGTCTTAAGCAAAGGTATGACTGCTGCTAGGAGAACAACCCAGATCCTGTCTAGCTTTCTAGTGAAGGGCAAAGGAGTGTTATTATTTCTGCTTCATTAAAGGTGCACGGCTCCAAAACAGGTGCGAAAAATGAGCCTGAAGGCTCACAAGTGTTTTCCGCATAGAGAGAAAAGAGATTTCTCCAAGTCTGGACGATTGGTTGTATCACTGATTACAGGTTTTTACCACAAGGACGATAACAGAACTACATCTTGAAGAGAAAGTCCCAGTTTGCATGCCAAACTGAGATTAAAATAACAAAACAAAACAGAACAAAAAACCCTAAACAAACAAAATCAAAAAACAAACAAAAAAGAAGAAATTATTCTTTACCCCTAGAGATTTAAGCTTGTCTACTTTCTGATTCTTATTTGTATGAATTACAGAATCATAGAATACCAGACTGAAAGGGGACCTCAAGGATCACCTGCTCCAGCTTTTCTTGGAAAAAGCACTGAAATTCAACTAGGCTATAGCTTCCAGAACTCTAGCAACTCTAGCAACAACAACAAAAAAACATTAATCGCTCAAAGCAACAACCAGAATTCTGAAACACTTGGAGACTGCACAAGAGCCCATTCAAGACAATATATTGGTGCTATGAAGGCAAACCAAATGGCCTCAACCTAAGCACTTTTATAACCAATCAGATGGAAAACCTCAGAGCTAGCAATACAAACCAGTTATTTCTTGTTTCAAATATATGAACTTTGAAATGTGAGCTGCCAAAAAATGACAGCTGCAGGAAAAAGGTGACCTTTTAACAATAACCATTGATTCTAGAGTATTTTAAACAGGTCAAAATTGGGTGAACTCATTGGAAAAATTAGACCCTAGCTTTCAAAACCCAAGAGAAATGTACTAAAAAACCAGGAATTTACTAAACACTTAACTCTCACAACCACCCAAAAAAGCCCAGTTGAAATCCAGGATTAGCACATTTGTGTCAAGTTGATGGTTTTTAAGTCCATTACATGAACATCACACTTACAATAAAATATTATTTTCATCAAAATAGTGATCTTATAATCAGTATAATGAAATGATCTTATATAACTGATCTTTCAAATATCTCCACCCCCCAAGAAAAATGTAGGGAAATTCCTGACATATAAAGTAATTTGTCTACTGAAATGACAATTCTCAAACCCAACTTACTTCTTTGTAGCCGAAAATGATACGCCCATCATTGAGAAGGGTGGCCTGAAAAGTGAAACTCCCCAGGTTGTAATTATCCTGCAGATGTACGTGGTCCCACTGGACAACTAGTGCTGTGCCTGCGAACCCCAGAGTAGGGGCAGAGAGGCAAAAGGAAGAAAAAAATGTGAGAAATATATTAACTGACTGTAGGAAAACTGCTTAACTGCAGTTACTTGAAACAAGAACAGTGATTTGTCTCTTTTTAGCAACTTTCAGCTCCATGCCTTGAAATGCCAAAGATATTACAAACACAAGCTGCAACTGAAATCCTCTTACATGTAGACAGTGCCACACAAGCACCTCAACTACTGCTAAAGCAAGAGTGGCCAAAAAATTGTTTGAAATTGCACAAGAAATCAACAACCACTAAAGGTAGGACCCAGTAGTTCAGGTGTGCTGCCATTACCACTTCTCTGCAGTGGCTTTCTTTACACTAAATACATAAATCCTGATTACTTTGAAATGTGAAGTGCTAATAGCATTCCCTGCTTAGTAAAGGTTATTATTTAAAAAATTCAGATTCTTCCATTAACTATGTATCAATGAAATAGCATTTTTTTTCTGCATGGCACAAGCCCTTGCTAATGTTCTGCAAATTGAAAAATATTAGGTGTTGGCAATAAATAAATGTAGTTTAAATCAAACTCACTAGGAATTCATAGACGGGGTAAATATAGAGTCTGGTAGGCAGAGATTTAGTTGCAAGAGCCTTGTTGATATTCATGGAAGTTCACTGACTGAATATCCACTTACCACACTAAAAATATACCTCAAGCAACTTGCAAACCCTGTGAGCATGTTTTACAGATGTTGAAAAACATATCACCAAAACTGTTTACTGAAAATAACATTTTCATCTTTATATGCCTTCCTCAACAACTTCTCTTTTTAGCAGTAATGGGAGTTACGTGCTTTGATTCACACTTTAATTTGCTTTCTTCCTGGAATGTTTATGATGGGTCAGTACATACTGCACTGAGTCCAACACGTTATTGTGCCTTGTGTCTTTCTCTATAGTAGATACTCATTAGTTGTGCACACAGTGCGTTTTTTCCTTTGTGACCACATTCATTAACTACTTTCTGAATATTTATTTGATTGTATTAAAAATTATTTTAAATGCAAAATAGCTTCTAAAATTATTAGGGCAAAATTAGCCAGAATTTTCTGTAGTCAGTCACTGAGTACTTCAGATCTATGTGCACCTCAGAACCCCAAGCTAAAATGGAAATCAGCTGCCACCCAAAGTGTCATCTCATTCCAGGGGCTTTTATGCAGATTTGTGTGTACCTAAGCTCCTTGCAGTTAGCTCCACCAGCGAGACTTTGAAGGATCCCCACGCTCTGTGCCTGCCCACTGCAGCTGCTGCTCTCCAGCAGAGCACTTACCCATGGGGACAAAGCACAGATGAGTAAGAAATAAGGTGCTGAAGATACAATCTGCTCAGTTCCTTTTTTACTTGTGTTAAGATAGAAAATTCTTTGTCCTAAAGCAGATGGAGTTCGAAAGATGATGCATTAAACATGAAGAGGAATCCAAAATATCAAAGAACTGTTCAACCTTGTTGTGAAAGCCATGTGATACACCCTGATACACCTGGTGTGAAGACTGGAAGTCAGGACTATGAGAATTAGCAACATCTCCAGAATCCTCAGATTCTTTAAGTAAAGATAACAAATCTCTGGCCATAGTGTTAAATAATTTATGAAGTGAAAATTATATCTTTTTCTGTTTCAAAATTCTTCATGCAAGGAATAGGATTTTCTCAAGTAAGGGTTTTATTGGATTTTTAACAAACAAATGTTGCAATGACTAGCTTGTAAGGAAAGGATATGACTAGGTGTAAAAGCTATAGAATACATTTTGATAACCGATCTAAAGAATAACAAATAATATTGGAAATACGAAATGTTTTTGAACATACTGGGAATTTTTGCTTAAATTCACTATAAATAAACATACATAAAATGGCACAGGTGTATCCAGGACAATTCAGTAGTCATGGGTCTCATGATACTAAGTCATGATACTAAACTCTCTAAGTTTTAACTGCCACTGTAGTTGATCAGTAAAGGCCTGAGGTAAGGCACCAGATGCCTTTTAAGCACAGAGGCTCTGTTTCTAAAATATTGATTACAACTGACTTCAAGAGAAAAATATCCACACATTCGAGGGCTTTGAAACTTCTCACAGAGTTTGAAGTACAACATTGCAGTTTCCCTTTTCCTCTTTCAATCTTTTTTACAAGGAACTGTTGAGAACTCGTGGTGTAGATGAGTGTATTGGATTCCAATTCTGGGACTCCATGAACACTTAGTCATTGACAGGTTTATTAACCTTATCCCTGCCCTGCTTCTGTAGTATCTTGCTATTGCACTCCACTGCCCACTCCACAAAGGTAGTGGGCAGATGGCATTCACTATATATATTTTAAAGTAACAGGAATTTACACTGTTATAAAAGACAGATTTTTCCCTTTAAAACTCATAAAATTGCACATTTGAGTTTATATACTTCAACTCCCAGAAGTATCTTCTCAATTAAGAAAAGGCATTCATGACTCTTTACTGTGTTCTAAATTAGTAATTGCTTATAGATGTCTAGCCACATGCTTTATATTACTCTAAATTTAAAAAAAACCAAACCAAACCAAAACAAATTGTAAAAGCCTCAACGTTTCCTTCAAAAATAGTTATATAGGAAAATAAGAAGAGCCAAGGGATACAGACACATTTAGTTATCAAGGACTGCTACATACCATTATCAAAGTATCTGACTGTTGAATTTCTTGACACACTGGGGTCAAAATTTGCCATTAAGGGTGCAATATATTGAGTAGCTGTTAGCATTCGATGCACAACTTCTCCAGTATATATGAAACCTACAATAAAAAAAAAAAATTGAGACAATTTCAGTAAATTCTGAAAAGATTTAATAGAATGGCAGGTTGAGTTAGGCATTGCCAGAGCATTAAAGGGTCATCTGAGAGAAATTAATCCCACCACAAATTTTATAGTTGATTAAATAAGAGCTATAATTTCAGAAAAACATCTGTGATGGCTGCCAGAAAAACAAGATTCAAAATGAATAATGGAACAAATAGTTCAAGAAGTTTTTGTACAAAAATAAAAACAGTGAAAAGTCAAGGAAGAATAACTCTAGTTAAGGGCAAAATGCAAGTATGTGGCACTATGAAAATAAGCCATTTACCACCAGGCATATTCCATTGTGCTTTCTTCCACTCTTCGCAAAAATCTGCAGTTTGTTTTGCTTATGCAATTTAAAAACTCTTTAAAAGTTGTCCAACCCTTTTTCATATTTCTAGAGACACAGAGTAAGAGCCTATTTCAGACAAGAGGTGACAACCTTTCAGAAAAAAAAAAGAGTCAGATGAAGAGTGGAACAGATAGGACTTTTTCAGGATTACAAGGCAAGTGACATTCCTAGTACATTCTCTGCAGTGTCAGGTCTCACTAGTGTGTCCTATTCATCCCTGAGTCAACAGTAGTCCTCAGATCAATAGTGGGCTTCTTTCATCTGAAGTGCTCATCCAAAACCTCTTACTGGTTTGGAATTGGAGTCCTTTCTTTGAAAGAAGACCAGTCATCTATGGAGAATCCAGTAATTCTGCAGTTTTCTTCAAAGCAAAAATCAGTGTATTTTAATAGCAAGAACCTTCTATTTTAAACAATAAAGGCTCCACAAATTAACTTGTGTTGTTTAGGTTTGCCAACTCCACTCCAACTGGCTAACAGAGCTAATTATTTTAAGACCTCCCAGACCAAAGCTTGGATTTAAAAACTCCCATTACCCCAGAATGAATCTTTTTGTTAACCCTTGCCTTTAAGTTGATTTGAGCTACAGGCAGATCTTCAAAACTGAGGTTTGCACATTACCTCTCCTCCTAAGGCATTTATCAGATGGTGCCTTATGATGTTTGTGTTTTTTCTACTTCTGTTGGTTCAGTGAAGTATATTCCAACAGCAAACATCTCAACAAGAATAATATTAGAGCTGAAAATTTTCTAACATGAAAGATTTTATTACAAAGAAATATCAAAGAAATTTAATTCTTTACTGGCCAATTATAGTATTAATTTCAACAGTATCTCTTCTGGTTTATGTTTCCTTTTCCGTCTTCAATC
The DNA here is from genome assembly GCA_013400915.1 of Pardalotus punctatus. Taxonomy (NCBI): domain Eukaryota; kingdom Metazoa; phylum Chordata; class Aves; order Passeriformes; family Pardalotidae; genus Pardalotus; species Pardalotus punctatus. Next base: position 1,277,539 of record VZTX01020707.1, on the reverse strand, counting down.
TCTCTTCCTTTACAACACCTTTCACTGCCAAGCCAAGAGGTCTTTTCTTTTTACATTTAGTATCATGGCAATACAACATGTGATGAAGGAGCCTATAAATCTAACATGATTGTGAAATTCTAGAACCAAACACAAACCCATTCAAAACTGTTTTTAATATTTAGTATTAAAAACTATTAGTGTGCAACCTCACTTTCTTAACAATATCTCCATCTTAACTGTGAGATGAGAGGGTTCATTAACAGACTTGTTTGATATGATATAGGAAATCTCTGAGTGCATGAAAAGATAATGTTTCTGGAGTGCTTTAGGCATCCTTCTGCTCTCCTGAAGTATGTAGTCAAATGCTTAACAACTGCTCATGTAACTAGATCTAGAAGTCATAAGATGCTATAAACAGATAAACAAACAAGGTGGTTCTCTGGAGTAATTCTCCTGCATGGCTGCTTATAGTTAACATCATGTTCTGTGAAGTCACTCATGTGGCAATGATAGAAGACCTAGGAAAAAATCAAGTGTGGGGAAAATATCTCAAAAGATTCAGTTGCAAAGATCTGGCATCTGAAATAGGGGTGAGCTAGGAATGGAGGTGGTTTTCTTCATTTAAAACATATCAATATATTCAAAAGATACAGTATTTTAATATCTGGGCACTTCCTAATGACTAAATTAATTCTGAGGATTAAATGAAAACTTTTCCTTTTTTTTTTTTTTTTTTTTTTTTTTTTTTTTGTAGGGGGCAGAGAGGGAGAGTGGGGGGCAGATTCCTCCAACTGAATATCTAAATATCACTTTTCTCTTTTGGTAATTGATAGGGAGAGAGAAACACCAGTTAAAAAAATATCTGCCCACTCATATTTACAAGTAATTTATAAATGTGAACTTTCAGAATATATAAGTATGTCTAACTTTACTCTATTACTCATTTTAGGATAGCCAACTATCCTGTCAAAGTACAGTCCCTGAAATGCATTTTTACTATTTCCTGTTTATTATTGTTTGCTTCTAAACTGTCATTCGCTAGATAAATAATCCCTTATGCTTATTTAGACATTTTTAATAAACATTATTTCATAGAAGTATATTTCATATTATGTGCTGCTTATTATCCCTGTGGACACATGCTCACATATTTTAACACAATTGTGGGTAGGTCTATAACCTTGAAACCATTCCTCAAAAAACATTTTGAAGACACTACAAACAAAACCTTTGAATCCATATTCATATATTATAATTAGCCTTAACAGTTCAGTACTTATTCATCCCTTGCACAATGATCCTATACTTACACAGTTTCCCTTTCACGCTTTCGTCCCATTTACAGTATAAATGTCACCATTATAACTAATAATGGGGCAGATACAATAGGAAAAGAAAGGACTAAATTGTGCTGGAACACATAACTAAGTAAATCAGCCCAAGTAATTAGTAACCACCGAGCGTATTTCCAAGTGTTTGCCGGATGCAGCTCTACTATAGACAAAAATGGAAAGCAGGAGGTGGATGATAGCTGGGAAGCAGGCAGGCCTTGCATGAAGATCATTCTAATGAGAACTCCAGTCATGCATTGGAACAAGTTGAAAACAAACACAAAGTCATTTCAAATCATCCTAGAGATTCAAAAGACAAAGCCACTGTTGACCATGGACATTTTATTATTGCAACTACTACTTAAGAAGAGGAACAAAGGTAAAATTAACTTATTCTGGAATGGAATTCTGCAGAAAATTGGCTTATATTATCTGTGACCTAATTTTCTGACAGTGCTAAATGCTCATGGTTGATTCATTTAGTCAAGGAAGAATTTTTCAGACCTGCAATTTCCTGAACCACTTAATCTCTCCTTTGTGGGAGGCACTGGTAGAGTTCTTTTCCAAAACCCTCCACAAGTACTGTACCTAGAAGCATAATATGCTCCTGGAATGAAGACAAATAGGAAAAGTGCTCCGCATTTTGTAAGTTTAATATGTATGTATAAATTTAACTAAAACTAAGGCTGAACTAATACTAAAACCACTTGTAAATCAAGAAGAATTTACTTCTGATTCTCACAGTGTACAAATTTACACCCACACAAACAGGGAAAAAAAAATATATATAACCACTTTAGCATGAAAGCACAGTTCCACTTGATGAAGGACCCTGACTTGATTTAAAAATGAATTTTATGTCTGAATTCCACCCACTCCAAAATATTCTTCTTATCTGTTGCATGCTAACATATTAAGTTTACAAAGAAATAAAATATACAAGGTTACAACACTCCACACATAAGATTTATTTGATTTCTTTTTTATACTCTTAGCTGTGCACAAACTCAGTATCACTTAGAAAGTTTTTTACAATGTTTGCCAACAGTATAACAAAATATCGTTTCAAGGCACCACAGGCAATGAGTCCTCTGAAGTTGCTATTGAGTGCCTAAAAGAGATGGTAGCATAGTGATATGCTGACAACAAAAAAAAAAAAGAAAAAAAAAGAAAGATCTAGGTTGATAACCATCTTCTAAGCTAGTTGACAACTAACTTATAAACCCTAGTGTCTCTCTGCGGTGGGTTGGCTTTTGCCATCTGCCATACGCCCACCTAGCTGCTCTCTCACAGCCCCTTCTCAACAAGATAAGGGGACTAAATAAAATGAAAAAATGGTTGTGTCCAGACATAAACAGGCAGAACACTTGCCAGTTGATGTCATGGGCAAGAAAGAATTGACTTGGGAAAGTTAATTTAATTATTTAATTCACTGCCAGATAAAACAGGTTTGCATACAGAGAAAGAAAGACAGATTAAAACACCTTCCTTCCACCCCTCCCTTCTCCCCTGGCTTAGTTAGTGTCACTCCTTTATTCCCGACTCCTCTACCTCCTCTTCCCCATTGAGCAGTGCACGGGGAAGGGGAATGTGACTTGTGGTCAGTTCATAACACTTCATCTGTGCCACTCCTTTCTTCTCTCCTTTTTTTCCCACTGTAGATCTTTCCCATGGGCTGCAGTCCTTTCGGAAAAACGTGCTCCTGTGTGAGTCCTCCATAGCCCATGGTTCCTCCAGGACATTTCTACCTCTCCAGTGCTGGATCCACCACAGGCTGTGGGGTGGATATCTGCTTCAGTGTGGCTCTTCCATGTTCTGCAAAGAAATTCCTGCTCCAGCCTGTTCTCCTCCACAGATGCTCTGGCGTCTGGACAACCTCCTCCCTCTACTTTTCACTCCTTGGTGTTCACAGTGGTTTTTTCTCATGCTTTTTCCTTACTCCTGACACTGAAGTTCAACAGTTTTTACCCTTTCCTAAATAAGCTCCCCTAGAGGTGCCACCAGGGTGGTTCATGGGCTCAGCTGTCCCCTGCAGTGGATCTCTCTCTGTCTGGTAAGGGACATCCCCCCACCTCCTTCTCTAGACACCACGACATAAACATTACCACAACCCCTAACACAACCTAAAACTTAACTTAATATTTTGATTGTTTCATATATTACTTACATCATATTTTATTTTGTATATCAACTATTTTACCTAATATGCAAAAATAACATTATTCACCTGAATTACTGGAATTTCTCGTATCTTGTTAAGAGTTTAAAAAATTTAGTTATTTTTAGATTAGTGATTTTCCAGTAGTTGCAGCTGAAACAGCACTTGATGTACTAGACTTACCCTTAGTAATTGCTAGCTCTTGCCCAGGTTAGGTTACTCACACTATATAATAACTTTTGTCTTCTAAAAAGGAAAAAAAAATGTTGTGGCAAAAAGAAAATGACAGAGAAAAAAAAAAACCCATTATGTCTGCTGGTGCTAAATAAGAGCAGTGAAATAACCTGATGTAAAATTATGCCTTCAAATAGCCATTTCATTTCTTTCATAAAGAGCACATAAAATTTATAATTGATTGATCCAGAGCTGCAAGTTTTCTCTTTGTTGAAAGTCCAGGGGGATGTAAGACTTTTTTGTAACTGTTTTAATTAACGCTGCTGAGAATTTTGAGTTGTATTTTGTTTTCAGGATGTTTCTTGTTTTACATCTCACTGTTTTTGACATACCACATTTTTATCTTGCATTCTTTTTCTTCTCTTCAGCAGTAACAGTAAAAACCTAATGAATCTATTCTTATTTCTGGAAATAAACTAAGCAAGGCCTCAAAAGAGACATTTACATCCAATGGAAGGATGGGGAAATGAAACATCAGGAGTAGTGTTGCTCATGTATTTATTTTTTGGTAAAGCTGACAAGTATTGCATAGGTGTATAAAGCATAGCCCAGAAAACTTTGCATTGTATCTTTTTCAACTATGCTGAAATGTGCTTTCCCTGTGCTTTTCCTGATATTTCTCCACCAGCTATTTTTTTTATGAAGCAAATTCAAGAACGTTATGCTATCAAGCCCCTAAAATATAGTGGAATGCTGAATTCTAGAAACAGATAATGCAATTTACTTTCACGCCTTGTCCTATATAACCATACTAATTTTTCTTTGATATTTCAGAGAAGTAGGCTTTAAGTAATGTCATTTATCCCCAGATGGCTAATTTATTGTTATGTCTGTGGAAGACTGTTATCATCACTGTAATTGCATGAAGATTACAGTGTAATTAAACAAAAGGATAACAGCAACTCCAGATTCCTCAGACAATCCATGGAAGTTAAATACCTTAATGAGCTTTCAAGATCAGTGTAAAATGAACCAATCTCTCATGCTATTTTATGATTTTTTTCCAGCCTTCTGGGAAAAATGAATTCAAGAGAGATTATACATATTTTTTTGCTTTGCTTTTGCTTGACTAGATTGAATGGCTAACCCATTTCTTCTTTTGGCCTGAAAAGTGGGCTATCTAAAAGCTAAACCCCAGAAGGCATGAGCATTACAGTGTTTCTTAATTGCATAACCTTACAAGGTCTTCTTGTGAGTCTGTGCATGAGGGTAAAAAGAAAAGCTACCCACAATTCTTCTACTCTTTTCTGTACTTCTGTGTTATCTTATGTAGATATTTAAAGGCCAGAAAATTAGTTTTTCACCATTATTTTTCATGCTGCTTTGTTAATACTTAAAGGAAGCATTATCTGGAAAATTTGAGAATGTGCAATGTGTGACATTGAGTAAATCTCAGTAAGTTTTCCAGCTTGTTGTAGTTTCCTCTTTGTGAAAAGTATGTGTTCCAATGGAATATAATCCATTCTGATTAACATCCTATTCAGCTCAGTGAAGGAATTTAGGGGATAATATATCATGAAATTCTTCCAGTAGATGTTTTTCTTCTGACACGTCACAAGACATGTTTTGTCAGGAGACTGTTAGATACCACTGGGTAGAACATGGGAGTAAGAGGACTTTTAAGTAAGGATAGCAATGGACGGCAAAGAACTTTTAAATATAACTGCAACTGAAGTATCTGTTCACTTCATTCTAATGACTCTAAATTGCAATGCTCTCAATTTCGGGAGAAAGAAACCCAAATTTTACTTCATGTCTAATGACTTGTATCTGTTCCTCTCTGATCATTTGCACACTTCCTTAGAGAAAATTCTTGGAGAGAAGCATGAAATACATTATCTACTCGATGAGACACCACCATGCGATAGCTCCCAAGTTCCTCTCAGCTTCAGCCAAAGACCAACACAGATCCTAGACAGGCTGGAACCAGAGGAAAGAGTTTGACAGGAGGATTATCTCACTTGGGACAAATATCTTAGCAGCTGTGTCATTGTAGTAACTTTGGCACTGCTGAATCCTTGGAAGAGGCTTGAATAGAGCTGTTAGGGGGAAATCTAATTTTGCAGTCTATTTCTGATATAAGCGTCTCTTTCACTGATTGGGTAAAACATCTTTAAGCCTGAACAGCTCCTGTAGTCAATAAAAAAGTTGGATGGTTTGTGGACAATCTTTAAATGTTTGAAGACATTTAATATAACGGGGTTCATCTTTGAATCAAACTGTTGTAATATCATTACCAGTTTTTTTTCTTTTGCTGCTCTCTCTCTGCTCCTATATTGCCAGTCTAATAAAAATAACTGTCATAAGCTTTTCTGCTTGCTCTGATTATTCTCCTCTTTCTTCCATCTAACTTTTAAAGTTCTTTCTTACCTGATAAATCACAGGAAATTTGAATCACAGGAATTAAAAAAAAAAAAAAAACAAACAAAAAAAAGATTTTCCGGTTATGATGAAATCATTATTCTCCAATGTTTAAAAAAATTCAGTAAGGAAAAGAATAATAAAGTTTAGAAAAATGCTGAATGCCATCAAACTGGATTGCCCTTCCTTCTATGGAAGTTTAAAGCAACAAGGTTGCAGAACACAAAAAGAATATTTAAAAAAAAATCAGCTTAAAATTAATACAAAACAGAAAGACAGTATGGTGAATGTCTGGGTTTCTACTGCAACAAATCAATGTTATTTGAAATATAGCTTTGGGGTTTTTATGTAGTGATTAATTCCATGCCCATCATATAATGCTATTGCATTTCTTCTAATAATCCTTCATAAACTACTTAAGCTAATCCTATGTATATAATATTCACATTCATGTAAAGCAACAGCACACAGCATGTCAGGGGAGACTGCAGAGGCTAACATGCAACATTAGAGAAGTTTCAGACACCCTTAAATAACATTTCACATATATACATTAAAAAATAACACTGAAATAGCCATGTAATGAAGATGGTTTTTATTCTATCAGGAATTTTTTCAGAAGGGACTTTACCTCTGCATTCCTCTACCATCAACATCCTGCCACAACTACATGCTGTCTGATTCCTTGTTCTCCCACCACATCTGTTTGTGTTGGACACAGAGTTCAAAGAGCTGAGGCAGTGTGGGTTTGCCTCAGGCGGAACTATTCAGCAGTGAATGTACAGCTCAAAACAGTGAGATAGAAGCTGGTAAATGTCCCTGTGCAACTTGGGCTTCAGGGCAGGAAAACTATGTCTGTCCATTCAGAAAGAGGTTCTTGTCCACAGGTGTTGTTCAGTTAGAGGCTGTGTGAATATAAGGAAATTTTCCTGCTCTCTAGTTCAACTCTGCATCCCTCCCAAGACGACCCCTCTAAGGCAGCCACTGTAAGGGAAAAGCAGACAGCTCTGCCCCTTTCTGTCACTTCAGCCTGATGCCCAGGACTGGATATACCACTCGTCAAATTTCACCAATTTATTTCCCATCTTAGTGCAATTTATGGCAGACAATGCTTGGAGTGAGGAACCTCTACCCTTGGTCAAAAGTAAATAAACCCCAAACCAGCCCTTTTTGATTAAGATCAGTTTTCTGGTCTATCTCTTAGTGCAGTGGGCAAATGTGCAGGCAGTGAGGGTGGTGTGGTGAGGAACAGACAGCAAGCAGGGACAACAATACTCAACCAAATTTGTAACAAACACACTGTATCCTGAAGCTGAAACAATTTTGGTCTTGTCCATCCTGTGCCTCCTTCGTCCCTCACAATCATTTTGGGCTATGCTCTTTGGTTGTGGAGCTAATATACGAAAACATCTGGCTTAGAGCAACATGAACAGAATAAAACAGAGAACGGGCAAAAATCTAAGTGGGGAAAAGCTAGAATATATTTAGTCCCAGTGCTTAGAATTTGAGAATTAAATCACATTAGCTTTGGTATCATCAATAATTCCCTTGTGTTTCCTCTCTTTTGCTGCATTAGTTTACATTAAAGCAAATTACATTACATGAAAGCACTGTATTGATCTGTAATTTAAAGCACACAAAAAAACTTCTGCAAACAGGTAGGGAAATGGACCAATTTTCCTTCCATAAAGAGAAATACTGCTTGTATAAAGTGTTCCTTTATGATGTTTCAGTTTTTATAAAATTTCAGCACCGAAGACCTTCATGGTCTTTACCTTCTTTATCTTCATGGTCATACATAGCTTTGTAATACATGATGGGGATGGGAAAATCAAAATTTATTTATCAGTGCAGTTAATACAGGAAGATATTCACCCATATTCAAAAAAATGAAGCTTTCTTTCAAAGCAAGTAACTTTTTAAAAGTCCCATAATGATGTCAGAAAAATCTGCACTGTCAAACTGGGTAATTACATTCTCTTTTCAAATTAATTCTTTTAATTAAGGAAAAAAGCTTTCCCTTATCTTCCTATTAGAACGGGACCTGTGCTGTATCACAGTTCCAAGTCCAAGGTTTTAATAATCTGACCAAAAAGAATAAATGACAAAAAAAAATTCCGTACTAGTTTGAACTGGATGATTACAAGTTTCTGTCATGGGAAGCATACTAGCTTCAACTTCAAACAAAAAGACTGAAGTAAAAGTAGCAGCTTTATAGTTTCTGTTCTAGAATAGTGTTTGTGTGTATGAATAAGCACTCTAAAGGGAAGAGTGAAATGATTCCTCTTATGGACATAAAAAAAAGGAAAGATCTTTGGTACATCTATCAAGATGTTTTCAAAATGTGGATGCCCCTTAAAGAAAAGGAATCTTGGCAGGGGTGAGCCTGTTTTGGAGTTGTGTATGCAGAGGTTTAGGAGCACAAGGGCGTAGATCCATCCATCTGAATGCCTCAGACCTGTGATAACCCATCTTTTCCATATGCTCAGAGTGAGGAAATAGGCCATGGCTATGCTGTAGGTGGCATGTAGCTGTGATGTTCAGAGCTCAGCTTGTCACAGGCCCAAAAATCCATCAGGAGGAAGCTGATTTGTGTGCAAACTGCAAAGCCCTTTAGTAAATATAGTTCTGCCTAGTCTTATAGCTGGTTTTTAACACAATTTTACCAGGTGGAAGTGCAGTCATCAGTGGAATGCCGCACGTGCTCTCACGGATTGCCTCGGCACTTCATTGCACAACAGCACAGGTCCTGCCTGGTGGGTGCCTCATAGCACAGGGGAGCATGTACTAGCAGAAGCATCAAACTGCATTTATGTTTCTGTGCCTCAGTAAAAATACATATGAAAACACATGGTTCATGCCTTTCAGACATTTGCAAAAGACTGGAAGGATCATCTTTCATAAATTCAGTATGCATTGTTACATGATATGAACGAAACTGAATGACTGAGATTGAAAACATTTTGTATAAGTTTTCAAACAATCAGCTGATAAGCTAAAATACGACTATTGGAGGAAGAGACATAACAACTAAACAGAAAATATCTTTAGATTAAACTAGACCAAAAATTAATTTCTAAAAAGCTGAGGATGCATGTTACAATGTTGTTCTCCATTATGGAAGACACATGATACAATGCATACTGCACTCTGATGATAAATGTTGGTCATTTAATCATATGGTAAGTTACAAGCAGCAATAGGTTATCTGTGGTAAATACCATGTAATCACAGGGTACATAAACAGTGATCCCTGCCTCCTAAGCCAAAGTGCAGGTTACAACATAATTATGTTTAGACATAGTAAAAGTAATCATCAGATGTGGCTGGATTGTATTTGCCAAGAAAAAGCCATTTAGGGTCTGCCCAAAGAAAACATGTTCTTTCCTTTCAACATTGAAGGATAACTGTAGCCCCATGACTCATCACCCACCCAAAAGATAGAAGTTATATGAGGAAAGCTAGAAGATTAATCTTAATGTAGAAAGCCTTAGACAGACATTAGCTGTAATGAGGATAAGGCTGTTTCATCATGCTTTGGTGGAAAATGTCTGTCTGCGGCACAGAAAACAATAGGCTGCTCTTCACATCAGATGACAGCTATAGAAGAGTGGTGACAGTTTTTTCCACGAGCGTTTTAACCACTTCCTTTGGAATGAATAACAAAATGGAGACTATGGATTAAACCACCAAGATGCAAGAAGAAAATCTTGCCTCCCATGAAATCCAAGAAAAAAAAAGCAGTCTTGTTCACATTCTATTATTTTTTTTAAGAAATAAAGTTCCTGAAAGATTAAATTCAGGAAGCATGCACAGGCAGGTGCAGAAACAAAACTGCTTTTAGCTAACACCTGCATTCATAGTTGTTTCCATTGTTGCAGGTCATGAATGGCAGAGAAAAGATGGAGAACCTATGAATTTTTTTAACTTGATTCAGTTTGAAGAAAAGAATGCAGGCCCTATCTATTTCCCTTGAATGAATGTAGACATATGGCTTGTCATCCTTCTGACTGCTGTCACGGCTCCATTAGGGAACTCATTATTACTTTTACTCTTCTACAAACTTTATACCCCAGAAGCTGCTACTTTCACAAGCTGCCATCAATATGGTAACTCACATTCCATTTTTGAGGAACATAATTACTTGTTCAGAGTACATGATCTCATTAGATAATTAATACTTCTTAATAGAGGGAAAAAATAATTGTCACCACAGGATTTGATGAGCTTTCTCAAGAAATTAAGAAAAAGGCATTGAGAAAAGATTTCAAATGTCCATGAGCATACGCTTTGAGGCACTTAGACCACAAAGAAAATTTTCAAAGGTTAACATCAGTACTACTTATGCTTTGGCAATTTGCTCACAAAACTGTGGGTCCATTCTCTCTGATTTGGGGACTCAATTGCAATGGCCAGTCCTCAGTGATGATTTTAAAATTCACCGTGGACAGGAAAACACATAGAAACAATCATAATTCTGACTGGAAATATGTTTGTAAATGTAAGCCAGGAAGAACCAGCTTTTACCCTTTGTTACTAATTGTACTATGAGTATGTGAAGGGCAAGTCATTGCTAGCAGTAACCAAGATTTTGTTACTGAGTCCATGCAAAGGCCCCCTGAACAGGCTTGATTCACCTGGAAATGTAAAGGAGGGATAGCTAGTAAAAAGGGTAGTGCAATCCTTTTAATCACACAAACATTACAAGAGATATTTCCTGGCAAGGGCTCAGACCCAGCTCCATCTGTGCACTGCAGACATAGGTCAATCACTAAAACAGTGAGTAGCGAAGTTGCAGTGATTCCTTGCACTGTCAGAGCTCAACTTCCTGAGCTCAGAGACTGCTGGTCACTGCTGGAAGGCAAGACAACAAAAGATGAAGAGTGGCATAGTGACTTTGCTGATATTAACAGACTTACTGCCATGTGCATCCTGACTTTTTTGTATGGTATCAGACAAAAATGAGTTTTGAAAATAGGGTGTCATGCAACTTCCTAGATCAAGCAAAATGACTGAAGGAAAACTTTGAGTGTGATATACACTGGCATATAATGTGATAAAATAATATGTCTTACTGACAGAGAAAATAATGGTTGGGACACGTCTGATCAACAGGAGTGATACATTGAGAAGTCAAGTCAAACCCACTATGATCATCCCTATAGGGATTTATTGCTCGGTGCTAATACTGGACTAGAGAGCTGTGGGATAGCCTCTCCTGAACTGCGTGTTGCCTCTTTTGCACTAAGCTATCTGGAGCAGGGAAGGTCAGTTTACAACTGGTCACATCAGCTCTTCTGTCACCTAAAGCACGTCAGCTCTTTTGTCACCTAAAGCACTGCATAAGACGCAAATTCAATATGGATTTTAAAGAACATATTTGTGTCCCTAATTTCTCTGTTCACTACCCATCCTCCTCTATTTGGAGATGAAACTTAACTACAGCCTCTTACTCTTCACACAAACTTGGTCATATAGAATGGACAACATCTCAAAAACATCACTGCTGAGGATTTCTGCCAATGTGACTGATGTGACTTATATTGATTCTAGCTGTGTGTGCTCAACCAAATAATGTAAGATGTCAACTAAGACCAGCAAAGCTCTTGACACAAAAAAACGTGATATAGATGTACCATAGGATGAATGTAATTACGTACAGATCCATGTTATCACTGCTGCTTTTCCTTCTGCAGCAGCCCGAGGCAAAAGTGGAAACAGGACTGGTCTGGTAGTGCCCAAACCCAAATAGCAGTCACCAGAGAACCATCTCTAGCTCCTTTTTCTGAAGCTCTTTGTTAAAATGATGGTTGGCATCAGAAATGAAAACTTTCCTACCTTTTTGGGGAAACTGCCTTGAAATCCCCATCACAGAACAGGACTGCCTTCCCTTTGTGTACCGTACAGATGGCTGGCACCAAAATAAAAGCCTACTATGTGTTTATAACCTTGAAAGCGGTTGTCACCAATCTATCACTAATGATCTTCATGCTAGCCTTTTTGCCTCCAAGACTAGACACACTTTCCCACTGAAATTCACCTTCTCAGTTCTTTATCTTGTTTAATAAACTCATGAAGGCGGTGTAAACTCACATCCTCATCCCATGTCACATCCAACCAAAGTGGTCCCCAACCACCCTCCCTGCTTTCATATACCTCCTACTAAGGAAGAGAAAACTAAGCCAGCAATAATGCCAAAAGAAACACTTCATCACCCCACTTTGCTGAACTGCAGTATAAGCACTTCTGCTATCCCAGAATAGCTGGCAGGTACGGTTAGTGGTGAGGGTTTCTTCTCTTGGCTGTGAAGGCTTATGTCAATCCAAGGTCTTTATGAACGCCCAGACCTACACAACTTGGTATGAAAAATGTCTCTTTGAAAATCTCTCGAGCTTTCAATTTCCACTTAAGACTCTCATTGGGCTAACCTACTCTCTCTTCTAAAATTTTTGGCCTAAATTACATATAACAATTTTTTTTTTTTTACTTCTGCAAGTGTAAAGTAAGAGCCAATCTGATAGCTAGATTTCTCTTTTTTTTTTTTTTTAAATCATTTCAAGGAAGATGACCTAGTCACCTCTTCCTGAACTGAAATCACATGCCTACATGTCTAAGACAGCTGAAAAAGTTTTCCAACAATGACTGAAAGATGGTCCTGAAAACAGGAGAGACATAGGTTTTCTTCTCATTTGCAAGTACACAGATTCAGGGATGAGGCATGAGAAGGAAGTCACATGGTATGAAAATTCTGAACTTGAATGTCTAACATTCAAGGTCATTCAAGATTAATATATTCAACACGTCCAGCTTCAAAATAAGACAGTAAAAAAAACCCAAAACAACAACAACAAAAAAAAAGATACTAAAAACCACTCAACCAGAAATGCTTCTGTCGCAGAAAACGTTGGTTCTTAAGAAACCACAACCCTACATTTTCTTTCAACTTTTGAAAACTTAAGCCTCACCAGGTTGAAAACAATGGCTTATAAATTTGATTTAAATGAGTGCCAAGCCATTTCTCAATAGAAAAAGTGCAGGCATGTCTCTTTAGTTCTTATCACTTGACATAAACTACAGAAAGTGTAGAAGGACCAAGTGCCATTAAAAATACTTATTGAAATAAGACTGATGAATTCACAAGATGGAATCACAAAGAGAGAACTCAACTATTCAATGTACGTTAAATATAAAAACGAAATTTTAATGTCGATTATAAAATATTCAGGAAAATAATTTTTCATAAAATACCTTCATATTATTTACAGTGAAACTATATAAAATCCATTCATTTTATGACAATATGTAACACTTCAGTTATTCCACAAAAGCTGGAAACACAAACAAATGAAAAGCCCTAAAAGGCTGAATATTCTACCAGTTGCAGAGATGACTTTTTCCATTTAGGAAATTATAAAAATATTTAAGGGCCTGTGACTACAAAGGCTCAAAGGACCACCAGTACCTATTGAGTTCAGTCAATATTTAGGATGCTAACAGCAGACAAAAAGGCTAATGATTTTGACATGAACTCTTGTTTTCCACTTACTCATTTTTTTCTAACAAAGGAAGAGCCTATCTCTATCTCCTACCATATCATAGCACTGAAGAAGAATCAGAAGAATCTCAGCTACCATTCAGCCATACCTGGAATTCAAGTTCAAACTTCTACGCACTTAAGTTACTACCTTAAAAGATGGAGTAGATATCTGTGAACACCGAGTCAGGATGGATCTTCGCCCCTAATGAGACATTCACACACGGTCATCTTGGCAGTCAAACATATCTTGCAGCACAGGTGGCTGAATGCCATGGACAGCGTTTCCCATTTTCCTGAACAGATTCATAGAAAAACAAGACCCAGCCATGCCTAGGGACCTTTCTGCCTCAGGCTGCTTCCAGACCATCCATCCAACCTCAAGAAAAAAGCTGTATTTACACCTCTGGCAGATGGAAATCATACATTCACTTAAGCACAGAGAGGAAATCCTTGTCTGCTTGGCACTGGCTGTTCTCACAGCGTATTTCCAGACTGTAGAAGGAGAAGGGGCCTGTTCTGAGGAGGGAATCCTATTGCAGAGGCTAACAGGCTTTCATCCAATAAGGCTAAGTTAAGTGCTCTGAATCACCTTTATCATTTCATTGACTGCATAAATAAATATATGCCTTAATTGAAAGTGAGAAGTGAGTTCCATCTCTCTTGTCCGGTTTCCTGTTCCATCTTTCCTTCCACCTTTAGATAGAGGAGAGATTTCATTGCACAAGGTTATTGCTTCTTTAAAAATCACAATAAAAAAAATAATCTTTCCAGTACATTTAATTAAGAATTTATAATGTTCAGGTCATACAGCTACTTTCTAAGTAGAAAAGATATCTTGTAAAAACTTCTTTTCTGTCATATATATATTATTGCTATCTAGACAAAACTCCATAGTGGCACTGATACATTTCTTCTCTCTTAGTATTTATTGAAATGAGCAAGCAGAGAACATATTTAAGTGAAAATCTGATAAAGGTGGCAGGCTATTTTGGGAAGAGGGATGGTGCTACCTCTCTTTCTAGAATAAAGATGACAAATTTTTCCTTATTTCATCTCACTTTCTAAAGTTGCCTGGTTTTTGTTGGTTTTTTTTGTACAGATGGCATTAATCAGTCTATATGCAGGTTTTATGAGTTTGTACATTTACTTCTACTACCATTGTTTTTTTTTCTTCTTCTGGTTCTCCTTTGTTAATTGTTTTAAAACATGGGTGATTTTTGTGTAGCTCAGGGTGCTGGAAGTCTACACAGACAGTAAACAGTGGAGTGCCATTTCTACCAAAACATCACTTATTTACACATTTTCTTTTCAGTACAATATATCTCCCTTTCAAAGTAGAAATGTGTAGTCAAACACATTTCTGTAGTGACAATTTAATTTCACCTACACTTAAGCTTTTATTTGGCAATGTGTGATTTTGCATGGTTTTGCACATTTAATTTTCTTATATGACATGCACATTGTACCCTTTCACTTGACCTGCAAATTAGTAAACTGGGAAAACTCATACCCTGTAGAATAAGCACCAGTATAAACTAGTAGGAGCTCTTCTTGGATGCAGTCCAAATTGATCTGCTGGGTGATAATTTTACTTTTTTTAAGTGCAGAGGACAAAATGTAACTACAATATAACATGAATCATCCAAACTCAGGAAGCAACTTTAGACCTGACGGATGTGATCTCTAGAAACGCATCTGTCTTGACAGGGTACACACAAATCCTACTCTGATATGGCTGAGCTTCCATTGAGTTAGTAATGTGAAACATAATTCACAAGTTTTCCTGTAATGTGAAACATAATTCACAAGTTGTCCTTTCACATGTTAGCAAGAAAGTTCAAATGAAATCTACTTCAATCCATGAAAAATTTGGGTATAACCCAAGCAGTTTTTCCAGGCCTCTTAACAACAATTAAACACAAACCAAACCAAATCAAACCACCTCCCCCCCCAAAAAAAAACTCCAATAAGCCCAACTCTCCCTTCAAAAAGCACCAACAAAACAAAACAAAATAAAACAAAACAAAAACGAAAAAGAAGCTCAAATTTCACTAGCTGTTACCAGTGGGAAATGATATCTTTTGGTCTAAGCTAGTGCTTTACTTTCATAAGATACAATGATGCCTAAATTTCATATGGAAAGCCAAATTGTTCATGTTATGTTCATAGGCAGGCCTTGGGAAAATCTCCACATTCATTGTAGATAGCAAAATTTAGCAAAATTGACTACACAGAAAGAACACAGTGCAAAATATTTGGCTTATCTAATTCATGAAGTTCTTGGGCAAAACTCTTTTTTTGATCAATGCCCTTTAATCTTATGCACAGCCAGTCAAATGTTTTCTGAATGATGTGCCAGAAGAGAAAGTACTCAGCTGATTTTTGATACCTTAATAAAAGCTGGCAGGATTTACCAAAGTTCTTCCTGCTTTTTCTTCCTTCTGCTGCTGATGAAGAAAGGAATTTAAGATACCAGTGTTGCAGATCAAGTCCTTTGCAGGGTACTGCTCACTATTCAGTTGCATATATTGAATATTTCATCTTGACTTTTCACTGCTACTGATCCGCTTCTGCTCAGAGATAAATTTTCCCTTTACTGTCAGTTCTCAACACATTACAATTCAAACCCTTTTTTTCCCATCCTCCTTAATCTGAGCAGTTCTTTCCTGAGGCACTCGCACTGGTCTTGGCAATCAAGTCCTCTCTTCTTTCTCAAGGCTGCATGTTTTCAATACTTTGTGTCTTTACCCATGAAACACACTTTTTGTTTTCCAGGTTAGAATTGTACCCTCTTCTGCAACAGACTCCCTGCAGGAATTTTACTAGTTTTTCTGAATTTCAGTGCTTAATTTTAATGATGTATTTCTAACTGAGGGGTTTTTTTTTTGGGAAAAGGGCAAGAGATTTTGTACCTAACAGAGCAACTCTTGATTTGAACAACTGTCAATTGAACAATTGAAGGCTGTGTCATGCAGCCTGCATGCTTCACAAAATTTTTGGCAGTATCATAAAAACCCCCAAAAAAGAGGGGTTTTAATTTAAAAAAAAATAAATTTCTACAACATTCAATGACTATTTCTCCTCTTGTATCATGCCTGTTACTAAAGGTAGCTAGAACAGCACCGGACTACTAGCTCACATAAGCTGCTTTAGCTGTGGCCTCAGACACACATCAAACTGTTGTGAATTTTTCTGTCCTGCTAAGTTTTCTGCTGATGAAATCTTCCATCTCGCATATTTGGACACTGCACTTCAACAAAAGACTGCTCATTTTATTTATTAGCACATTTATAGTCTTTGGTACCAGAGATCTGAGGACCTTACAGGGTTGAGATAAATAATTTAATTTCAGTAGGGCTAATTCTCTTACCCTGTTTCTGAGAGTGAAGGTCTGTTGGAAATACATTCCTTTAGCTCATCAGACATGACCTGCTTTTGGTCTTCCATCAACATTCTCTTTATTGGAGTGAATTCCCATACCAAGAGCAAAGTGAAAATGCCCTCTAGTGCTACAGTGCTTTGCTATGAAGTTTTACTTCAGGCAGTGACTGTGACTCCTGGAACAGCAGAAAAATGGGCAGAAAAAATTGGTTGGTAAGATATTAGTTATTAAGCTGGATAAGAAACCTCCCTATGACGTTATCATTTAATTTTGCAGGGAAGAGACTCGACGGGATGTTAAGAATTCCTACTATCACATTCAGACACTACCTGTTTATCCTGTTACAATGAGTCTCACAAAAGTTCTCTGGGTCTACAGATTACTTTTTGCTGTGTCAAGCTTTACTTTCATTACATAACTAAGGAGAATCCATTTCTAAGTAACCTATTCCTGGAACTTTAGTTTGCTTGAAAACACTTTGCTCAGTGTCATCTGCTATATCCTCATCTGAGACCAAATGTTAATTAGTTAAATGCCTGCTAGCTCTATACTCATTTTTTTTTCCCTTTTCTTTACATTAGTGGCACATAATAAAGCCTCTACTATATCTAAAATAATTAAAGTGATACCTCTTCCCAGTTAGCAGGATCTCAGATGAGGAATACCTTTCCAAATGCAGTCAAACCAACTCAAACCATACTGTGTTGAGATAAACATCTATTACAAAACCAAATTTTTTTGAGAAAGACATCCTCAATCAATATCATTTGAAAAAATGACAAAAACTCACTATCACTTTTTACAAGCACAATGTAAAATTTTCTTTTTTCCTTGAAGAATAAAAGACAATTCTTTTCACCTCTTGGAGCTTTTTAAATCCATGAGTTTTAAATTTTAGTCTTTCTAATTGCGGTGTCACAAGAGCATGTACCATGTACAGAAAATCTGTGGAATGAGAGCCACTGAAATATATGCCTAGATATACTATGGTATTCTAATGCCAGTTGGTTTTGGTTCTTTGTTTTCAAAAAAGCTATCTGATTTTCTGAAAGTCAGGTAAATTTGCTACCTTTGTTGATAGCAAGGTAGCACTGAGCGTTGAAGCAAAGCTTTGTGAGATCCCTCCCATCACATCTGGATGCAGCCATGTGTCTTTCATTCAAGTTCTAAAACAAGAGTCTGCAGCTAGACTTTTTGCATGCCACTTATCATCTTATACATCAATTTTCATTGCTGGTCCAAAGTCACAGTTATGTAAATAATGGAGTAACTGATTTTTTCCATTTTAGACTTCTCTGAGCAAGAGTGAGTGAGCAAGACCATACCATTAAATTAATACAGCTTGGCAAGCTATCATTTTAAGGTTAGATGTTACCAAACCAGACACACAAAACTCCAGTGTTTATGAGACACTCGGTAATCTGACTATGGGTTGGAGCTTGGACTTCAGGTTTGTTTTTGAGAGTACATACATTCATGGGGTGATTAGCTGGGAAGAGGCTTTGCAGAAAATGACATGGTGACTCTGGTGAACAGCAAGTTGAACGTGAGTCAGTAATGGTGGGACACATTCAGAAAGCTGTGTCCAGCTCTGGACTCCCCAGCACAACAAAGGTTTGGAATTACTCGTGAGAGTTCAGTGAAGGACGCTCCAGCGAGGATATTTCCGGCAAAGACAATTAAGGGTCTGTTTAGCCTAGAGAACACAATGCTTGGGGTGGATTTCATCAAGGCATAGAAATACCTGAAGGGAGGGTGCAGAAAAAAATGGAGCCTGGCTCTTCTCATTGGTGCCCAGTGACAGGACAAGAGGCAGTGGGCACAAACTGTAACAAACAAGGCTCTGTCTGAATATCAGAAAGCAATATTGTGCTGTGAGGGTGACTCTGCACTGCCTGCCCAGAGATGGTGTGGACCCTTCATCCCTGGAGATATTCAAAAGCTCTCTGGCCACTGTTGTAGGCAAGTGACTGCACATGGCCCTGCCTGAGTAAGGCCCCTTCTAACCTCAAAGCCTGTGAGGTATTCTGTGACACTTTTAGGTTTAAGAATTACCTTCTCTATGACTAACTGAAGGCAATGCTTGCAAGGCTATTATGTGTGTATTTTGTGACATATCCATTTTTTCCAGACTAATAAAAAATAAGCTTTTTCTGCCTCAAAAACTATAAATAAGCATTTCATTAATTCTCTTTCCAGCCTCACCAGTGTAGTGAGATCAAACTGATATACTAGGAAACAGAATATTTAATGAGGATCGAAGTCATTAAAACACTGGCAGACCCGCTAAACTAGTCCAATCATAGTCCTTTGTACTTACTGCCTGGCTACTGAAGTTGTTACCACCTGCCCCATGAGGCAAAACAATTTAATTCTTAAACTGTACTGTGGGAAAAACTGTAGTTATAGAATAGGGCAGTCTTACAGGATGAAGTTAGAGTAATCCTTGAAAAAATTAAGCAACTGGCTGAATTACACAAAATATCTGCAGTTTGCTGATAACTATACTGTTTTCATACTGCTTCAAACTTTAACTGGAGGTGAGGCAGTGTTTAGATCACACCACAACTCTTTTACTGATTTTCTGCTGTGTTACCATGGAAACTTTTCCCACAAAAAAATGCACATTGCATTACAAATTTATACAGACAGTGCTCATTTTGTTGATGGGTTAAAGGGGGAGTCAAATCTAAATGCTCCTTCATTTTAATCATCTTGTTAACTGATAACAGTGTACTGAGTCCTAGTCAGTAATTTTTCTTATGGCTATTTTATTTTCTCAACCTTCTTGCAAGGTTGAGAAGTTTTCCATGGATATCAATCAGCTCTTACAAATGAGATTCTTCTACTCAATGACTCCTTAAAGTTTCTCCACTCACTCATTACCAAGGCAGCCTTTTATTTGTTTCTTCCTCAGATTTATTGCTGTGAAACCACTGGAATAGAACCTGCTTAAGGGGTTGTGATACAAAATGGTTTTATAGGCTGGCACTTTTAAATCATTCATTTTCTTGATCAGGTGAAAGGAAAAATGCTTCATGCATGCTTGCTTTCATGAAGTCCATCAGGGAAGCAGTCAGGGTTTAGATATTCATATGGTAAGGACCAGTCAACATACACTCAGAATAAATGCAACAAATGGCAGAACTCACTGGTTTCTTTTTAGAAAAGTCAAAACAAATCACCTGAAAATTCCTGTGTTTATGAAACCAGCTTCATTCAGCTGTCCTCAGCTCTGACATTTTATCCAAGGATCACATAACATCTGATTAAGATGAAAATGGATTAGGCCAATAACATGAAGATGACTTTAACAGTTAAAGAAGTTACTGCGTACAGAAATTAGATAGAACAAAGAGTAACAGGAATGTAATAGGTCCTTGACTCCCATGACCATGATCGGCCTTGCTTCACTGAATCTACAAGGGCTTCTACCCTCTGACTACAGCTGAACTGGAAGGTCAGATGAATACTTATGAAGCAGGGATGCCTACAGGCAGCCCAAGGTTTGCTGAATTCACGTTGCAAAATTCTTTTTTGCATATCATTGAAACTCACATACTAGTGAGTTTTCTTGGTCCCTATTTTAAGTGTATTCTGTGGTACTACCTCCCTAATATTACTGGAAATACTTAAAGCTTAAGTACCTAATTGCAAACTTCATTGCAACTCATATTGGTTTCAATGTCTGCCCACATAGATTTTATAGTTTAAATACCCCAAAGGAATAATTATTTTAGGCAAGACTAATTTATTAGTTCCCTGCTTGGAGCATATGGTTGGATGCAGTGATCTCTGAAGGTCTTTCTCTATTTGAGGTGCTCAAAATTTCTGTGCTTATTTATATGGTTGTCCTATGCAGAGTTCACAATCAACAGTTGGGCTTTTTTTTTTTTTCTGAAGCATGCCATAAACAGAATTGCTTCCCCATCCAGCAGATTTCAGTCTCAGTTAATGATGAGACACAATAGGAGGATGAGGTTAAACTGCACCACACATTGATTCCCACTCTTGTCAAACTCAATAACAAATCTCCAAAGGATTTTGAGGGCACAATGTTGAGTTTAGCTAAAAGGTTGCTTCAACCTCTATTTTAAAGTTTGAGAATATGCTGAAATATAGGCAGAAAGTGGCTCCTGAATGGGAGCATTCTTACATAGAAACAATATACAGAAGCCAAAATAACAGCAAGAAGACAACAAAGGGAAGAGAGACAGGAAGAGAAAAGATAAATCAGGTTGAAGCCCTGAGACTATCAATGGGACAAGGAAATGTTACAGATGAATGGAATAAGATCAAGTATGTATTCATTGATTCATCTGTATGAAATTTAAATTTAATGTGAAAAAATAAAGGATAAAAATCAAGTAGAAGCCAGAGATACCTGTGTTTAAATTCAACAGAGAAAATAACAGGTTTTGAAAAGCTGGTGAATTGATCACTGCTCTTTTCTCCTACTTCCAGACAGCAAAACCCACTAAACACCCATGATCTTGCTGAAGAAAATCTCCAAGAAATGTCATCAAAGAACATAAACAGACTCAAAGGCACAACTAAAATCCAGAATTATTGTTGGAAATAGAACAGAAAACAAAATAATTCTTCAATAGAAAACTCAGTAAATTTTCATCCTAGTTTGATGACGTGTAGCAATCTGCTAACATGACTTTTCTGTCTAGGCATACAACAACAACTATAAATCTCTTGAGGATGGATTTATACCACTGATTACCATGACTTTGTAGCAATTTAAACAAGTAATTTGCATTTTTCATAATCCTGATGTCACATAAGCAGATACATATAGGGATATGCATGATCAGATGTATTTCCCCATATTCCCAGAAATTATTGCATTGTGGGTTTTTTCCTTTTTCTTTCCCTCTGGCAAAAATTAACCAGACCAATGAAATTATTTGTGAATTTATAATCTTTCTGTGGCCACAGAAGGTCACATTTCAATACTGTGCTGAATACAGGAATTCCTGTAAGCTATGTTTGGACACAGGCTGGTAGAATCAGCTATCACCTCTTTCCACACAGGTTGTTCATGGCAGACTTCTCAGGACACACTGAACCCCCACAGGTCATTATCTTTAGGAAGAAAATGGACCTTCTCCATTATTATTTTGGTACCAACCCACAAGAGATGCTAGCTGAATTGGCTGAGGATTTTGTACTGGCTTGCCCATGAGAATGGGGTTTCACTAAGTTACAAAGTTAGGGAAATTTTGGTCATGCCAGGACTTTCCTCATTACTCCAAAACGTGAGACCAAAGAAGGCATGGTAATACTTATACGGATGGAAAGATGTGAGGACAAAACATTTGTCTTTTGCTTGATATCTTGAGTCATAACTAAAAATCATATTTTTAAGTGTACAGTTCCAGTTGGTTGGAATCTGGGGACATTAGTTTAAAGATAGTCTCCCTGCCTCAAAAAAAACAAAAAAAAAAAACAAACCTTCCCAAACACACTGAAGGAATGATAGATTATTTAAAGTCAAAATGTTAATAGCAGTGCTAGTCTGCCACAGAAAATAGTGATGAAATGATAAGATGTGTGTAAACCTATTCAAAATGCGCTCTCCTTTCTGCTGCTCCTTACATAGCAGCTTCTGGTACATTGCTATCTTTTGAGCCCACCTGCTTCACATTGCTGTCCAATAAATACACTTTCAGCGCCTGCTGGCTTAAAGAACAAGCTGACTGCCTGCTGAGCAGAATGTCTTTCCACACTGTCCCAATTTTACCTAAATAAATTGAGATGACAAAGTTATTTGCCGTAACATCAGAATGCAGTTTGATTGTTGAGACACAACCACTGTTCTCCTCCAGAGCGGCTGCTCCATTGCGGTGTAATTAATGGGCATGTTAATCAGACACTAATGCATTAATGGGCATGTTAATCAGACAGTAATGTATTAAAATGCACCAAAGAGCTGCCCACCAACCCTGTGCTGGTGCTGCTCTGCAGTGAGCAGAGCTGACTTGGCCAGGGGAGCCAACTGACTGAATTGCAGCAGTGCTGGAGAACACGAAGAAGTCATTATGCACCCTACAAAAAGACACCTAGAGAGCCCTCTGACCATCCAACCATCTGTCACACAGAGGGAATCATCAATAGGGGAGAATTCATTTTAGAAATTACTCAAAATTGGACCATGCCTTGGTAATGCTGGGCCTTTGGTAATAGAAGAGAGTAGCTCTGCATTTTGCAGCTGGAGGATTGGAGTCCTCAGTCCTTCCTTCTGCATCTAAACAACTGTACTCATTTTTCTGGAAAAAATAAAATTTAAAAAACCCCCACAAAACCAAACCCTTTTTGGACTGTGTAAAAGAGGAAGAATGGTTTTCATATAGCTGACAGTCATCTATGGTTATTGGCTTTGCAAGACCAAGAAGTGTTTCTGTCAGATGACTAATTTCATATGACCATGTCAACAAGACTATACCTCCCAAGCCACTACGGAAGGCACAGAAACTACAATTCATCCTCATTTTCAGTGATCCTCATCTAAAGGAGCAAGGCTTTTGAAAAGGCCTTTTTCATGGAAGAGTTTTCTAGAAGATGCAAACAGCAGAATCTGAGTGACCCAAGAGGAGCTGCAAGTTGATAACAGTGCTTACACTTCATTTCACTTCACAAGAAAACATCCAGAAACAAAACTAGGAAAATCCTGCCTGACTGTGGCATCCTGATAATTTGACTGCAAGGTAGAAATCCCAAACTGTAAATATATTAGAAAAAACCAGACATCTAAATGGGAACCACTGAACAAAAAGCATGCCTTGATTAGTTTTCAAATATTTGATAAGTTTAAAGTGCTTTTGTGAGTGGAGCTGACCTTTAATATCTATAATAGTGACTGCCCAAATGACTACATTTAAAAGAAAACAAAATGTCAACAGTGCTGTATTTCAAAACAACTAGATTTCAGCCTCAGAAATATTTGAGAATATTCTTGACTACCTAGCCAGTTCTTCATTTCTGCCTGGATGATACGTTTTTTCAACACTTGTGAAAAGAAAACATCATATGAGATTCTTGATAATTCATATTGTTCCCCTTTCCCTAGTCTTAATAAGCATATGTAATAGAAATAGGTTAAGTTTTTAAATGAATACAGTAAAGTCGCCAAACTACAGACTTCCCCTTACATGGATTTTAAAATATATATTTTTTAAGGATAAAAGACACGAAACAAATATTTGTCTACTTTTTCTAAGTGTTATTATTTCACAGTAAAGTAAATACATAATTTACCACTGAAAATCCATACTTTTCCATTCTTTTCTGGTCTGCATAAAATGTAATTAGATCTAGTGGAATAATTGATAATTGCACTGTCAATCCCCCTCTTTTGAGATGTGTATTACGGATAGATATTATTTGTGGTCCATTTGTGTTTCCAGCAAAATTGTGTTTTCCCAACAAACACCAGCAATGATAGGATAAGCCAAACACGGCTAGCAGTAAAAACAGCATTTAAATGACCCCAGCTATGCCTTCCAAATGCCCAAATGCCCAGAGCATATTTGCTAAGAATTACTTGAGTTCCTCCTCATGTAGGGTAAAACCAGCTGAATGCCTCATAAAAATCTGTTCTGTTCACTCCTCCTACCCTGGAAATAGATGAAAAATATTATAAAAATGGAAATAAATGTATTTTGCAATTGGTGATCTAGGGCTAGATTTTAAAATGTTATGATTTCTGAGAAGTACCAGAGGATGCAAGCTGCTCCACCAAATTTTTCTCCACTATTTTTTGAGTGAATACATATGAAGTAAAGTCAAATATTATTCCTTGGACATTTTCACAGCTGAATGCACAACTTTCTCATCTCTGTGCTATCAGAAGTCCATGTTCATACTAGGAGCTGGAATTAACAAATAAAATCATTATAAAAGCTACAGCTGAAGAAGCACACACACACAAAAAAAGCATTTGTAGAAATTCAGAAACTCTTCTTAAAGAGAAATGCTCATGTACCTAATCAATCTGCTGGCTGGATGTTTCTGGGCAGCGCAAACATGTGTCCTCCAAAGTAAAAAAATGGTTTATCTTTCATATCACTATTTAAAAGAAATCAATAATTTAGTAGGATGACTAAGAACAAAACTTGCTTCAAAATAGGCCTGAAGATTATTTTTTTCCTGAAAATGTGGACATGGATTTTTATTATCAAGGTAAGCAATGTCGCTGCTGTCCTAACCTTGCTCTGACACTTGAAAACAGGTACAGCTCAGAGCTGTTAAGGTGGAGGAACAGCAGCAGTAGGTAGGAATGTATTATTCAGGTGCAAAATTCACAAAGTAATTGCTCTGATTATTAAGAAGGCTCAAAAAGCTCCAGTTCTAATGGCTTACAGTACCCCTCTCAGGGAATAAATTCAGGTTGTAGACTAAGAAATTGAATTTTCCCCTTAAAATACTGGTTTTGATGCAATTGTGAGAGAGGTAGAAATCAGGATGTAGGAATCAGAAAGTAAAATTCGCTCATATCTGTATGACCTCCCAACAACACTACATAGAAATCTACTCAAAAGAAGGAAAATATTTATTTTAGTGTATAGGATGGAGATAGATGGAGCTTAAAACTCTTAGTCAACTCTCCACAGATCTTTTTATTCCTTTATATTTCATGTCTCCTCCACATTAGGCAGGAAATCAAAGCAGAACATAAACTGCAGTAAAAAAAGAATGGGCTGATTACTTTTATTGCACTATTAATTCATTGCCAAATAACGTCTTGTTTTATTTGGCTTCACTTGCAGCTAACTAGTGATATGAAATCACACATCTACTGTCATTCAGCTCAGGATTCAACAATATTGCAGCTAGCTCCCTTCAATTATTAACAACTTAATAAGCATTTATTTCTTTGACAAATGGTAATTTTTAGCAACCCAGTTAAGCTCTTTGATTCTTAAAACCATCACCATTCACGCTCTCTTCAACAGCCTTTAGACTCTGCTCTCGGATGTGCAGGCACGTCCTAGACTGCCATGTGCGGCAGGTTGAAGTCAAAAAGGCACCATTTCTACTTGAGCAAATAGAAGATTTTTCTAGGTAAGCAGCCCCAGGCATCACGGGTAATGATGCAGGTTGCAGAATCTGTCTTTCTTTTTTTCAGGTTGGTTAAAAGCAGAGTTATAGGCTACACTTAAGCCTGCACAGATTTTGCAGTACAGTAATGGGTGAAGATAAATCACTTCTAACAGGAATTCAGGGCAGACCCCTACTGAAGAGTCATACCAATGTTGTCTCTGGCAAGAAAAGACAGCATTGAACCCACTAACACTTGAAAGAGAAGCAGCATTTGGTGCCCTGACCCCTTGGCTATTCATCCCCTTAAGAGCTGAGACCAACCCTGGTGAGTGAGGCAGGGTAAGAATCCCATGCTAGTGATTCTGGCTACCTTGTAATTTCCTGGAAACACACTGGAAAGACGTGTCAAAAAACTGCTTTTCCAGGCTGATGTAGCATCACTAACAAAATGACACACATAATACGTGAAATTGTTACAATATTATGGCCTAGTGATAGTTCTAAAATCAAATCCTGTCTAGAATAGTCACTTCAAGGAATTGGAGCATGAAGAAGCTCCTCAAAGGAAATGGAACTAAAGCAGAAGAAAACAAATGTAGTTTTGAGGTAAGCTTTCCATGAAAACAACAAAGCTCTTTTGTATTTCCTCCATTTTTCCTGACATGCCTTGTCATTAAATCTATGCTTTGTGACAAAATTACCACTTCAAGCCGTGGCAAGGAACACAACTCCACAAACCTCTGGTGAATTCTTTCCTAAGATTTTAGAAGAAATTCAGTCCTAAATGCTTCTTTCCACTGCTCACACCTGGAACCATCTCCTCAGCAACAGGCATATGCATGAAAAAGCGTGAAGACTGGGGATGTCACAGCCCAGTGACAACACTGACAGAAGGAAGGGGAAAGGATGTGAATAGAGCCAAGGCCAAGACTGTAAGGAGGAGTGAGAAGCAAGTGAAAAAATTAAAGACTCAATTCAAAACTGACAAAGATCCATGGGAATCTATTTATTTCAATGGCTTTGGTTTCAAAACACAGACTGATATGAATCAACAATTTGCAAGGGTAATGGATTTAGCAAGGACTGGCTTGAGACAGGGTGGTTGCCAAGGAAGGAATGATGTTATAATGAAGAGGCTGGCAACGGGCAACTGATTTTTCATAATGCGGCTCAGACAACATTTGCATGCATTCTGTTTTCCAACTGCTGATCATGCAAAACACGAAGCAGCATTTGCTTAAGACGCTCCAGGAGTCAGGGATAGATGGACATGGACAGTCTTCATATGAACATTACAGTACAGTCAAGATACTAAGAAAATCTGTACTCCCTGTACTGTCAGGGATGTAAAAGAAATTCCATGTGCAGAATTTTTCTTGACAGATACCAAGCAGTGGAATTAGAATACTTTATCTGAAGTAATGAACATAAAAAGCCTTACACAGATTCATTCATGTGTTTTTCATACTATTTAACAGTCAGAGATACAGACAAGAAATGGAAATTATGGGTGATTTGTGGCTTTGGATACAACAAAGCAGAAACTCAACAGCAAGAAGAAGGAGAAATTATATTTACATTTTCATAATGGTGCTGGTAACACGTAAAACTAAACAACTAAATAGCCTCTTAATGTGAGCCTGTGCCATCAGTGGGATGGTTCCAGTAGGATGGGTTTTTGCTGCTGCCTTCTTTTAGTTCCCACAAAATATTTCCTGCTTCCTCATCAGTGAGGGCCAGCACTGGGTCTCTATGGGCTGATCTGGGGCTGTTTTAGGATGCAATTTACTTTGTTAATTATATTTCTCCAGCAATAATTTCAGTGTTCACTTTTAAATCCTTCATTGATTTTAATTAATCCTGCATAAGCTTCCAAACTTCTCTTTTAGATAACAAGCTGCTTACAGCACAACAACCAGAAATTCTGTACTTACTAATGCAGTTGTAAATCAAATGCACAGTCACATGTTATAATTGCTTTGGACATAATGCCAGTGGCCCAGAAAATGGGTAAATCTGAAGCAAAATAGAGGGGTAAAAAAATCTTATTTTCCAAAATATTACAAGTTGTAAACTTCGACATTGTTTGAAGACTTTCGATTTTTATTTTTCTTAAAACTTGTTATTAATGAATTCTTTGGATGATGGCTCTATACCACATATTGATACATCATGTTAAAGATATTAAAGCTAATGCCAAGCAGATTAAGTTACAAAGGTAATACAGAATAAATGCTTAACGGTTGTACTAACATTGCACTAGCTTAAACACATTGATATACATCATCCTGTGAGCTGCTGGAATGCTGTTTAATGTAACAAAATGCACAGCACAAAAATGGAGAAAGACCCCTTCATTGATAGAAGAAAAAAATATTAACTGGATAAAATTCATACCTGTAGCTTAAAAAACATCATTTAGCTTAACTGATATTGTATCTGATGAGCACTTCCAAATATAATATTTCTAGTATCTTTTTCTGACAGAATGAAAGGTACTTTATCTACACATGCAAAAACCTTGCCTATATTGTTCTGTTCTTGTACCTAATGCTACCCACGCAGAGTGGAGAAAACCCAGCTAAACAGACTTTGACTTTTTTCCCTTTGAGTGCTGCTCTGCTACAACTTGTGAACATTCTCCACTATTTCAGAGAGGAGCAGCAGTGAGTGTTGGTTCTTCCTGCCCTTGCAGGGCATGGCTTTAGCAAAGCAGCCACCTTGAGATGGAGAGCTGCCCTGACATGAAGTATAGACAATTAGGGGAGCATCCTGTGGCAATCTGAGGAGCTTTACAGCTCGTTTTGTTAGCAACAGGATCAGGATATCATTTCTGTTTCTTGTCCTAACAGACATTTCTTAAGGAAGCCAAATGATCAGTCAGTGCAGGTGCCCAGATGTCAGCAGAAATATGAGGAACAATATGAATTTTGTAAGTGTTCTAGGAACAAGAAAATAAATTTGTGACATTTACAGATATGGAGGATAACATGCTAAAGAAATTGAAGCCCTCATTTTCCCTGGCTGTTACAAGTAATCATCAATGGTACCTGGTACTATGGGGTACTAGGTAGCAAGAACATCACACAATATACAGGATTTCACATCCTAAATTATAGAACTGCATTTGCGGCTGCCTGATTTGAGGTGTAAAATGAGTTGTCTTAAAGTTCAAGAAAAAGAGCCTTCATTAAGATGCACATGGGACCAAGTGACCGAAAAGATTTTATTACTCCTTGGCAATAATATTGATATTAGTAGGAATTCAACACGTGAAAAAACCTAAACCAAACACTAAGTAAACAAAACAAGGAAACAGAACTTTTGCCAAAGTAAGAAATAAACCTTTTCAGAAAGGACAGCTCTTAATAATATTTGGACAGAATTCAAACTAAGACCCACCCCTTGTTAGAAATAATGTAACTTATAGCAGTCCTTATGTTTAATAATTAATATTGAGCTGAATTTTAAACACAATTCCTAGACTGAATGGTCTCTAAATACTCTATGCTTGGAAAGACTTACTTTTCTGAAAAATTTTGTAACCAACTATTACCATGGTCTTAATTTTGACTTTATGAAACAGATATACACAATTAATATTTTAAAAATCTTAGAAGATTTATGAACTGATCTTATTTCATTAGGACTAGGAATTCCACACTAATACACAATTTTTATAAAGTACTGCTTTACAGAATCAAAAGGTGTATTTCCCACTCCTCATCAGGAATTTCCTCTTTTAATTAGAAGCTATTGGCAGAAATGTATTGAAGAGTTTTTGCTTTTCTTTTAACTTATAAGCATGCTCCAAACCAAATAAACATTATATTTTGTGTAGCTGGATAAAATAAGGACTTGTCAAGCATTCAAAATCCTTACTATAATGTAAGAGCACAATATTATTGAAAGTATGAATGCTACTATAAAAGCTGAGCATAAGATAAATGCCTACTAAAAAATTATACTATAAAAAGTTATGGACCCATTTTAGACATGGTCTATACCTAACAACTTCCCAGCGCTCAGTGAAGCAGTTTTTGGCTATCCTGAAGGATCTTTGCCTTAACATAAAGCCATTTAATTTATCATTATTTTCCACAAAATTATTTACTTTTATTTAATGCATATTTGGCATTACATGTGGACAAATGCTTTGGCTAGTTACCTGTTATTCTATAAAACAGTCTTACAGAAACACAAATAGGGTCATTTTAAGTCCTGTTACCACTTCGGTGCAAATACTCCCCATAATCCTCACAGTCATAGTTGGCAAAAGCCTTAATATATGATGATCAGAGTAATGTCAAGGCATATGGAATACTTTTTTTTCCCTTAAAGATTATAATTCTCTTTGCCCTAAGTGCTTGTGATCCAGTTTTTAAACATAAAGCACAAGTGCGGGAATGGAGAAAGTTTTAAGAGTTCACTGAGGAAAGGTAGGCAAAGCAGAGTTTCAATGGAGGGGCTGCTCCCTTAGAAAGACAGGAGGGGTATTCCACGTTCACTTGACACAGGAACGACAGATAAAGGAACCTTTACAGGGAGAAATGTTTTGTAACAACTTCATGGCAATATAAGACATCAGAAAAAGAGGAGGCAAATTAAAGCAATTGTGTGAGCTAGGCAGCAGCCAGACCTCTGCAGTACCTTCAGAGTGAGCTGCCTGCTGGTGATGACAAGTGTAATCCCCTGGCACAGACACAAGCTAGGCTGAGCCACTGATTTTGGCTAGAAACACCGTGTTTTACTCTGCTTTGTATCACCTTTGCCATTTAACAGATGTTGCCCATAGGGTAATTTGTGATATCAATGAGCTCTTCATTAAGTGATGAACACATCTGCTGGCTCCTGTGCAGAAGGGCTCAGAGCAGCGGGAACAACCAGAAAAGCCTTGCTGGGATTTCTGACAGACTCCAACAGAATGCTCCACTCAGGTCACTGATAATTCAAAGAGGCAGGTAAATTTCACTCTACCTATCCACTGGTTTGAAAGTTTGAGAAAATACATGTATGAAATGCAGGGAAAATAAGGCATAATCATTCCTTGAGGACTAGAAATTTCCAGATAATTTTTCATCAGTATGGACTTTCTGCAGGCTGCAAATGCACAACCATCCTCACCCTTAACAAGCTCAGGTCCTGACCCCGTGGACCCTTCTCTTTCCACCACCAGCTAGGTGAACAAATTTCCCTCCTGCTCAGAGATATTGCTCTGTGTGCCAACACAGAAAGACAGGGCTCAGACAGGGCAACATCAGGCTTTATTCCTTCCCCACAGCATGCTCTCTCTTTCACTGATCCTTTTTCCCTAAAAGTACTGCAAAACATGATGGAAATTAAATTAGAATTCTCCACACTTTGGTACTTATTATTCATATCCCTCCTGCTACATTGAAAACAGTAAAATTAGACATGAATTCCATAACCATATAAACTCCTTCAATGTCCAAAAGGAAATTCAAAGTGTTATGTCTGTATAGAACTTCAGCTTTTAAGCAGCTAACCAACTAGCCTGCTAACCCAAGATATTTTCCCTCTGCTACTTTCCCACAAGCCCTATGTACACTTTAAAAGAATCTGATACTGAAATAAGCGTGATTCCTTGTGAGAATGAGAGATTACTTTGAATCAGTCGTCCTGACCAGTCAGGGTTTAGAAACCATGCTCAGCTACCTCACAGCTGCTCCTCAACACGACTGAATAATATCAAGTTTCAGCAGAAAAATTATTTTCAATGCCTGTGTTCTTGTGTCAATAGAGTGTAGGACAGTTGTAGTTTTGATGAAAAGCTGTGTGAATCTTGGATGCACAAAGATCTCTTTCTTTCATAAACACAAATATTTTAAGCATGATATCTGCCCTTAGGAAGTAATAAACATACAAAGAGTTACTGATTTCTGTTTTAGAAAATTACCAACTTTGATTCAATTACAGTGGGATTTACTGATAGGATGGCTTTTTATTTCTTTCTTTGGTACTCCTTGATTATTGACAGTGGTAGAAATTCTCAGGCAGCATCCTCACCATAAGAATTATTTCAAACAATTCCTCCATCTGGAACACTCCTCTCCTGAAAGATGATTCACCAAATATTATCTCACCAGATTGTAAAACAGTATTTTAAAATTCAGCTGCTTGCTTCAACTTCAGCAATTTGCTATTACACAGGTTAGGAGGACATTTCTGGAGCCTTCTTCATGCAAGCTGGCAAAACATCTCAATAGGCAGCTTCATAAATCTAAAAATGTAACCACCTAGTCACTTCAATTTCTACTGTTATTGTTATGTTTTGTTAATGCTGGGCAGTGCTTGCACAACATCAAGGCCTTTCCTGCTCCCGGAAATATAGATAAATTTAATGTCAATGAAAAATGCCTTAAAAGAAAAAAAAACCAACTAAATAATTTACAGTATCTGATATAAAAATAAGCAAAACAAACCAAAGAACCCCACAAAGAATAAACAAGAGGTGCTTACTACCATGAACATGGGAAATGAATACAGCCAGCAATGGAGCTTTGCTGCATGGTGAGTAGGATGTGGGGCACAGAGCTTCAGGGATGCCTGTGAGAAGGGTTATGACACTGCATGGAGACATGGATCACAACACAGGGCTTTCCCTGCTCCACTGAGCTCTGTTAGGGGCAGTGACTGGCAACAAACAGACTTCATATCCTCAGCTCCTGATATGCACAACATGGCTCGCTATCTCACGAGGGTTTTTAAACAAAAACAACCACATTTTTGGCCTGTAGGGCACAAACTTTAGAAAGCATCACAAAACCCAAAATTCAGCTTCTTCTTGTGTTACTATTATTAAAGTTTTGGGAGCTGTCTATAGGTGTGTGGGCAGAGAAATGTCTGCATAGTAAGAAACCAATTACTATTATGTTAATAATTTGTTTAATTCTAATATATAATCCTTATAATAATATATAGCCTTTTCAAATACAAGCTAAGGGCAACAGTGACTAAAACCTTTGAACTGCTTATTTTCACTCCATGTTCTTCCTTTTTTTTGTTAAACACAATCAACTCTTCAAAACTATTCAGAAGAGGAAATAAATATTAGCTAAAGAGAAAAAAAAAAGTTGAGTTTTAAACCACAGTGATTTAAAAGTCATCTTAAGCAATCTGGGAACCCTACTATGCCACACTGCACACTCCATGAGGAACAGCAGAAACCATTGGGGTAGATGTTTTTATTGTGACAGGAATTTAATGTGCCATTGTCTTCAATTTCCCTTTTAAAAAGGTTATTTAATTTATGATTTGGATGTAAAAACAGCTTGTAATGTTGTCATTAGCATAATTAATAATATCCTGCTCTCCAGGGACTGGACATCTGTCATATGGGACTCCTGTACACATTAACTTTGTCATTCTTTTGATGCCAGAATAACCTCTGGAGGTGTTCCAGGTCTCTAATAATAGTAATGCCATTGTAAAATCTTCGTTACTAAGAAATAGCAGACTGTACAGTATACAAAGCACATGAAACCTGTATTTATCTCTTCTTATCATAAATCATCGGTGGTGAAGTGTGGTGATTAGCCTAGCAACAAAATTTCCAAATATATCCAAAACAAAACACTTTTAGAGAGTAAATAAAGAAATAAACCTTTCTTTTCCTGCAAAGTGAGTTTAGGAGTCTTACAGTTGTAGTAAATATTGCATCTCATCCTGGACTGAAAGAATGACTTACAGTTACTTTCTGAGCTTTATCAAGATAACATCTTAAAATCCATTACTAGCTAGATCTTCTTCATGCTTAATTTTGAGGCTGAAAAATCATGGAAATGTCAGACAGAAATATCTCTGTGTTAATGCCAATATTTTACATTAAAAAGACTGATCTGAAAGTCCTATTTAGCTTGACAATAACCCATAAATCTATTTACAGCAGTAATATTTTATTAAGTGGAAATGGAGCAAAAAGAGAAGCATAATTATCAGTGTTCCATTATAGCAAGAGAAAAGAATCCTGCAGAGCTGCAGTCATTTTTATATGCTTACATGTTTTAAAAAAACAAACGAAACAACCAACAAACCAAAGACAAAAACACATAAATTCCCCAGTTACTCTGTATCAAAAGGAAAAAAAAATGTAATTCACAAATTGCTACTACACAGTTCACCTCATGAGATTAACTTTCCTTCCAAGTCTTTTGGATCTGACGGAGAAACTGGTCACAGCAGCATATTAGTGAAAGTGGTAAAAGCAGTAAAAATTCAGGACTTCCATTAAATGGGAAGGCTCAGCAGAATGACCACACAACAAGAATTACTGGGAGAGAGTGAACTTCATGAAATTTTAAGGAACCAAGTACAGCAGTAAGAATAAGGGGACATTTAGAGGCTGAACCCTGTCCCTACCACTGCTGTTTTAGCTGAGCAGGATCCACCCCATCCCATTCTTTCACGCTACAGAGATCACGGCACTTGCATTTGGCAGCCTGTCAAATGCAACTCCTCTAATAAAGAACACAGAACTAGGCATTGATGATCAAGCACTGACTGAAATGAAACTAAAAGCAAAGCAGAATAGAAATCAGTCTCAAAATCAGTGGTTCTTGGCTCATCTGATCCAAATCAGCATCAAAATGTCATTATGATGCTGAAGTCACCTTATAATTCTGCATCCTTTTTTATCATTCTACTGAAAATCAACAATTTAATATCAGCCTTTATTCACCTTTGTCCATCACTCATATTCTGCTTTGGTAGCAAAATGGAGATCCTGATGGGGAACATGACAAGAACCTCTGTTCCAGTTCCCACTCTTGTTGAGACCCTGGCTACAATTCTACCCCAATCTTTTAGTCATAACCTCCCCATCAGGACTCCAGCAGGACATGGGTATCCCCTGATCCTGGCCATCTGGACCCCCATAGCAAGAGAAGAAGAAACTTTGACTAGGGACAGGGTAGGATTTTTCCTGATGCTGTTGGTTCCTATTTCTGCCTGCTTGTCCTGTCACATTTCTCGGCAGAGCCACACCAGCCAGAGCCCATGAACTTGCTGGGCACGTCCAAGGATCAGAGGATCCTGTGCGTGTGTATTCCATGATGCTGCCTTTTGCATCCTTGTTTTCATTTTTTTTTGCTATTACTCCTTCTCCTTCTTTTTCTCATTTGTCATCTCCCATATCATCTCCTTTTCCTCATTAGAATCAAATTGTCTTTCAAGGAGATGGAGTGGGAGGGAACAGAAGGAGCTGGTGGCTGTTCCCAGTGCAGGAGATCGATGCAAGCAGCAGCCAGCAGCAGTGGGAGGGAGAACCCCAACCATGAGCCATCAGTGTTGTCCAAAGCTGCCAGACTGGGAGCTCAAGCTGTGCCCTCCCTCCCTTCTCACCCCATTCCTCTCATGGAAGGAGGAGAGGAACTCCATGGTACATTTTCTGAGGCCACAGCACACCACGACACTGCACTGCAATGGGTTCACCTTACAGGTGACACAGGACACACTTCCAGCAGCACTTCTTCTCTTTGGGCAGGAAATTCTCTCCCCTTGTGCAGGTAAACCCTGTCTGCCTCCTTGTTTTGGCTCCAGCACACTCACCATGGGCACAATGCTACACACACACCTGAGTTCTGGGGGAAATATCTAAACAGGAAAAGGATTAATGCTGTAAAGGCTTACAATGAGATGGGTTTATAACAGGGCAACTTGAACTGCTGGAGGTTTTCCATCATATTGATATTTTGTGATTTTCTTTTTGTGGACAGGAAAATTTCCTAAATAAAAGCTGCAGTTTATCTCTTGATGTATACAAGCAGGGGGAAAAAAGCATTTCAAATAGCTGCAAGAAACTCTTCTCATCTCACTCAAAGTAAATAGTTAGAAAGCCACTTACCCCCAGTTGCCACAGTAATTTCACGTAGAAAATGTCCATAAAATGGAAAATCAAAGGACAGATTCACTCTCTGAAATGAATAACACCAGTAAATAAAATCAATATTGAACAGAACATTAAGAGAAAAAAAAGATGAACAGTCATCCACTTCAAATATCTGTTTCATTGCTTTTTGTTTTTCACTGGAGCCTTGTTATTCTTGATTTGGAATTGCCAGTAGCTAACCAGAAAGAATTCTGTGGAGCACTTAAACACTTAAAGCAGTGGATCTTTATAACAGAAAACTTCAGAAAAGAAAATGCATGAACAAACATTGTAACTCAATCACAAGAATAAAATTAATAAATATTTGTAGAGTTTCTCCTTTTAAAAAAAAAAAAGTTGCGTTAAGCTCTTTTTTGAAAGGATCCATCAATATCTAAAGCCTTAGCACCTGTGTTTTACAGGATGCTTGCTACTTTGGCTCCTCTGCCACATGAGCCTTCTTTAAAAAAGAATCTTTTCTCCATCTGCCTAGAGGTCTCTATCTTCTATCAACTGAATTCATAGCAGAGAATTGTAATTTGGGGAATTAACTCTTCTCCTCAACTAAGCTCACCATAAAGCACCATTCAAATTGAAACTCACTTTGCCTCTCTGCCTATGGTTTTATCTTTTTGTACCTATTCCACTGCTTTCCCAAAGTTCATTGATTATTATGGCCACTCATAATTATCACCTTGTGTGTTACCTGGTTAAACTCAGAATAAATTAATAGTCATGGCAGAAAGGAGTGCTGAAATCACAGCCAGGTATTTTCATTGTTTAAATATAATATCCTGTGAAAAACACATCACTTCCATAATGGTCCAAATACCAACTATGAAATGAGCATGCAGTCCATTATTCCTTATTTTGGAGGAGTTACTACAGTAAAAGTTGGTGTGAAGATGGGTTGCTGGTGACTATCCCTCAACCCTAACTTTGATAACTCCACTTAAGAAAGGGCAACAGCCCACACATTTTAAAAAGGGGGGAGGGGAAAGGAAGAAGAAAAGTACTCTTTTGTCTTTATTTCTCTACCATTATTTCTGTCTCGTGTTTATTGTTTTCAGATTATATATGAGTACTTCTCTCAGGAACAGTTATATTTACATCCACCAGAAATGTTTAAAGAATTATGTGGAATGAAATTAGCAGTTGAAGATTTACAGTAACTTTAAATTAGATTTGCTTTCCATTTAAGTGGAAGACAGAATTTTGACAGGATTTATTAGCACATATTTTGTTTGTTTTTAATTAGAATGCAAAATCCATTTGCATTGTGTTAATTGGACTGAGTAGGTTCTAATGACCTTTTCTGTATATACATAAATATGGATGTACAACTGAAAATTTCTAATAAAAAATGGCATATGCAAAAGACAGCACATGAATTAACTTACAGTAATATTCTTTTACCATGTTCTACAGCTTTCACTGCTGAAGTGTATGCTATATCTATGAATGCACTCCATTTAAATTATGTCCTTGCTCTACCAAGCATAATTTGAAGAACTCTGTTAAAACTATCAATTTTCTGACAAACTTTCCCTCTTTCCTTTATACACCATCCTTCATTTTAGCTGTTAGCTTTACATTTCTGAATACACAATAACCATTAAACTACTTCAAATAGAAACTGTGCCCCCTTATCTGTCTTCTACATTGCTATAATATAAACATTAGTATAAAGACATTTGAAAAAAAATCTTGATCCCATTCCATCTGTAGATCTCCCATTGACTTAAGTCAAAAAGTGATACCTTAAATTCTGGTGATGTAAAAATATTTAAAATAGTAAATTGTTTAGCATGATACTGTAATAAAGAACCAATGTGACTTAAGGAATATTTTAAAACACAGTATTCTAACAGTAACTAAAATTATGCCTTTATTTTGATGCTAGAAAGCATACCTTGTTCTCTAGAAAGAATATCAGAATTTTCAGCTCACTGAAATAAAAATGCTTTCTCCATACATAAACAATAGAGAGGACTGGAAGAAAAGGGAATTGAGTTCCCAAATATACGGTACCGTGTATTCTAGTTCAGTGTTTTGAGTAATCAGTTCTTAGATATCTAATCTAAACACACTGAATATCAAAGCCACCTCTAAAATTTTATTATATGGTTGAGAAGATGGTAGCAATATATCGAAAAAACATGCTTCCTACTAGTGATATAAATCCTGTAGTGTTAGACATTTTAATTGTTCCATTAATATATGTTTGCTACTTTCCACAAGCAATTACTATGCTGTTTATAAAGTCAAACCATCTCATGGATCCTCTCTCTTTATGACTTTTCTTGTAGAAGCAAAACCAACTGACAGCTTCTGTGAACTCTTAGGATTATTTATTTCCAAATGAGGGAAAACACACAAATTGAGTGTAAAATTTTGAGCATTCAAAAAAACCCTGACACTGTAAATTAATTACTTAATACTTGGCATATAATAATTTAACTCCTGGTTCTACTGTCAAATAGGAGAATAATGTCTAGAAATTATCAGCATGTAAATCACTGAGTCACAGAAAGATGTGCAAAGTGGCCTTTTAAAAAGAGTAATGGCAAAGTTTATCTCTGTGGGAGAGAAGGTGAGGGATTGCTGCTGAGTTATGTATGATCTCAGAATACATGACTCTACAGCTGTACATTTATAGAGATCACATCTCTCTGTTAAATAACTTTGATGTGTAGTACATATGGCTATTGTTTACTTGGAGACGCATACAAAATATCAATTATAGGTGATAAATAAAGTATAAAGCCCTCCTTACAGGATGACTCTCTGGTACTTTTTCATCCTTTGGGGGGACATAAAATAAATCTGAAAAAGCAGTCTTTAAAACTCTGTGTAGACATGGCTGCGGCCACTCAAGTTGACGGTCCAAGGTATTTGGGGAAGCATGAAAAGAGATGGATATCAGTGTGCTAAACAGGGACCAGAGCCTTCTCTGCTAGAGCTGGCAGAAAGGCAGAGGGGCACCTGACATTCAGAAAAAAGGTCTTACACCACTCGCTTTGGCGAGAAACAGTTGAAGCCCTCCAGGTTCCATCTGCCATGCTGAATGCTCCTCTACACTGATCCCACACCAGACCAAAAATATTGCCTTGTTCTAGCCTCTAGTTTAGTAATTTCAACAAAATGTCTCCCTTGGAACTGACATTTTAGCTGCATAATCTCAGGGATCCAACTGGAAACGAAAGTGCTTACACCAAAGACATGGAAGGTGTCACCTTCACTAATCATTAATCACAGGTTACAATTTCTCAAAGGAATTTCACTAATGTTTAGGTCCTAGGCTTCAGAAATTACTTTTAAGAGGAAAAGATGTTATACCTTTTATAGGTATTTTTAATTAATTTATTACCTCTTCTTTTGGCATATTTCCATTCTTTCCCTCGACACAGAGCACCAGGATCCCACATGAAGTAGACAAGACAGACAATAGAGGTTCACACTTTTAGGTACCCTTGAGGTTCTTTTCTTCTCATTAGAATCAAATTGTCTTAAGAAAATAGCTGATACACTGTTTTATTAAGTCTACCCCAAAGATATATAGCTGTCTGAACCCTCTGCATTTGCATTATCCGTGACTGCCTACAGTCTTTTCACTACGAAAGATATATTTTTTTAATTGGACTCTCTGTCAGTTACATGTGCTGGATTTATCACCTCACTCTGCTTTCTGTATTCTGACTTAAAAACCACAGTATTTCTTTCTGCTGCCTCTTGCATTCCTCTGAGCAGTCACCCGACTTGTGCCAGGGAGATAACAGATAAACAAAGGAAAAGATGAATTAAATTGGGCCTTCTCTTAGATTTAAAACTGTTAAACACCTGCATCTTAAAAAAGTTTACAACTTTTAAGTAAGCCATTCACCAGATTTTGTTTTAAGCTGGCAAAATGCAAGGACATTTTGTTGGAGATAAGTTGGTGAATGGATGCAACAAGAACATCATGAACCACAGATGTGAGCTATAATTTTCTGTATTTATTTTGTGCTAATATTGGCTCTTCTGCGTATTCAGGTTCTAGCCACAGGTGAGAACCGAGAATACAATCTCTAAATCACACAGTATTTGATTCCATTTCTAAGTGTGTAAGCCCATTCTTTTCATTTTACCAGCAGCATGATCACAATAAGTTAAATATAATTGTCATTCACACTCCATTTATTTATTTGCTGATGACCTGAAATTGTGATCACATCACTTTTGTTACTGTATGACATTCTCCTGAGTTTTATCAGTTGTCCCAAAAGGAAAAATAATTGACACCTCATATAAAAGAGAAGTGCAAACATACCACATACATTCCTTGGGAGACTTAAAACTTCATCAACTTCATCCTGAACCCAGTTCTGTTACTACTGAACTCAACAGCAAAACTCCCTCTGATTTCAGCAACACAAGTGGTTTACTGATTGATAGTTTGTGATCCTTATGAACAGAGTAAAATTTAAAATATATCTGTAAAGGCATCTCTGAAGGACTGTTACAGAAGGTTCAAAGAGGCAACTTGAAATCATTTGGTAACAACAGTGTAAACACTTTCAGTCCTTAACTAGAATTTGAAGATACAGCTCTGTGAACAGTAGTCATGGTATTTAGTAATACTGCAGTGTGGGTCACTAGGGAAAATTATCTATGTTAGACACAGAAGAAAAGGATAAAACAACTTACTGCTGCTTGACGATGGGTATTGGAAAGGATCCCATGAATCTTGACTTTGTCCTTCTCCATTTGGTCTATATTGACCCACAAATCCCGGCTGGTAGAATCATATGGGCCATATGTCCTTGATGTATAATAATTATGATCTGTGTCCTCCTGAAAAAGGGAAAAAACACAGAAAAATCAGATTGTGATGGAAGATGCACCTTAGTTTTACATAAAATTCACCCTTGAAATATTGAGTCCTGTTACTCCTCAAAGAAACTAAGCAACAATGGAAAAAAAGTAGAAATTGTAAATATGTTTCAGAGACATCTCTGCTCCTAGCCACTAGCAGTGGACAAGGTGGTTACATCATGCAATCATCTTAAATTATAATGTTCACTATCCCAAATCCCAATCATACAGTTTCTGTAATAACCACATCAGTGAAATCTATGGCGAAATGTTTGATGGCTTTTGAGGCAAAATGGACAGTTCCTGTAACAATGGCCACACTCTAAAAAGCCATGAACACTATTTACAGATAATTTCTGAACATAATTCACTAGACTATCCATATAAAAACATTCAAAACATTCCTAACAGGTGTAGGCTTACAATGATATTTTATTTTAAATCTCCAAAAGTTTGGTTTACTGTAGATTTGCCCCTCCAAGACAGACAAATATATACATATTTATAGAAGAAATCTTCCTAATTCTTTAAATATTTTTAACAGTAGATGCTGTTACACTCCCATCACAGGAAATTTCTGTTAAGGTCAATCACTGTGAAGGTCTGTACCTTCCTATTTGAGACAGAGAAAAGAAAAGAAGTGTGTGGTATGAGGCAAGAATGAAACCCATCTCGGACTCCCGGTCTTCCTTCCAAACCAAGCTGTTGCAACCTTAAAATATTTAAATCAACAGCATTGCCAGCTTTCATCTGAATAGCTACAAGTAATACTATTAAAGTAGTACATGCTAGTATTTCTTAGTTCCTTCCTCGCTCTCTCTCCTTCTGAGACAAAGCAAAAAACTCCAAAGCCTTGATGACAGAGCTTGAAAATTAAAACAGAAGGTAAACAGTAGGACAGAAAATGGAAAAGGCGGATGTGAAATTTAGAATTCCCCTGTTGATGGAGAAGTTCCTCTCCTGCTGCACCTCCTCTATCCAGGCAGCCACTCCACAGGCAGTTCCCTCACACCCGGCCATGCTGCCACGCAGACCTGACACACCCTCCCCACAAACCCAGACCAGACACAACCCATTCCTACAGACCTAATCCTGAGCTGGAGACATACTTGGCAAGGACTTCTATTCTAGATGACATCATGTCCTAGATTAAACATATTGACCATAAATCCTGTTTCAGCTGCATTTCACCCTATATTAACACCATTACTGAGGCATCTTTAGCTGTTGCAGATATAATCAGATTATGTTCTCCTTCACAATTTCTGTGTCTTCTGCTGTACTTTGTATGGCAGGATGTACTTTATATGTCCAGTAAATCTCAGTAACAATTTTGAAGCAACTTCTAACAGCTTCCCCAGCTCTAGGTTAGTTACACAAGTAAACATAATTAAAACTATACTGTCGAGAAGATGACAAAAGCTGACCACCTTACCAAATTCTTTCCTCCTTTAATGGAAAATAGAAACAGTTCTTACTGTCATGTATACAAGGGAGGTACTGTAAATTAAAAGGTTTTGAAAACAAATTTATATATTCCCAGTCCAATTTATCATTCTGACAAAATTTCCTTGGTAAATAATGGTCACATTTAAGGCATACAAAGTCTCAAGGAGAGAGCTCCAGAGACAAATAACAAATAATTACCAAAACAGTTTGTCTCAGATAAACATGCACTGTTTAAACTGTAGTGAGAGCTCTGCAAAG
This sequence comes from Pardalotus punctatus, assembly GCA_013400915.1. Classification (NCBI taxonomy): domain Eukaryota; kingdom Metazoa; phylum Chordata; class Aves; order Passeriformes; family Pardalotidae; genus Pardalotus; species Pardalotus punctatus. Next base: position 1,235,056 of record VZTX01020707.1, on the reverse strand, counting down.
TTCTTGCATTTCCATTTTTTCTAAAGCTACTCCAGTTACTTTCTAGTACCTAAGCACCCACCTCCACAACTAGAAGGCTTTGGCACTGATCCTAGTTGGTAGCTCTGTAAGAATGTTTTAAATGGTATCTTGATCTATGGTCAAAGCAGATTCATCATACAGCTTGTAAATCAAACACTTAAATTATAGCCTGCAGCTCAAGATTTTGTCACTGTGTGATGAATTACTTATGTCTACCAAATTTTGTGTATAAAAAGTCTCATTTTAATTCAAATTAAATAATTTTAGATACTTCTGGAAGGAAACAAAATCTACTTTGTTTCCTTCTACTACTTCTACTTTTTCTACTTTGATGATAGAAGGAAGAGAGAGTTTGTTTTCTCTTTAAAAAATCTTAATAGCCTTCATGCAGATGTATTTTATGAATATATTATTTTTCTCTCACATCTTAATATTTCTTAATGCTATCTGTAAATTTACAATCTGAAACAAAAAGGCAGATGCAGCTACTAAAGTTGATGTGAGCAGCTTAGGAGCTCCCAGTAAGGTTAGGATCCAAGCTTCTGTTCCAAGTCACTGCCTTCATTGCTTCTAATTTGCATTACCATGGAAATGAAATTCTTGGTGTCTTTCATAAATACAATTTTATTGGTATCATTAGATAACTACGAGTTTTCATTCTGCCAGACCTGTTTATATGCTTTGGTTGATTGTACCTGCTTCTTAATACATTCCATTCCCTACACATAGGAAGAAGCAAAAATGCTTAAGAACTTACATTGAATTTGCATGTAAACTACTCAATTACGAAAATAATTTAATAGTTATATGAGATAGATTTAGCATTCTCCTGATAATTAGAATGATATAGAAATACAATTATGAAGACAAACAAACCTTTCAGTATCTATTAATGACATAGAAGCATGTTACTGAAAGGAAGAACATACAGAGAAAGCAGAGAACATACCCTTCACTAATTCAAGAAAGCTTTTGTTTTTCCTTTGTTTTTCCGGTATTTGGGGGATATGAGCATTATCTCCCACTGGTTCTCTGGATATGCAGTTCTGTCCAAATACTGTTTGTACATGAAGTACATAGCACCTTTCTTCTACCAAACAGTACAGCATTAAAGCAAAGGATTTTTCCAGATATTCTTTGCACCAGCTATGAGGATTACTGCTGGCAACCTTTGTGAGTATAAAGGGAATATTTATTAGAACATCTCTCATAGCACTTTTCTTTTGGGGAAATAAGTTATTTTTAACCTGAGGCAATCCTTGATGCTGAGTTGCCATCTTATTGTAGATTGTAGAGATTAATTTCTTAGTTCTCATAAGGGATATTGTCTGATGACAATTTGAATATATTCCTATACTTCTCCAACTACAACTGAATTTTCTCAGGAAAGCTGAATACATGCACTACTCGTAAAAGCTTAGCACAACTGAAGATTAAGCCTTCTTTAAATTCTTGGTGTTCAGTATTTGTCAAATTCAAAGACTTAACATCCATTCCATACATTATATATGGATGATCCCAAATGCAGTCGAAACATCCCATACTCATTTCATCAATAAGTGCTGCCCCTTGACAGATTAAGGCTTCCAATGTGTGATGTGATCTTTCACAATCAAGATAACATAAAGCAACTATATGTGATATTAAAAGTAACAACTACCTTACGGCTCTGACATACTTCAATTATTAACCAGGACAAAGATGTACTCGAAAATAGTATGGAAACAAACATGAAACAATAAAGTTCCCTCTCAATGAAGTAACACACCATGATTTAATGATACAATCACATAGGTAAACATGGGACTTTTTAGATTTAATTCTCTTCTTGTCACATTTTTTTTTAAACCAAAATTGAAAAGTAATAAAAATCTCTAGGACACAGAGGATATTATCAAACATGACTTAGGAATAAGAGCCCCTGTTGAATTCAACTGCATGAATATTTTGTTTTTAAACACAGGATTCAATTCAATCCAAACCACAGACATTACTGAACAAGAAGTTCTGCCATCTCTCAAGCTCTCTCTCTCTGTAAGGCTATAATTGAACAAAACTAATAAATTCAACTGGAAAAAAGCACCCAGGAATGAGCTCTGCTGTTGCACAATAGTATGCTGTAGAAAAAGTCTTGCTTTCTCTGAAGAGGGAAGGGAAGGGAGGGGAAGGGAAGAGAAAAAGAAAAAGAAAAAGAAAAAGAAAAAGAAAAAGAAAAAGAAAAAGAAAAAGAAAAAGAAAAAGAAAAAGAAAAAGAAAAAGAAAAAGAAAAAGAAAAAGAAAAAGAAAAAGAAAAAGAAAAAAGAAAAAGAGAAAAAGAAAGAAAGACGTTCACAAGGCAAATTATTATAGATCAGCCAAACAGATGGCCATTACATTTCAGCAGATTACGTTTTGGTGGCTTTCTCCCAGTACTGGAACACTGTTTGTGAAATTACCAATGAAAAATCAATCAAGCAATCAATCAATCATCCCATCTAAGGATACTCATCTTCAGGTGTCATGAGATATTGTCAGATGCAACAGAAGACAACAAGACTGCATTTAATTTGATAACTGTTGTCCCTTTAAATATGCTACTGATTGAAATCACGTTTCCAGACTTCAATTGAGATGACAACATGATAAAAAAGCTCTGGAGCCCTCAAGGATATAGCGTTAGACTTTATAGATGCCTAATTGTATCACTGTGAAAGGAAGGTCTGGTATCTGATTTTTAACAAAATATGTTAACAAATCACTCAAATACTGGCAAACACAGAGACTACATCAATTTTAAAATTAACTGAAATTGCTGCCCCAAAAATTAGTTTTGAGAAAATTCAGCACCTATAATGAATTTCAGAAAGTTATCTTTACCTCTGAAAATAAACATTTCTAGATTAATATCCTATGAAATTAATCAGAGAATTATGTTTTCTAAAAGGTGCCATTTGTAAACTAAAATGGAAACACTGAAAGGAGGAAACATGAAATTACGTATTTTAAACCAGACTACTTTTCAGTGAAAAAGCAAAGATAAAAATACATTTTGGGTATTTAGAGAAAGGAAATAAGCTAGCAGTTAGAATTATTTTCCTAAGGAATAAAGCAGTTCTGGCAATCCATTTTGTAGAACTAAAACACCCTTTCTATTTAAATAAGGCAGCAACAAGATGCCCCTGCACACATACAGCAAATCCTTCCTCAAAACTATTTGTACTTTCACCCAATCACATATAATGCTGGCTACTCTCTCATGGTATCTCTACCTATCATGTCAGTAAAATGCAGCCAAAATTGACTTCTGAATTGTTTCGGACTTTCATAAGAAAATTGCTTTTAGATTTCTGAACATTACTAGTCCCCACCAGCTAAAAACAGCCCAAGGGGGAGAACAGAGGTGACAACTTTGGTAGGAGTTGAGCTATCTCTGCATTGCAGGTGATGGAAAGCCTCTTTGCAACAGCACGTTTTTGGGCACCGAGAAGGGGCAACAGAGATGCACGATCACACTCCGCATTACCTGGGCAGGAGAAGCATGTGTGTATGGTGTTGCAACTGATTCTCCTCATTTATTTACATTTTCTTTAGGCAGACACTGACTGAGACAGGGGCAGGTGGCATGGACACATGGAAAATATGCCTAGTATAATAGCCATTAGCACAGGAGATGAGACAGTGCAAGAAATGATCACCTATCTGGAGATGGGGTCTTAGTGGGAAGATTTAAGGCCAAGGAAGATGGGGAGAGAGACACGTAGCATGCTGCTGCCATAGAACTCATTTTAATAGAATACCGTAATTGCAATCATAACACAGCAATGCTATGATTTACAGGTTTACAGGATCTGATAATTGAAGAATCCTGAGGAATACTTAACTTGAACTGGCCTCTCAAAATGTGAAAGCTCTAATTTGGGTAGATAAGCTGCATGTGGATTACAACATCAAAGTCTTTCAGAGGATATATATAGGGGCTGCTGCTTAGGAAGCTCAATCGTTCTGAGTTGCTCAGAATTACCAATTTCATAAGTGCTTTGCATCAAGGATAAACTCTGCTGTTAAATTTCTTAACAAAAGTCTTTGTTCTGTATGGATCTAGTGAGGAAACATGCAATTTAGAGAAGTGCTTTCACAGCGACAAAGCTACAATCTGTTGTTTTCTTGGTTTTTTGTTTTTTGTTTTTTTTTCTTTTGTTTCTTTTCTTTTTTTCCTTAATATCTGAGAAAAACTAAGGGAATGCTTATTTATTTATTTATTTATTTATATATCTCAATATGGGCATAGCATACATACTCAACATCAACCATCAGCAGAACCTGAAGATGACTTGTGAATATCACTGTTGATTAAACAAACCCTAGCAAAAGCCATTTTGAACAGCTAATATAATGACTAATGAACGAGAGGAACACAATCTAACTAAAGAGAAATTCTGTGACTGAGTGCATTGGGATTAAGTAGGTCATCTCACACTATATTTTCCAAGAAGAGGCTACAAGAGTGCTCGGCCAAGTCCTAAAACCCTACTGTGTGTGTGCAGGAGTTCTCAGGTTTTCACTAGGGCCAGTATAGAAATCACTTTGCCCAGAATCTCACAGATTTACATCCGGAGGTTATTATCGTAAACATAACAAATTAAATGATGTCATCAGCTGGGATGAAACAAAGGATTAATCTCATGTCTCTCTGCCCTATCCAGACACAAGGCTTTATACAGCTCTATAACAACTTAAGCTCCGAGGTTTTAAACTGCACTTTTCTGAGCTCCTGACAGCACCTATAATGGAGAATCACACATGCTGACAGACATTCTGCAGGAGAAGGATGCCATAAAACTGTTATTAATCCAAAAAGCCATTTAGTCTTTCTGGCTTTGTGAAAAGTCAATGTGGAGTCACTGCCTTTTCCATGATATTCAGCTGCTTTTGAAAGGAAGCTTCCCTCTTGGGGACTGCTATAAAACTGTCAGCCTATTTAGGGGTCATTACAGCAGGCTTATAAAGCCCTTTGGACTGTCTTGTCATATGAGACAAGCTTCAAAAGAGCAAAAATCTCTGCAATGCCTTACTTAAGAAAGGAAAAAAGCCAAATCACCAGTCACTCAAAACCCAGTTATGGTAGAGAAATATTTATTATGCAGCTTTGTTCCCAATTTGCTGGAGCAGAAGTCTGAGGAACGACATTGTGAAAATAAATCCTTATTAACTACTCTGCAGCACTCTCTCCATTAAAAGAAAATAAAAAGAACAATTTCAATACAATGACAAAAAATGTCTAGCAGAAATTTTATTTTGGTGTAATTATGACACAGATTTTAGAGTTTATATTCTCATTTTAAAATATGTACAAATGAATGAAGTGCTCATGAAACTGAAACGGCAAAAATGATTTTTTGTAAACATAAAAAACTATGTCAGGCCTAAACTACAGAGCATTAGTGGTTGTGACACTACGATTCTTACCAGCTCCATTCTTCGAGATTTATGACTCCAGATAATACCATAAAAAACTATTTTTTTGTCAAGTTAGCTTTTCAAGATTTAGTATTTTAGTCTTTTAAAGATCCAATTCCAGTGTGAAATATAATGAAGAGTATGTTTCTGAGCATATGCACTTTGACTTTACTTAGAGCCACACTTGGGCGATTTTTTCCTCCCCTAAATATATAACAAGTTCAGTTTAATATTATACACCCTTTTCTTTTTTTTCCCATCCAGGTATTAAAGCAACTTCAAACTCTCTGTAGCCTATGTATTCCTCCAGTATTTATTCAAATACCAGGAGATTTAAGTCATCCTTATTTCCTATTCCTTGGCACTTCTCCATTGGAAGAGACAATAGGAAAACAACAACCAAGACCCAACCAAGAGCCTTAAGGCCTCACATGAGGAGGGGGAATTTATCTAGCCACAGCACCCTCTAGTTTAGCTTTCACATAAAACACAAATGAAGCTTTAGTTACTAAAACATGGGACTGGCTGAAATCTGCAGTCAATATGCCAAATTTCAAAATCACCTATCATGGCTTACAGAGAAAGACAGTGATTATGAAAGTGGTTAGCCTGTAACAATTTCTACTGCTCTTTAGTTTGGAAAAAGTATGCATTTTGCTTTATTCACATATATTTTTCTGTATAAATCTGTAACAGCATTTCAGTCAGGATTGTCTACACAAGAATATTGAAAAAAATACTATGTACAGTTTTAACAAACTCTTACCACCAGCCACATTTCTTAAGGATTTGTCAGAGAAACGCTTCTTTATCAGATTTTGCAGCCATGCTCAAAAAAATAAATAAGTCCCCTGAGAACTTTCATGCCACAACTGTAAGATATCATATTTAATTGAGATGCCTGATGAGTTACATATTGCCTAGACAGGCGTGTCCAAGTCACTGCCTTTGCCTGACATCAGGCACCAAACAAGATTTCTGCAGAATATGCACACTTGTTATTTTCAGGAGGGATACTCTGTGCATTTCACAATTACCCAGACAAGATCAGGATGCTAAATAATATCCTCCCTCCATTGTCTCTGAAAAGTACTGCCTTCAAGTTAACTTAGAGTGCAAATATTTCAAAATTACACTAACACATTGTTTCAGTTTTGATAGATGTTATTTTGTCTTGTGTATAATTTCTAAATCTGTATTTTTCTTTCAGAGTAGATCAGTCCAAAGTGGAATGTTGCATAAACTTGTATTTACTTTTTTGTCTTTCATGTAAATACAGGACATAAATACACACTTTAACTGTACTGCCTGTACTGACCATGGATGAGATCTAACTGACTAAGCCCAGGAGGAACTCAGGGCCATCTGAAAATTGCAGATATGATTCAGGACCTACAGCTGACCCTTATCTTACAGGAGTGGCAATGGACCATTCAGTATAACCACAGCGTAACATGATACCTGACATGTATAGCTAGGCAACTCTCACCTTAAATTTCCACCAATTTTGTTCACAGACTCATAGAATAGTTTGTGTTGGAAGAGACCTTGCAGATCATCTCGTTCCAATTCCCCAGCAGGGACACCTTCCACTAGACCAGGTTGTTCAGAGCCCCATCCAACCTGGCCTTGGACACTTCCAGGGACGGGTCACCCAAATTGCACTGGACAACCTGTTCCAGTGCCTCAGCATCCTTATGGCAAAGACTTTCTTCCCAATATCTCATCTAAACCTACCTTCTTTCAGTTTGAAGCCATTTCCCCTTGTCCTACCACTACATGGTGAAAACTTGCACATAGCTCGTCTACATGACATGTACTGATGCTTAGGTTTCCAAACTGAAGAGCTGAATTTCACCTCCAATTTCAGTATTACCTACAACTGAAAAAGAAAACCGCTTGTACAGACTCCAGACTATTTTAGCAATCACAGTAACCTAGTATTTAATATAAATTAATATACATTATTGAACATGTGTGTACTACCCTTTATTGAATGTTTATGTAAGAAACAAAACCTCTGCCGTGTATTTAAGAAATTACCTTGATTTCCAAGGTGATGGAATAATACGTCTGATATAATATAAGAAAAGTCAACATTGTATATACACTGCTAGTGACTAAATGATAGAATCAAAAGTTCTATTTCTAGTTTTATTGAAAGAAAAATTCTCAGGAATGAATTGTTATTTCTTTCAGCTATACAGTCAGTAATTTTACAAGACTAAGAATTGGGGGTTTTGTTTTCTGGATAAATAGGGACACTGGGTGCACTACCTTATGACTATGGGGTTTTTATCTTATGACTATTGGGGTGATGTTATGATAATCTTGTATTCCCTATCGTTTGTGTGTATGCTCAGAAATGTGGTCCTGTAGCTTTAAGTGCATCCAGCAGCTGGAAGTAGCTCTGCTGGTGTGGTTGTTTTGAAACTCTCTCCGAGGCTTCTCCGCTGAGGAGTGAGGGGGAGGAAGGGACATTCCTCTCCGGTTGCTGCTGCTGCTGCGGCTGCTGCTAGTTTTCCCTGGGATTGCTTCTTTGTTGTCTCCTTTCTGGACTGGTGTTTTCCTTGACTTGCTTTCTCGCCCGAGAACCCGAGCAGCCCCCGGAGGACAGTAAGACAAGGATTCTCCAGGGAGTCACCAGAGCAACTCCACCTGGCCCCCCCAGGGACCCCTGGAGAGGGGAAGCTATGCCTGAGGAAAAGGACATTAAAGTTCATCATCTGTTTACTCAGGTTTAATAATTCCTTTTCCCCCTTCGCCTTCCCTTGTGCCTTAGAGGGCACTCTGCGTGTTAAATTTTTTTAAATAGTTTTGTTAAATAAATAGTTTTTTTTCACTTTCATTCAAGAAATTCTGTTGTGGTGGGGGAGGGGGTGATGGAAACCTTTGTTTTGGGGGAGGCGTTTATTCAGAGCATTTTCCACCTAGAAAATTTGTCTCTAACCCGAGACAAGATGTTGCAATCATCCTCATAAAACTTGCTATAATCCACTGTGCCAGCCAATATTGTACCCCCCACAGTTACACCCCCAAATGAACACCCACCAGGTGGGTTATGTTGACCTATGTAAACCAGATTGTTTGCCCACTCCTGGATATGGCTAAACTAAACAGTAGCACTTTGGAACCAGATTATGTCTGTTCTAACACTGAAAGACAATTTTCATACACCAGAAGAGAGGCATCCATGCTTTGCCTGGAGCAGGGAGAACCTGAGAAACAGCTTGTTTTGTTATCTGTACTGGAGCAGAATACCACTGAGAGATCATGGCATTTTATCCCTCAAGACATTTTACTGCTCCGCCTATATGAGATCAGACAGATAGGATTTCCATCTGCACTTTCTCCCTCTTCCTACTTTTGTTGCTAAGGTTACAGAAAGAATGCTCAGAAAGTGATGCTTTCATTTATTAAAAAAATTTAGGAGGAAATTGTGAAGAATTATGCAGCTTGCTACAAATGCATGAAACAAACCTCCAGTAACCCTGTCACATCACTCTAACTTTTGTTAAATGTTGTGCCACTAAAAGGTCTGGGGAATATGTTTGCATTTTTTTTTTTTTTTTTCTTCTCCCTGTTATTCACACTGCAATTTGCTGCACACTCTCCAAGATCTCCTATTGCCAATTTTGTTTTCTAGAAATAAGTCTACTATTTTATTACTGTTGGTCTGCGAACATTTAGACATGCTGCACATGAATGCATGCCAGTGTTATAATAGAAGAAAGACAAAAAAAAAAATCTGTTATTTCCATTAGTTATTTCTGTTGTGTGTATGAAATACTACAGGTGTTAGAAGTGTTTAATCAGTATTTTCTTCAGCAGTTGAAAGCATTTAACTGGCATTTTTGGAAAGGCAAACGCACATTTTACAAATGGAATTTTCTTAACTCTGATTCCCCTCTTGATACCAATTTTGAGCACTGGCCCAGTTCATTATTCTCTTTGGAAAGTATAACTCATACAGTCACAATGAAGACAGATCATTTACTTCCACATAAATACTAAATTTACAGAGTCAAAGGAAGTGTGTGACCAAATCTGAAACAATGTACCCATCTGTTTACATGCCAAGTTGTTACTGTTTTGGGATAACAGATAATTGACTCTTCCCTTTCAAAGAAACTTGAAAGATATGGAGAGGCACGAAGTAATCCATCAATGTCAGCAGAATTCCTAGAGCTTTGAAAATCTGTCCCTAAGGACTGATACTATCCAAACTGGAATTGTATGGCTTAGTGTGACAACTTTTTACTTACCCAAATTCCTCTGCACTAACAACTTGGTAATGTATTCACCCTCACTCCCTGCTCCAACCAGCTATGCACAATTTGCTGAGTGCTGTTAAATTAGCTAAGGCTGTTTGCTCTGCATGGGTAGAAATGAACATACTCTTCTACTTTTTGCATGACCAAATTGATGAAAGTCTTCTCTCTCAAGGACACTCCATGTGAACATGGTGAAAAGGGTCAGAAAGGAAGTGCCTGGGAAAGGAGAGACCTTCCCAGCCTTAACAGACACACAAACTAATATTCAGCTTTCACAAGTTGAATCTATTTTCAGCAAACTCCTGCAAGCAAGGGCTGAGGCATGTATGACCGAAACAATTAATTCAAAAGGTACAAGGTCTGTTGATTCTGTTCATAGCTCTTTTCAGTCATGAGTTCAGCCATTCTGGAATACGCTTTAGGAAGTTGGAGATGAAGGATATGGCAAAGTAAAATATTATTAAGAAAATTCAAAGGCAGATTCTGTTAAATTCTGAATTCCCTATCTCCTTCCTTGCTATAAAAATTTATTATCATCAATATGTTAAATTGAATGACTTGTGTGCCAACATAGCTGAGCCTGTGGAAATGAACTCAGGATTATAATGGAGTTCTCTTATTTAGGAGTGAGGAAACTAGTTTTTAACTTCTTTCCTTCCCCATCCTCTCATTCCAAGCTTAAAGGAAATAGAGAATGATTCTTTCCTCCAGCCTTTTCCCTTTTCAGCTATAACTGAGTTATTAGGAGAACCATCACTTGAGTTCAGATTGAGAATACTGGAAACACTGACAGGCTTATTGCTACAACACTTTTTACAGAGTTGGCAATGCATTCAGTCCAGCTGAATACCGCAGCAAGACCCAGTAAAAGTGTTAAGATGACCTTATAAGTAAGCAATTAGTATATTCAAAACAAAAAGATACATGATGTGTTTGCCTAGTTTACCATTTCGCAACAGAAAGCCTGAAAGAAAACAAGACTGATATTTCAGTCTGCTGGCTGCCTAGAAAGTGTGACATCACTGGTGAAAAACTCAGCTGGACAAGCTGAAAACAGTGAGTAAATTAATGATTATCCCAGATTCTGTTTCTAATTGTTGGTGATGTAATTGGCGTAATTTAGCAAGAACAGAGAATTAGAATATTTCATGTGTGATCTGTGCTGCTTTCCAGACCAATTCACTTTCTGAATCTTCTTTATAATTATTAAAAATTATCAGTTAAATACTGAATTTAGCAGTAACTTCCAGACATTTTAGTTTGACTTGGAATGCCACATGAAGAGAAAGTTCAAATAATTTCCCTAAGATCACATGAAGAGGAAACATATATTTTTCCCTTGACTCAGTTTGAAAAATGTATATTTGATTTTTCTGAAAATAAATGACACTGTTCACCCCAAAGTATCAACCTATTTTTCTAAAATAAACTCCTGAAAATTGTGAATAAAAACATTTTAAAATAACAACCCTTGCAAAAAAAAATAAAAATAAAAAGGTAAATTAAAATATGGCAAGAAAATTCTATAGAACTCAACCTTCAATTACTATATCAGCTATATCATTTAACACAATATTTTAGCTCTCTTACAACAAAAATATGACATCTAAACATTCTGCTACGTGGAAAAGCAAAAGATATATCCACAATGGTTCCAGTGCAGCAGCAATGTTTCTCCATATCCCAAGACTCTTCCTCTAGTACATCCTTAATTTCCACTGTAACTTTCAAGCTTCTACATATGAAAATAGTAACATGATATTTAACTTAATCTAGTAAATGGATACCAAAAAAAGCACAAGAACAGCTGGACTGACTTAAGTCAAACGTTTTCGTACGGTGCCCAGAACTGACCGGGAAAGAGAATTGGATTCAATGACCCTTGTGGGTCCCATCCAACTCAGGATATTCCGATTCTCTCTGTGTGTGATGCTCAGAATGCATAGAGGACCCAGAGCAAACAATGGCAATTCCCCATTTTCCCTAGGTTCCAGTAATCTCTTCAGAAACTCCCTTTGTGTTTAATAAGCCGTGACAAATATGGATTCCATGAATTTGCCTAATTTCATAAATGTTGACATCCACAACATTCAGCGACAATGAACTCCAGAGCTTTTGCGGTTTAATGATGTGCAGTAGAGAAGAATCACATGAAACATTTGTTTAATCCTCTAGAACGTTATGGAAACACCAGAGACGTGAACAGCACATATTCCAACAGGGACTTCTGGACCTAAGTTGCACTGGCTTAAAGGCAGCAAGACAACTCCGTTACAGGCATAATTCACATGGCCCAAGGCAACATAAGAGAGGGTCTGAAATGGCTGAAAATCTGATGCAATGCCACTTCCAACGATAAAACCATGTTTTTTTAGTCACAGTTGTTTTAGCTCTGTAAGTTCCAGGTGTATAGTGGGTTACCAGAGTTTAATCAAAGACTGTGAAAAAGACTTGCAAGCCTACAAGAAGAGCCCAGATTTTCCCTCCTTGTCTTTAATGAGTCATTCACCAAAAATCACACACACCAAAAATCATGTGATATAGTAATTACTTGTGAACAAGAAATAATTATACACCCCTAAAAGTAAAAGATAGACTGAATATAACTTCTGTTATGATAAAGATTTCACAAGTAGACCTGGCAAGCTTCAGCTATGTAATTAAATCAATTCAAGTGTATTTCTTGAGTTAGAACTTTAAATGATCATTAACCAAAATCTAATGTTTCCTTTATTTCAGTCAAGGGCTAAATATTATTTGAGGTCAACAATATAGTCTAGAATCTGTCCCTAAAATGAAGCCACATCAGAAAACAGGTATCAAAAATAAACTGATTGTTGCTTCAGGTTTTTAAGTTGTCTGGTTTTTTTCCACAGGTTTTTGTAAATATGGATTTCAGAACAGAAATCAGCCAATTCCTGTCACAAATTCCTGCTCACATTTATGTCAGATGCTTCAAGTGAAACCTAAAATCTGGTTAAACCTTTGTCCTGAATATGCATTGCTTTGATATTTCATAATCCACATTAAAATATGACTATGCATTAAGAAAAGAATTCTGTCCTGGTGGTGGGATCAATAGCATCCCTGGTATTATTAAACTGAATGACTACACAAGAAATGCTGCCCATGGAATTGCACTGTTGAGTGTCACTGATGGGAAGGAAGATACAAATAGTATTTAAGCTAAATATTTGAACTATAAATTTAAAAGCTAAACAAGCAAGCAACTTTACACACAGGTGATTAAAGGCTCTAAAAATTGAAAGTCAGAAAACAGGTTTTAAAAGTAAAGAGGGACACTCTCTAAGCTTGAGATGAGAAAAAAGAACAGAAGTACTCATTTGACTGTGATAATAAGGATTTTTTTTCTTAAATACAGAATATGGTTGCCAGTAACTTGGAGGGACTATGGTTTCAGAATACAGTGTTATTAACAGTGCTCTTTCTAAGTCCTTCAGATGCAACTGGCATGAAAGAATTAGGATGGGAAGGAAAGAAAAAAACAAAAGAAGAAAGCAAGGAACAAAACAGAGGCAGGCTTGGCCAAACTGACAGCTCACTATGAGACCATGATACTCTTTTGTTTTAAGGCTTCTTTTATGCATGGACAAGTTTTTCTACTTTTAATACAGTGCATCCGAGAAGTAATCACAGAATTGCCTTATCATTTGTCCAGCTGAGGGAAATTTAATCTCAACCATTTATTTTCTCCCTTGCTCAGACTTGCAGTGGGGACACAGCAGTGGGCATGCTGACACTGCTGTCAGTAGCTGAGAGTAATTGCTCTCAAATCCCAAGGGCTGTAAAACTCAATCCCTTCTGTTGTTTTTGCCAGTCAGAAGCAGACATCTTCACTTCCATGAGTGACTGGGACTGATAAGGAAGAAGCGTTCTTTTGGGTAGAAACTCTGGGTCAAAATGCAAAATCCAGCAAAAGACTGTTTGTTATCAGCAGGAAATTCACCAGTGTTGTTCCGATAGGGGCAAGATGCTTTTCAGGTATAAACTACTGGGGCTGCTAAAATTTACATTTCAAACAACATCTAGGGAAAGTAAAGAGAGAAAAAAGAAAGAAGGGTGACTTCAGTTGGCAACAACTCTATTTTAGTTAAAAGCAATACACAGCAGGAGATATCAATGACATCCACAGGAATAAATGAATCACTTCACTACAGAAAAAAAAAATTATTTTGCACCGAAATAGCCACAATTTTCTATGCTTGCAAGTAGTATGTTAGGTGGGGTGGAGAAAATAAGATAAAGTTGAGTTTGGTTTGATTTAGCATGCTCAGCATGCTGTATTTTTCTCAGAACTGAATCTTCTTCTGTCATACAGTTGTAATCATTCATTCTGTTCTAAGACTTTATATGAAAAATAATGTTTTCCTCACATTTTTGCTGGTGCAAAGCAATAAAACTTTACTGCACTCAGCTCAAGCTTGACTATGATTTAATCTATTATTTTATTGCTGGATTTATTTTTGATATTTGAAGTTTGTGAAGGACTATTGTTTTGATGTAGTATCTCTATACAATAGCAACAAATTTGAAAGTAATTCACATGATCTAAAGTTATTTTGTGACGTTTTTCACCTTCTGCTCATGCCAATGCAAGCTATATATCAGAGACTTCTCAACTTCAATTTCTCTGTATTTTGCTTGTCAGTTTTTTAGCCTGTGCTGGTATGACTGCAGTCACAAGGAAGATCTGTGATGAAGAGACCAAAGCTTTATATCCAGAGGGAGAATCTGTTCTGTAAGGAGCTACACATAGCCAAAAACACAGGAAATCACTTGGAAAATGATGCACACGTTAAACTATGGAAAAACTATGATGCAACATCCATGCAATGCACAACTGCATATTAATGTGTAAATCGTATATTATTGCATTATTAAGCCCTTTCCAGTGCTCAGTAGCCAGACCTACATAAGCAAGTACTTTGGCAAAACAGGAATGCATTTGTGGACTCCTTAGTGGTGAATGCTAGGGAACCAGCATCCACACCAGATAATTTCAGAGATCAGCTTCTTTTTCAGTAAATGCAAAGAATGAGCAGGCAACAAGAACCTCTGATACCCACCTTCATTATCTGGGGATAATGAAGGTGGGTATCTACGTTATCTACAGGGATTAACAGAAAAACTGGTCACATCATTGCCATAAAGCTGAGTTTATTTTAACAATATTAATACTAATCTACTTAATAAAAGTGAGTTATTATAGAGCATACTTTTCTTTTATAAGAGTATATATGAAGAAAGGTAGTATAGTTGTCTTATTTTTCTCCTTGCTTGAAAGAAGGCATGCCAACTAGACATATTCATGAAGATGTATTTTCACACTCGCTGCTTTTACAAGGACTTGCAGTGTTTGCAGCAACAAATTCCACCTGACACGTTGCATTTCCTAGGCTCTATTTATCATAAGTAAAAGGCACTTCTAAACGTCCTGAGCACAATAAACAAAAGCAGTAGATTACCCAACATGCAAAAACCCAAAACAACCCTGACCCTTAAAACAGGAGAGAAGAATCCCAAAGAAAGATGGGAGAAAAAAAAAACACACCAAAAAAAGGAAAGCTTGACTTGAAATTATAAGATTGTGAAATCCCAGAAATTTGAGAAACAATCTCTCTAGAAAGAAGAATTCTGACAGTACCAAAGTTATTCCAGGTAAAAGGCTTTAATGTTTGGCTTTGGGACCCATGGGAAGAAATATGGCTTAGCCATGGGTGCTCTTATCTTCAACAGAGCTTCTGTGAAACTCTCGTTTGCCACAAAACCAAGAAGCCAAATTGTTTCAATGCATCACCAGAATCCTGTCTTTTTGGGGTTGCACCTTACAGTTGGTTTAGACTGCTGATGACATATTTCTTTACCTGTCCCAAGGCTATCTGCTTTTGGGATTTCTCTCAGACTGTAACATTTGCACCCACCTCTATTAGATGGGATCTCACTTTTTTTATGCCTCTCTTTTCTCTCTCTTTAGAGCTTTCTCTCTCTCTCTGTAGCTATTTTATATCATGGGAATGAAAACACAATAAGTCTCTTACGGAATATGACCCTCCTCTGCATTTGAGCTCCAAACCACCAATTGCAAATAAAGCAAATGGGACTCCCCTCCACCCTTGGGAGACTTTTTGGATTTGCAACATTACAGTGTCTAACCGGCACAGTATAATAACCCTACTAAAGTAGGAGAAGAATACTTTCAAGATAGTCATACTGTTTTATAAAGAGTTATACATTGATTTTACCCTATAATTTACAGTTAGCTATCAAGTCTCCTATCTGGCTTGCAGCAGAAACTTGTTCTGTATGTCCTTTGCTTTTCTTTTGGCAATATCCATCTTTGTGGGTTTGTGCCACCACAACACTGCACCTGTGGACCACAACATTCCTGTTCTCCAGCAACACAACGGAACTAGGAGGTCTTTTCTTCTTCCCAAGGCCCTGCTCTTTTCTGAAGGTCCTGCACATCAAATGGTTATGGCCACTCCTTCTGCTAGTCTCTGCAATTTAGTTCAAGACCAGCTCAAGAGGACATGTTTACTTAAAAATAGCATGTGAATGTGTATATCATTTTGCATGAGTCTTTTCCTGAATCACAGTGCCAAACATATGCAGGAGACCAAACATATGCAGAGATGTGAAGAGAGACAGCTGGGGTCCCTGCTGGCTACACTGCTCCATTTTTGGACCAGAGAGGCTGCACTCAAAAGAGAATCTCACCATTATCATCTTTCCTATGCATAGGAGGAGGTGCACCCTGATTACTGGAGAGGTATGACAAACCAATCTACAATGCACTTTCAGCAAGGGCTTTAGAAGATCTGCACTTCATGCCCCTACTCAAGCTGATGTTAAAATAGCCTCTGGATCAGGGCTGATGTCTGATCCAGCATGGTGAATCTGTGAAGCTACAGAACAATTCCAGTAATTCCACTGGGAAAAAATGAATCAAAAGTGTCATTACCTTAAAATAAAAGGACATCCAGTGGAACAAAGTTGTTCTCCACATAATTTTGTCTTTATTATTCTTCACCTTATGACTGTATGGATTTGATAACACAAGAAATATTTAGACTTAGTTTTAAACCATGTGCAGAAATTTCTGCCTGCTGTCTTTCCTATTGTCCTTGGCTGTTCTAGGGGGATTTTCTGGGTTTCTTTTTGTTTTGTTTTTCTTGTTGTTTTTGGGGTTTTGTTTTGTTTTCTTTGCAGGGAGGGTCAGGGGTGAGAGGCAGTAAAGGCTGTTTGGTTTGGTTTTATAAAGGTGGCGAGAAAGTAAACTCATGATAAAGAAGGACAGAAAGTATCAAGTAAAAACATGTTCATCACTGTTAGTCTTCATATTAAAGAAGTCTGCATTTGCATGGCAAGCCTGCAAAATACTTTAGAGAGAAACACTATCTGTAAAGGAGGGATGCTGTCATCCTGTAGCATTGCTAAATAGAAGTGGCAGGCTATACTCATTCTCTGGATTTTCTTTAGCAAGCACTGCAATGTACACAGAGGAAGGATTTAAAATAATCAATAAGCTCTCCAGCACTGCCGATAAACTCCCAAGCTGCAGAACACTGCAGCACATGGATTCTTCCTCTGTGGATATCTGTTGTATACCCTACCTTTTCTGTAAGGCCAGGCATCAAGGGGTTTTTTGTGAGATGCCCGAGTGCTGTAGTAGGGATCTTCAATGGAATCCGATAATGTGTAAAACGACATCTGAATACACCTTAGAAAAAGAGGTTTGCAACAGAACACAAAACCTGAATTCAATAAACTTTTCAGGTTAAGACACTGTAAAGCCATTAATCTGTCAGGACAGATGTTCCTGGAAAAATACCCTTCTATGTATATCCATTTGCAAGCATTCCTTTTTTTCCCCCCAATCTTGCTATACATAAATGTTAGAGGGGGAGCTCTGACCATTTTGCTTCATAAGAGCTTGGAACCAAGTGAACAGAGACACTGCTTAGGGATCTATGGGGAAGCCATGGAAAGATCAGCTGGGAAAACTTCCCTCTGCCTGAGACAGCTTGCACTTTACCTGCTAAAATAACTAGAAGCAAGATTGATCTGTGTTGTGTCCAAATGAATGGCTAAAAGTATGGGCAGATAGGGATTACAAGAGGCAAAAAGGACATTATAAAATCAACATGAAATTCAAAACTACAATTTACCAACCAGTGACTTTCATGTTTGTACAAGAGGAAACGTAATTAGCGCTGTGCAAAGTGGGAAGCTTAAAAACAGCAAACACAAAACACATCTCTCAGAAAGCACTGTTTTTCCACTCATGCAGTAGAGATGCCACTGTCTCTGTAGATGGGTTTTATATCACATTGCTTTTTTTATTGTGGAATATAGCAACCCAGAATCTGAAAGCTGCTTTTCTTTTCTCTGACAGTGAGTTTCTCAGAACTGAAAAAAAACAACACTGTTGTTTTGGAAGCAGATTATAACAGCTGAAGATGTTGTGTAACTTATTCTAAGCTATATTTTACTGAAAAATGGGATGTAAATCTTATTAATAACAAAATCCCAAACCCAATACTGTCAAAACCCCAACAAACAACAACAAAAGAACAAAAAAAAACCAAACAAACAACCAGGACAGAGGGCTATCTGGCAGTCAAACAAGAAATTAAGGTTGAATGACACCATAAAGCACAGGGAGAATGTCCCAAGACTTCACATAGCTAGACTTGATCTGTCTTAGTCTTCAGAAGACCAAAAATCAAATTTTTCCAATGACCAATCTGAATGTTATTCCAATTTCTCATTTCCCTAGGGCCTTTTCTCTTTTGTGCCTGGATATCACTCTCCATAAAGATTAGGCAAAGTCTTGCAAATTGAGGTGTTTGCACCAGCTTCAAAAAAGAATTAAATTTTATTGTATTTTAATACTACTTCTTTTTCCAGTTCTCCAGCAAGAACTGCTAAAACATGGGACTTCCCTTAACTGTTTCCAGCAAAGAATCAGACATCCTCAAGAGACTATCTTCAAAAATTAAAGGACAGGCTCCAGCCTCAGGACAAGAGAAAATTCCAGCTTCCATGCGCTGACAGATTCACAAATACAATGACCAGAGGAACTCTTCCCCATCAATGTTTGAATACACTGAAGGAAATGCCCTAACTTTTCACTTACCCCCAGTCAAATATAATAAAATGAGTTAAAAAAAAAAATGGAATGAATATTTACCTCAATCTGTGTAGTGTTGTCATGTCCCTCTTCAAGCAGCAGGTCTGTGAAACCACCTGGCTCCGAGGAATCCTGCCCCACGCTGGCTCTGTTGGTGTCCACTGATTTGAGGGACTCTGAGTGCCTTCTCCACCGGTGGCTGCTTACATATGAATCCACCTGCACATTTTCCTCCACTCCAGGGGAGCTCTGAACAACTTCATAAAACATACCTGTTTGACAAGAAAAGAGTGGCAAAACAAAGAAAGACAATAAGTGAACAGAGCACTGGTTTGCTAATCATAATTGAAAACCTAAGGATTTTTTATAAATGCTTTGTACAACTCCGTAAAATAGCCATTTTATCCCTGGTAAAGTTTCTATGGCAACATAAGGGCTTAAAAGAACTGTTCCAGTTTTACAAAATTCGGGAATTTGGACTAAGGTTTGTAGAGTCCTGTGAACATCCTAAATGTTTTATTTTTCTGCTTGTTTTCTGTCCGGGAAAAGCTTTTCCTGTAACTTTTGTAATCTTAATACATGTCTACCCCTAGCTGATATTTTTCAAAATAGATTAAGTCTAACAAAAAATATTTTAATCACCTAAAAAAACAAATGTTGAAGAGACAGAGAAACACTTGTACAGACTTAGTTTTTCCCACTGATTTTATGTCGAAAGAGCTTGGAAGCCATGGTGAAAGGCAAATAAATATTATGAAAGATGTGAAAATCTCATAAACAGCTGTTCTAGTGCAAAAATAAAGCTGCCCTGCTGTATAAGTGATAAACATGAATGATGTGTGAAGTCTGCAGACACCCACTATATCTTCTGCAAAGGGTGGTGTGTTTAACATATTCCTTTTGGATGTTTTCATGCTCATTTGCAACTTTTTCATACTAGTAAAACTAACAGCAAAACAAACCTATAAAACTATCACCAGACAGAACCATTAATTCTTCAGAAGTTTCTATTTTGCCCAATCCAAAAACCCATCAAAGTACTTTTCTGTTCATTTATATTTGTTAACACCCTCAAGAGAGGGTGAAGTAAGTTTGCATATTTTGCACTAAAAATCAGCTATGCTTTTCATACTGTCTTTGTGTCTAAAAGGAGAAGTAGAGGGGTGCTCTGTGCTTTTGATGTGCCAGGAAGAAGGTGACTTGGTTCAAAAAACAGAAAAAAAGTACTCTCAAAAGAAGTGGCAAAATAAAGGAAAATACTGAAAGGATAGACTGGTAAATAATTATCTGCAGAAATACTTCCATTGCTTTTTTTTTAACAGAAGCTTCTGAACAAAAGATGGCACCAATTCCATGGTCCTTAATAACCGCTGTACATTTTTTCTAAGTACAGAGGAGATGGGAAAATATAAAATTACCTATCAAAGGTTTAAATAAGTAAGATTTTCCTGCATCACAGCAGGAACAGGCATAGGAGCCATGGGTATAGGAAAATTTGTCAGACATTGTTTTTTGGCACACCAGAAAGGGTTACAAATACAGAACAATGTCTGATACACTTTGGGCTCTATGTGGTTCCATTTTTCTGTCAAACTCCCCCAAATCTACTAAACTTATTTCCTAAGCTATTTGATCAGTCTCAACCAAACTGAAATTAATGTGAGGCAAAGGTTCTTGGTCACCTAGAGAAATCAGAATTTAGTTTACTTGTAAAACAAGCAATCTCAGGCCATATCTTTCCTCAGACCTCAAGTAACCAGACTTCTTTTAACTGGTGGCTTTCTGAAGCCTGTTTCCTCGCATTTCTTAAAAGCCTTAGAACATTGTCTTCAACAAATTGCTACTGTGCTCCCTATTTTATCAGACAATCAGCAGCCCGACGCAGAGGGAGAGCTGAGTGGATGAACTTATCAGTCCTTATCAAAATCTGCTCAAAGCAGCCCTCCCCGCTCCAGCTTGCAGCCACCTCCCCGTGCTGTTCTGGGGACAAGGCACGGGGAAGCTGCCGGACAGGGCAAACCCCAGAGATCCAGGGGCAGACTGGGCTCCCTGCCGGTGACCGCAGTGCCCGAGGCTGGATCCGCGGAGCAATGCGTGTCCGGCTGCTGCTGCCGAGGCTGCGGCACGGGGACACCACGGTGCCTTCTGCGAGCCATGCGGAGCCCAGGCCACAGCACATCAGGGACAGGGGCGCAGGACCCCTTTCCCTTCCCCTGGAGCACCTTTCCTGCCTGGTCTTGGTGGCTCAAAATCCACACTCAGGCAAAAAATAGCATTTTACCCCCATTTTCCACTCCCACTCCAGCCTACTCTTTTCATGGCTATCACACATGCTTGACGTGCTGAGGCAATCACCTAAATTAGCAAATAGAACTTGTGAAAGTTAGGGGAGGGTTTTAAATCCCATTCATCTCAAGCTGAGAGCCATTTGTAAAGCAAAGCAATTGCAACTTGTTCTCCCACACCCTGAATAGAAATGAATGTGGTTTCTAATCTTTAAGGTGTTCGTAACATAAAATGGTTTTTAAAATTATAATAATATAATGATGATGAGAATGAAAGAAGTATGTTGGGGTATTTCCAGTGACTTAGAAATGCTATTTTTCTCCATATTTTCTTTTACAGTATAATTGCACCCTAGCATCTGCAAACTTTGGCTTGGGCCATTCCCCATTACAGGGATTCTTGATGTCATTAGTGCACAACTTTTATCCCCTTTCAAATGGGGATATTTTAATGATGTGATTTTTTTCTCTTCAAGACATAGAAAATGTTTTAAAAAATACTGTTTCTGCCAATACACTGATAAATATTCTTTCACAGATACAAGCTATACTGACACCAGGAAGCTTTAGAATCATCTAACTGTATTCAGAATGCATGATACAGTTCTAGATTGAAGAGTAGCAAGAATTAAATGCATGAAGTGATTAATTTTCAGTTTAAAACTAGTCTTTGGAGGTTTTTTCACCATTACCTATGAAATCTGTAAAACCCTGTTATCAATAGACTAGTTAACTGTCTTGGACAGGCAGTGTGGAGATACTGAGCTACAATGTGAGATAAAATCAGGATGTGATTTCAAGGAATAAAGAGAGAAATGTACTGTGTGATTCCTCCTTCATTAAACCTTTTCCTTAAACTACAGGGGATGGAGAGAGAGAGGTGATGAGCTTGGCTAGACCAGCTCTGCTCCAGCATGCCCTCTCTGTTTATCTCAGCAGATCTCAAATGCTGAGAAAATAACAAACATTTTTCAAATGAGCTGAACAGGATGTTTTACTTTTATGTAAAATAAAACCTATATAAATTTTCAGATAATGGATAGATAAATTAATTTTAAGTTCTGAAAGGAGGCAGCCCATGAAGAAGCAGCATTCAGAGACCTAACATTCCAACACTTTACAAGTTCTAACTGTTTCATGTTTCTTGTTGAAATCTCTGTGTAGCTAAGAAATCATATAAAAGGCACTTTACGAGGAAATGTACCAAGGTATTATAGTCTTATCTTTTAGATCTTGGAGCTCTCACTTAATTAACAGTGAAGGAGAACATGTCATTCAAATCAATGGAAAAGAAGCCAAATGCTGTAATACCTGATTTATAATAAAATCACAATATTGGCAAACACAGATGAGTAGCAACTTGTTCAACTCTTATGAATAGACACGCAAAACTACAGCAAGCCTTCAAATCTGTTAAAGCTGGAGCTACAGTTTTCAACTGATATTCTTAGGTGTCAACCATCAGAGTACTATACATAGTACTATCACGGGCATGCACTATCTCTGTGGGAAGGTCTGTATGGCTGATACTGTACTGCAGCATTTTGGAAGCAGTAAAAATAGAGTAAGGTCTTCCCAATGAATATATAATGAAGATGGTGTTTTGGCCTGATCCTTCAGCTCTTGCTCTTGGAGTTTTCACAAAATTAGTGATGAAAATGATGTCTGCAGCTCCTTTCCTCCTATTTAGAGAAGACACTGAGGAATGGGATTGGGTGAAAATTACAGGCAGAATCACTTTCACTCATATCTAAAACAGATGTTTCAAATTTCCTTCTGTACAGGTTTACATGCTCACATGAAAAAGAAAGCTTTTTGCATCTATTGCTTAAACCACCATGTACCCAGGTAACAGTTTTTTACCACTTGAGCTTGCATTTTAACATGTACTAATCAAGTTTTTAAATGTGTTCAACTAAACTCGTGGAAGACACACATCTGAAACCTCTGTCTTGTACATCAGGACCTGTTGAGATGGCTCTGAGGTTCTGAGCAGGAAGATGTGTGTCCTGTACTATGAAATACATAGAACTGCTCAACACTTACATCATTAACATAAATCAATGCTTTTTGTCATCTTCAAAATTGTGAATCATACAAGTGGCTCTAACAGATGCTGGGCTATTCAAGAAATATTTGCTGAAAGGGAAGAAGATGCCTAACTCTGGTGGAGACATGGGTTCTCTGCTTTGTCAAGCCTGTCCTCGAAGAAAAAGGGAAAAATTCTAAGCAAATAAGCCCAAAATGCAGCAGTTGAACTTGACAAGTAAGACAGCTCTGATTTTGTAAGGAAGTCTGGAAGAAACAACGACAACAACAAAACTTTGTATTTTTACAGGTGGCAATATAACCAAAGGAGAAAGAAACGCTATTTGAAGAAAGGCAAATACGTAAATACTCCTCCATTCATTCCACTTGTTTTGGGCTTTCCCCCCCTTTTCAATGAGGTCAAACAAAGTTTTGTGGAGTGTTTCAGCACATCAGAATTTCAGAATTGCATTTCTGAAACGTGTGTGTTATTTACATTTCATGATTGCACACATAGAAGCCAACTCTGCAATTTGACTAATTTCATAAATGCACGATAATCAGCAAGACTTTTTTTGAAAGACTAGAAATACTCATACACTGAAACGTCTATTCAGCAGATTGCTTGTGAGACACATGATCAACTTTCTAAATATGCCGCAGCCCAAATGCCAGCAAAATCAAGTATCAAATACACAAATTTATTCATCAAGGGACAGAAAATGCCATCATACTACTTTAGCTTAAGTAACTTTCTGTAGCCTGTCCTATGAGTCTTTATTTCTATTACGAGGCTTTTAGTAAGGATGAGAAACCAACAAATGTTGGTGGAAGATATGAATACTGGTCCCCTGAAATTATAGACTCTTTCAAAACATGAACACGCCTTTAAAGGATTCTCCAGATAGAGAGCTTATATATATGGAATCATCAATACCAGAGAAAAAAATCAACCATACTTCTTATTTAAAAAAAGAAGAAAAATCTAGTTTAAATTAACTGTGCATATGAACACCTCAACAAAATAGACTTCTTTCTTCTTCTGTACCTGATTCATGGGCCTAGGACCAATTCCATCTTTGTGACCTTAATTTAGGAAAGATATAACAGATAAGCTTGACTTTCAATATGTCCTTGATAATGATATAATAAATTTCTTAACATACTAAAAAATAACATAATTTGTAAAAACTATCCCACACTGATAGTTAGCACACAAATAGCTGTGTCAGTTTGGTTCACAATTTTAAAAACAACAAAAAACCAGATCCTCATAGATTCTTTTTAAAATTTGTCTGAAACAGAATTGTAATAATATGTGGGAAAATAATGATTAGCATGATTCTATTTTCCCCAACTAGGGATGAGAATTTACGAGGCCTGCAAAGGGAATCAGGGGTCAATGATGACAAAAATCTGAATGATGGAAAATGGCGATCACTGTACTGCTGTAACGGTGCTTGCTCAGAACAAAACAAAACAAAACAAAAAGAAGTCTAAAATAATAAGACTATCTTGATGTATGTTTTCCTTGGAATTATACAATAAGCAGTGATTCAGACTCATGTCCAATACAGAATCTGTATCAATAATAATAAGTATTACATCAGGGAAATAATGTAACTGGTAATTTCCTTCCACATCCATTTTATCAACAA
The DNA here is from genome assembly GCA_013400915.1 of Pardalotus punctatus. Lineage (NCBI taxonomy): Eukaryota > Metazoa > Chordata > Aves > Passeriformes > Pardalotidae > Pardalotus > Pardalotus punctatus. The sequence continues at coordinate 1,210,200 of VZTX01020707.1, read as the reverse complement.
TATGAAATCAGACTTTTCCCTTCACAACTGCTTTCTATTCAATAAATATTTTTCACCACTAGAAGTGGTCCCAAAGAGTATACTACCACACTTCTAGAGCTTTATCATTGTCACAACAACTGCTGCAGGATGGGTTTTTATAGTGTTTTTTGGGGTTTTTTGTGGGTTTTTTTTGGTTTGTTTCTTTGTTTGGGTTGTTTTGCTTTGTGGGTGTTTTTGTTTGTTTGTTTTAATTGCCTGATTTACTTCAATTTTGTAATTATTTATATCATCATACTGGTAAATTAAAATGGTATAAGTAAAGTCAAGATCTGAGTCCACTGGTAACAATACTGTTACTTTCATTAGCCTACATCAACCGTGAGGAAATACTGCTAAATTCCAGCCTCACTTGGATTCTCCAGTGCCATAAATACAATAATTTGCACATTGAATTTACAAGCAATCAGATTAAGGCTTTATGACTTACTTATTACAGATTTGTTTTGCTGTTCTTCCTGTCAGTTCCACTTGGGGACCAAGACCTAAATTTATTGCTAACTGGATACATACAGAACCAGAAAAATACAACCTATGTCTCAAAGAAGGCTTGCTGCTTGAAGATGCTGGGTAATAAGAACAAGAAGAGAGAATTTTGGTCAGTATACTATGATATCAGTTATCACCAAAAACCTGGCCAGTATCAAGATTTTAAGCTATTATAGTAACAAAGAAGATTTAAAAAGGAAAAAAAAAAGAATTCTAATTTGATGTACTTTGTTTTTTTAAGCACACAACCTAGATAGATTTGATTTATGTTCACAACTGAGGTTAAAGCAGTTACAAGAGCCCAGGGAAGGCTGATCATAACAGAAGTGGAAGGCATATAACATTTCACACTTACTAGGTGCTTACATGTCTTGTGCGCATCTGCATCCCACACTTGCAGATCTTTTTTGTACTGTTTTTGGAATGATAAAAACACAATTATGATTAAGCTAACAATGCAGAGTGTAATCCTTTATCTCAACCCTCCACTTTCTGAGACAGGAAGACAAAATCACCTTGAAAAGAAAGATAATGAAGTTGGAATTGATTCTGGTTTAGGCTTTCCTTACAAAAAAAAGAAAAAAGAAAAAAAAGACGCTCTAATAGACTTAGATGCCCAGCCATGGCAAATTCAATTTGAGTACTATTCACTTAATCTTTGCACACTATACTAATACATTCAATATCCACAGTACCAGTAGCACTTGCAATAATTATTAGTAATACAGACACCCAGCTGTACATAGATGAATATTTAGCACATACTAAGCTTCCAAAAGGAAATGTATCTGTAATGTTCTTATGTCCCTGGCACACAACTTGCAACATTAATAATTGTATTTACTTGTGGATTATCAAAGTACAGCATAGAAAAGCAAGAAGTCAACACATTTTAAATAATATGAGGCTTTCTGATTGACTATTGTAGCAATAATGTCAAAATGTTAATTCATGTGTAGTTCATGTATTTTCTGTCCAAACCTCCCTATATCACAAACCCTTGCTAAACTACAGAATTATTTGTTTAAAAAGCAGCAAAAAGTAAAGAATTCAACAAAAAAATGCCCTGCCAAGAGAAATGGAGATCTCTCTATAATATTCTATTTATATGCAAATTCTTGCTTTTCCAAACTTGATTCAAAGTTTTTCCAGAGAATACTAATACCAACTGTACCTTATTTAAACACATTGCAAAAAAGTTAATAAAATTTTTTTTCTGGTCTGTAACTGGATCACAGTATGATTTCTGGTGTTGGGCAGTGGCATTAGAGCTGTCTCGTATGTGTCCAACTCACAGCTCCAACTTGAGAGCATCTTTCTTTTTCCTGAAGGGTCTAGCAAACCTAGGCACTAGAACAACCTGAGGATACCAGAGAAAAGCATACAAAAAGTGAGCTAGGTATTCATAATTTGAACTACAGAATTTGTCTGGAACTCCTTTTGTATGACTTGTGGAGAAGGAGGACAGTTAATCACTGGGATGCAGTAACCTGTGTTAGCTTGGCTAATTATGGCCTTACCAGCAGAAAGTGCCAAATGCAACTCTGGTAGAAGGGTTATCTTCAGTTTAAGCCCGAGGAAAAGCCAAGAGCTAAAACAGATTGCTGAGGAAAGGGATTATTAGCACAGGCAGCACACACAGAGCAGCGGTTCAGGGACACTGCTCTGGCCAAGGCACCGCCGGTCAGCTCTCCACAGGCTGTCACTCACTGGTGCTGGAGCACTTCCAGGGGGTAATTGGCTTCCTGGGCAGCCCTGTCAGGCTGACTGCGAATCAGGCACAAGGATCAGTGTCAGCATTCCCACCAAAGGCAGCCACGCAGGATTCGGCTGCTCAAGCACGGAGGCACAGATGGAAAACAGGGCTCACGGATCACCACCATGGAGCTGCCCTGCCCACAGGCACAGGCAACAGAGCCTCGGGGGCACAGGGTAAAGTCTGAGCAACCTGGCACAGCGGAAAGAAGAGAAGAAAGGTGGCACAATGGCCTCATCCGGTACAACAAACACTGACGGACACACATAGATGAAGGATTTCCTCTCCTCCCTTGTCAGCGGTGCCCGACAGACTGAATCACCCTTAGGAAGTTTGTCTGCAAACAAGAGCAAACTCCTAAGCCTCTTACTATCTCCAAACAGATTTATTAATGAGTTTGTGGCAGTGGGCCAACATACAGCCGATACATAGAGTGCCACTTCTCAGAACTCAACGTGTCCTGGACACTTCAAAGAAAGGCAGCTCGTGCAATGCAACCCCAGCATGACTTAAATATGGCACATTTCTCCTGCTGCATCCTCAATCCCCTCTGCCCCCATCACAGGAGTGGAAAGGAAGTGGTTTGCAGTATTAGATGTTTCACAGAGCTCAGGCTTTGGAAAACTGGAAACTGAACAAGCAATTGCTGTTGCCCAGAGACGTGTAGCAGAGAATGTAACAGTATCTGATATTATAAAAGCTGAAGAAAAAAGCAGCATGATTTTTTTTTCCAGTACAGTGGCAGAAGAGAATCTTTTGAAGATGGGAAAATTAAAATTTACAACTGTTTATGGAGACATAACTTGGCCCTCTCTTCAGCTCAGTATTAAATGCACATATTGATTTCAGTCAGAGCCATAAATTTAAATCCCTTCACTTTTATTATGGATCAAACAGGGAAATTATATATCTTCTTTCATTTTCTGCACACAAAGGCTTCCTAGACCAACAGTGATTCAGGATTAAGAAAGATTAAGCCAGCTACAAGTAAATAGATTGATCATTTGTGGAATTAATGAATTCATTTAATAAACAGTAAAGGCTTAGTGCCAGAACTCACTACCCTGTGGTATCAAGATGTTTTTAATGAATTGTCCTGCAAAAAGTAAAATAAGTAAATTGGCACGTTCCTTTAGGGGTCAGGAAGAGTAAAGGTGGTCTCACTGGGTTTATATGGCAGGGTTACATTTTTAGGTTAGTAATGATTGAGAAATACATTAAATGCTAGTACTTAGAATTCTCATTATATATTTACCTGATTTCCATGCCTTTATAGATAGCCTGAATTATGCTTACAGTGTTTTATTTCTGATGCTTTTTTTTTTTTTTTTGGTAGAGATGGGATGGTGAAGAAATGAAAATGGTATTTTATTAAAAAAAAAGGACACTGAAGCTTATTTCAAGGTCTCTTCACCCTGAACTTGCAGTTGCTGTTCAACTTAAATTTCTCTATATATTTGCCCAATTTCCTCATTTCTGCATATTTTGTACCAAAAGAATAGTACACAAGTTTAAAAAAGAAGGCCTATTTCCTTCCATTTTCACTCATATGCATGAACTAAGTGTTTTAAGGACTTCTGAAAACACAGTAGTGATTATAAATAATAAGGGCTCCAATCTGACCCAATGCAGCACCACAGATGCGGTCCTCTGTAAGAGCAGTCACTAGAGAAGTCAGAACTTTTCCATTTCCAAGAGAAACCTAAGTAATAATACTAAACATATACAGTGTAGAGATGGAGTCTCCAAAAGAAATTAAATATATGCTGTAAAAGTGCAGGTTACTTATATTTTTAGTGTTTTTGCATAATAGCTCAATGAATACCTCTCTTTTTCAATCGGTAAGAGGCAGATAATGAAACTCACTTTCTCTGTTAAACATAGTCTGTGTTACTGATGACAAGCACTAGATAATAGCTATGTACTATTTTATTACTGAAAGGCCATTGCTTATTTCTTCCAGTCTCTGTTGGCAAAGTATTTTCTGCCTTGTCTAATGAAGATTAAATTTGTCACTGAAATCACAAGGAGTCTAAATGTCTTCAGCTTTTTTCTTTATTTTTTTTTTCCTTTTTTTTTTTAAGAAATTCTCATTTTAGCTTCAGCTAAAATCAGCTAAAATCCTGGATCAGGAGATCTGCTGGAGAAAAACATCATGTTTCTAGCACACTAATGGGAGGAAATTAGAGCGGAGATTGTTTTTAAGCTCTTGTGCAAAATCTGCCTTGCTAGACTTGATGTGAGACCAAAAGAAAAAAACCAACATAGATTAAGGAGGAATAGTTGTAGAAATGTGTTTAGTCAAAGAACAGCTGTATTAAACTCATCAGAAATCAGAGGCATAAAAATACGAATTAAGCCAGTTTGAGATATGAATGATAGAAATACATTCTTTGTTTGGCAGAAAAGAAATAAACCCCTTGAAAACTGGCAGAGATACTGGAGAAACAGAAGATAAAATATTGCATCAGTCTTGAAACCTGTCAAAGCAATGAAATTATCCAGAAACTGTTTAATTGGACTGCCTGATACATGGAGTATTGAATATTGCCTTTGTCATCTACCAAAAGGCAGACAAGCTAGTACTGTGAATTGTGCAGCTCTGGAGAGTGCAAGAAGGGCATGTTTTCAGTTTTTTACTGATGAACATAACTGGAAGGACTTAACTCCAATAAAGGCATTTTAGAACTTACAGATAAAACCTGTTTTTTTTAATGTATGTTACATTTGACACTGTTTACATGCACTCCCACCATGCCTAAATAAAATTAGGGAACTGAATTGTTGGCATCCAGAGAAGTTATGGAACAACATGGAACTTAATTATTTGGACAGACATATTCTGGGAGATGATTGAATAAATGTGTTTTTTTTTTCTTCTCTATTATACACCTTCCAATTCAACCACAACATTTCCAAGGAAAAAAACAATCAGCTTTGCAGCACTCCTGCTGGGGTGGGTTTGCTAGCATGCTGTAGACATAGATTTAATCTGTGCATTTTTTTAAAGGAGGAGGCAGAAATGGATGCTGCCCTGTTGCAAAGCACATGGTGTTTTGGAAGCTGTGCAGGGATGAGCCAGCTCAAATGACATCAGTCTACACTTATGAAGGGACAGATTTGCAACTCCCTGCTGTGCCAGTGCTTTTCTCAGTGGAAGATAGGACATTATGTAATGTGTGAAGACCACTGCACATTAATCATCACATGAAGACTATGTTATTTCACTTTTCAGAGGGTAAAAAAGAATAGATGTGACACATAGAACAAGACAGTTCAGTACATTCGTTTAAAAAACACAAATTGCATAAATACTTTGGAGTAGCTTATTTTCAAAATGAACCTGAGCTTACAGGAACTCAGATTTGGTAGACTCAGTGCATGCAAACACTGCTTAGTGACTATAGAGAGCTGAAGGAATGATTCTGTGAGGAAAAGACCTTCTTCACAAGATGGTTGGTTTCCCGCTTGGGTAATCACTACAGTGCAGAGCATTTATGCCTCTATTCAGCCACTTGCTCAAGCTGTTGCTCAGGTTATTTATTATCACTGGATAGAAGGCAAATTCAAAGGAGAAAGGAGAAATATATCCTTAAGTAAGAGTGAAGATAGTGTGTTTTAAAAGCTTTTTGGGTAAAATGACATTTCAGTATTTACTTAATAAACAAAGACAAGAATATCCATATACAGAATGAGTTGGGAAAATAAGTCAGTCAAATTTTGGCCTATTTTGTTAGACAGATTGATATAGCTGTAAAATATACTTGAAAAATCACCTGTGTTCCTTATTCTATGCACTGCATATTTTATCCTAAGAAGCACGTAATAATGGTGTCTCAACATGCTATTTCTTTCCCCTTTCCCAATGGAGCAGAGTGCCAACAGTAAGCTATGATTCCCCATGCCCTGCCCTTGAGATTCAATGACAGAAAAGCACTAGCCAGTTGCACAAAAAGGCATCTTTTAGAGCAGTCTTATATTTCTATGTCACAGCATCTTGCTGCCAAGGTTTTAACCCACATCCTGGCTGGCAGCCCATCCAGAGCAGCCACAGTAAGGTTTGCAAACCAGCTCTTCACATCTTGCAGCAGGGAACAGATTCAACAACAGCTAGACTACATTCACTGTTGTATGAGTAAAATGCAAAGATTTTCCTGATTCCTGGAAATTAATATGATCCTAGAAATCATAATTAAGTTTCTCAAGAACAATTTTCATTTTGTTTCCAATTAGCTCAATGTTAATTTAGGCCACAAACTTTCCCTCTGTACCACACATATGCACACTGTCAAAGCCCTGGCAACCCACGCAAGTCCCAGGCTGATGAACCTTAAATGGGACTTTAACAGCCCCTAGAACTGCTCATCTTTTACAGGCCTGTCAATTCTGCTCCACTGAGGAGTTAATCTCAAATTAATCTGACTTCTTGCTGAATGCTGACTGACTTCCTCAATACATACATCTCATTTACTCAAGCAGAGAAACAGCTCAGTCACTAAAGATATATCATTCCATGTCTGAATTACAGAGGGATAAATTCCTGGATATCTAGGTGTCTTGGCCAACTGACTGCTGAGCTTGCCCAGGCTGGCTGTCCTTTTGCTGTATGTCCCACAGACCATCACTTCCAAACCCATGGCCATTGACAGACCTGGTCTACAGCATTTTCTCTTCAGATAACTGTGAGGGAGAGGCTGTCTAGTGGTAAAGGATGGAGCCAGGTTCAGCCTGTAAAAGACTGGCAGACCACACATGCTCACCTCACCACAGAGCTGGCTTGACCACCTTTCTTACCTGCCTGAGCTGCTCACTTGATCCTGCTTTCCAGTTTTGGAAAGCATATGCCCACTGTGACAGAACTGTCTCTCGGAACTCACAGTAAACTCTTCTTCTTAAATCAGGGCTAGTTACAATCCGTATGGATTTTATAAACTGTCAGTCCTGCCCTCTCTTTTGTTAAAATTAGTCTTCACTATTTTCTGGAAAAACTTCAAAAGCAGGACACCTTGCTAGGAGATGGAAGACCTCCCCCAGGGTCAACATAGCCTTGAACTCTGGCCCCCTTCCCTGGAGAGTGCAGAACCACCAGGATATTACGAAAATACAAGACACCAGTGCTTGTGCTCGAAGACAAGCTGAGAGCTTCTGTCATTCACAAAGACCAACCTCACTCTCAGAAGTGCATTGCACATCCTGGGTCCCAAGGCAAGCAGGTCTCTCCTTGCAGACCTTAAGAGCAGTTAGAAATGAGCAGGATTTCAGACACACAATGGGCATTGCTTGTTTTTGTTTATGATTTTCAGGCCTCTCCCAGATCCGTAACTGAGTGTTTGGGATTGCAAACTAAGTGATAACAGTAAGCAACTCACACAAGGTTTTAATTCCACTTATGAATTACAAAACTACAAATCTGTCATGAAAACACTGAGTTTGTAAATGATCACGTACTGCAGCATATTTGTAACCTTAAGCAAATTTGGGGGGAAGAGTTTGTTAAACACTAACCAGTGTTGATAGCAAATGCCCACTTGCTTCAAAGACTAAACCCAGATTTTCAGCCCATGTATCACATGCTTGTCAATAATGTGGAACCTTCTCATAGTTTGCTGCTTTTGGGCACATTGCTTGGCTCCAAATGAGCCCACAAACCGACTGACACTTCCATGAACCAGGGCCTTTCAAAGACTTGTTATTTAACTGAACTTTATATTGCACAACTCATGGTGGACTTTTTTCCTCTTTTCCAGTTATGGTAAACCATAACCTCACAACTTCTTGTGCCCTAAACAAATTTCCATTTCTGCCTGGTTATACCAAAAGCAGCAAATTTTCCACATCACATATTGTAGGCATCCCTTCACATGATAGAGCTAAGCTGTTTCTAAGCATCTGTCCAGTATAATGTTTGTAAAAAAGTATGAAGCTTATATCACTTTTTACCTACTCCTGGAGGAGAAAAGTAATAAAAGACAGCACATTCAGCCTCCTCCTCTCATATAAATGCAGTAAGAAGGGGAAAAGCAACAATTTACTTTATTACTCCCATCAGTTTTGCTGAAGTAAGGAGACTGAAAGCTGTGGGAGAAAACTTTCTGTGTCATTATACAGCATCTCCACAGGAAGCACAGGCTCATCAATATATTGTTTTTCACCTTCAGCTTTAAATGTGAGTGTTTTCACATATACCTCATACAATTTCTTGCACAGCTCATACAATTTCTTTTAGATCTGTAAGGCACTCAACATCTGTAATGCACTGAGCTATGGGCAAAATGAATCTTGCTTCTCTTTTTATTTTTTGTTGGTTGTTTGTTTTTCTTTTACCGTACATGAGCATGTGACCCCACTCCTCACTTTGTGCTTTGCCCCAGACACTTCCCCACTCCTCCCTGCAGGGTATAAAACCCCAGACTGACTATTCCCTCTGATGTCCTTGGACTCCAAATCAAGTCTCTCCCCACGCAACCAAAGTTATCTTTCCCATACCTTGAATGACAGGTTTTAATAGAGCGTCTACCATCCAAAGCCCTGACAGGTCTACACCAGCAGGAACAGATCTATACAGGGAATTCCTCCATTTATAGCTTTACTCAGGTTTTATTCTGGCTCCAGTCAGTTATTCAGCACCTTTCAGCCTTGCTCTGACCATCTCCCTTTTCCAGATCAGCCTGCGCTCTCCTAGGAAGAGGCACCTTGTCAGACCCTGTGTTGCACGTGGGGTCTTTCATTTAGCCCAGCTTGAGGGAGGAGGAGCAGAGCACAGAGGAAAAGGCAATATTGCATGCAGAGACTGTCTCATATCCTCGGCCATAGCATTTGGCCCCACTTGCCTGCTACCTCTTTCCAATCTTATTGTCTGATATTAGATGTTATCCTCTCCAGTGACCTGTCAGAGGAAGATAAAACAGCAGAGGGGAGAGTAATACTGCGTGGAGCTCTGCAGTCAGAAAATCACTTCTCTGAAAAGCAATGCGACAAGCCTGAACTCTATTTTGCTATCATATATTTTCTCAGTATCACAGAAGGAATCTTATTTCTTGTTTTAAAATTTTAAAATTAAGACCTTTCTTATCTGAACTTAATATCAGTAATGTTTTTCATTATAAGTGCATAGAAACAGTGCTGGGCTTACTTTATACTCTTCAAGGCTGTGAACAAATCACTTGCACTTTTTAATTTACAGCACAGACATAATATGCATATACATATTACGATCTGTTACTTACTGTTACATGAATAAATGTGACATAAATCACTAAGAAAATCACTTGGTCAAGGCAGTGACAAAAGAGCAAAGTGGTTTGCATGTACACAGGGAAGGAATGAAATGACTGTGCATGTTGAGTCCAGTGGGATGTCTAGATTCCAGGAAAAAGCAGAAGGCAATTTACTGATGATATCTAATATACAGCAGCACCATAAACTACTAGTCAAGGAGTGGGTTCCCCTTGCTTTTCTTAGAAAACTCAGATATTATAAAATTCAGAAAAACAATCCTAATATTATTCTACTGCAAGATACATCATATAGCCAATAAATTGGCATCTTTAAATCTCACAAAGTGATCTAGAAGCCATACATTTTGCATTATAGTTAACAGGAGCACTTGCTGGTGCTCAGCAGAGAGCTGATTAGTCACAGCACACAGCTTCCTTCAGTTTTCAGCTATTAAACAACACTTAAAAAGTTAAACTCATATTAAATATTTATCTGATATTTATTGTTCCATGTAAGCAATTGCTGCAATGCCACAGGAATACTATTCTGTTGCCAGAAAGTTGATAATTGTCTATGCAATGGCAAATAGGCTGGGAAGTAGGCCCGTGAGGCAACATCTTGGTTGAAACATGAATTTGTGAACTCTTTGACCAGGACTGCTCAACACGACTGAGATTTTCATATTTTGCAGGTGCCTGACTGCAGCATCTTAAAGAGGCATAATTTTTGCAGGGTGATCTATTGACACATTCTGAACATCATTCCATCCAGAACATATCCCCCCCACAGACATCCATCAACCCTTGATCTTCTGGTTCTTCTCATTAGTAAGCTCAGTTCCTTCCTCACATTACACTACCCTCACACAGATCAAGATTTAGAATTATAATCATTTCGGGATATGTAAATGCAAGTGTGCATCCTTCTGAAGATTTCTGTGGAGCTGTGGACCCTAAGAGCAGCTTTGATGTCAAACTGCTTCTAGGATAGGCTGGTGTCTGCCTGGAGGGGGTAACCTTTCTGAAACATCCAGCTCTATTTCAGAACCATTGATTTCAATTCAAATCTGAATTGAAATCAACTGCAACAGATTCCTGAATTTCGGGAAACAGGTAGTGCTACATTCTCATAAATGTGTATGCCTCATACAACATCAAGTGGAGGAGATGATTTCCCCGAGTTTTTATAAATCCTCTTGTATACTGCAACTCTGAAGGTTGCTCTGGCTCTGGTGTTACTGGGTTAGTTTCCCTCCATGGGAAAAACCTCTTCTGCCCTGACTAACATGAAATACTTTAAACCTGAAATATTCTAGGTGATCAATACCGTTAGTTATTGAAGTTATTCAGGGAGTCTGGCTGCCTTACCATAATAACCTCTGCTTATATGTTTTGAAAGTGTTCTAAACTTCAATTTGGCATACAAGTAACCTCATTTTTCTCAAAGTAGCACCCACTATCACATTGCCTGCTCTGAAATTCCCTGTCGTTGCTCAGAAAGTCAGCACTGGGTCAGTGTCAGACATCTGCATTTTCAGATCAGTAACTGCTATTTGTGGGGAGAAGGAAGGCTTGCCAGAAAGCACAAAGTTCAAAAACACAACATCCCCTATTAGAATAGTTCAGTTCTAGTCAAAGTAACTTTTTTATGTCCTTATTTGAAATTAATCCCTCCACCCAATCAAATCCAGATGTCCTGTGTTTATTTATTTATTTACGTTTTTAAGACACAGAAAGTGGTGTAGGAATGGTGCAAAACAGTTTGAAGCCCTGAGAAGAATCTTTGATCCCAGAAGCACTGTTAAAACTGTTGTAAAACATTTTTTTTCGCTCAACCAAAATGCTATGAACTGTATAAACCCAAACTAATTGGAAAAAAAAAGAACAAAAATTAAGTCCTTCTAAACACTTTCTATATATTTCAACTCTGTATTGTGATTCTAACCAAATGCAGCTTTCTCCTTTACTTATTGAAAATGCAGTCAGCAATGAAGTTAATTCATGTCTGACCAAAGCTCTTACACTAACTGATTACTTACAGATGTCAAATCTCCAAGTGAAATTTTTGCCACCTGTTTTCAATTTCAGCATTGGCACTTTTGTATTTCCACAGCTTACTGACCTGGTGTGGGGCTATACCATCTGTTGTTGTATTCTCCATGCTCAAACCACCAGTTTCCACAAGACATCAACAACGCCAGAATAGTTTTATATGGAAGTTTTATCAGGAAGTTTTCTTCTTCATACAAGGAGGCATCCTAAATATTATAATGTGGAAATATCAAAACAGTCTTCCACATCAAAAAGAAGCTGTAGATGAAACAATGAGTACTTTTCATTAATAAGCGGTTTCATTCATGGTGTGAATATGTTTTATTTGCATGTCAAATTAACTATATCAAGATGATTCCATGTAGGGTCCAGGCCAAGTTACATTCCATTTTTATCTGGATATCCATTATCAAGCACAAACATTTTGTATGGCCTGAAGTTCTTTAAGAGAGCCCATTTAATTCATGGAAACAGAGCTGTCAACATTAAATCTATGTACTAGAAAATACAACACTTTATTTAATTAAAAAAGGGCAATAATAAATAATTGGGAAATAAACAAGGATTTTTGGTGATAAGCAATGATCAGAAATACAGAATAACTATTTTTCCCCACCACTCTGCAAAGGTTACGTTGCTAAGTAGTTTTGCAAACGACTTTTTTTCTATTTTAGAATGAGATTTATTCTACAAGATGTATTATCAACATTGTTTTAGCCATGAATCATCTATAAACTAATTCCAATACGTATTCTCCTTATATTGACTACTAGATGGTACTTTTAAGAGAAACCAGTAATGGAAAAGGAGCAGTTATAGCAGTTATCCTATCTGTAAGTTGCAGCACAAACCTCTAGGGGATGCTGTGTATATTAAATTTACACTACATTTTTACTTTTGAATCCTTTTCACCATAGAAGTCCCAGCTGACACTAACCCAGCTGGCTTGTGGTTGGTTGATGATATTATTTTTTCTTGGCAGGACCACAGTGGGTAAGCTCCTTCGCTGCTGACAAGGTCTAGGATGGTTGATGCACTGCAAATGCAGGACAAAAGGATGGACCCATCCTTTCCATTGCTACATAAACAGATAAGCACGTGCCAAATTAGGCTGTGCTCTGAGGTAATGCGAGCACCTTCCCTCTCCTCAGGAGCCCACAACCAGAGGAAGCTGCAGGGCTTTGGGACAGGAGGACGATGTCTGAGATGGGTTCTCTTTCCATAGCGTTGGAGCAGACTGTCAGAGCTGGGAACGCAGAACCTCAGACAGGAATGGCAGAGTGGGCATGGATCACAGACCATGGACAGCTTGCTTAGGGTGGGAGAGAAGGATGACTTTTTGCTAAGACACTAAAATTCTTAAAATGATTCTTTCCCTACTTCAACACCAACCACAGAGATTTCAATACAGCCTTCTCCCCGCTGCAGGAAATGGCGGGTGTCCCCAGTCCCTTCCCTACTTCATGAGGCAATTGAAACCATTGTCTCCAAAAGAAGCTTCTGAGCATTCCCCTTGGGTCCAGTATTGGTAGAGACAAAAGACAGCACAGGATCAAAAGGCACTTTCCAGACAGCCACAGCTCTTCCAAGCCTGTCAGACTGCAGTTACAGCTCTTGTGCTAATGGTGATAGACACAGAACCCTTTATTCCTCGTAACTATTTGATTAACCTTCTGCCATACTGTTTGCCACTGCTCAGTCTCTACAAGAGTGAGGGAGACTTTGGCATCAGTTCGGAGCCACTACAGTTTTTATGTCTTTTGCTTAAAGAGCTCTGCCAGGCAAAAATTAGACAGGATTGTGGCCCACTTGCTGCAATGTCATCTGACCTCAGTTAACACTGACATAAAACTAGAAGAATGCTGTTGACTGGAGCACAGCTATTGCCATTGTACAGGAGTGCATCTGAGGTCAGAATCTGACTCAAACTGCTTGCCAAAGACTGCAAAATATTATGAAAGAATGGCTAACAGAAGCTACCCACACCCACTGAGCTGTGGATGTTCAGCTGAGAAGCAGATGTTTTAAGGGTCAGTACTCCTGTAATAAGTAAACACATTTATTATAATGTAGAACACTGAGCTAATAATATAAATACCAAGTAGGACACTTGAAATACTGTGCAAACAACAACATACATCTGAAAAATAACTACAACAAATGCTTGTTTTTCACTAGAAAGATCATAGGATCAGCAGCTGCTTCAGTACAGCAATTACGATGTAAGCTTAGCCAATGTTTCCAATAAAGCCTGCTCCCATCTATCCTATTTCTAATAATCTGTGACATTTTTTACTGGGTCTAATATTCAGAGAGTATGCTGTCCAAAACACTAGCTGAGTTACTCTCAGAGCAAGGCCAAAAGACCACGTGCTCTCCTTTTTAGATGCAGTTAGCTAAAACTAATTTGCTTCGTTCTTTGCAAAGACCCCCTGCTTCCTACTCAGCAGTACAATTGTAGAACGCAAATAAGGAAGTTTCTGAAGACTAAACATGTTAATTAGAAACAACAACAACAAAAAAAAGCCCCACAAACACAAAAGAAATCTTTGCATTTACTTTTGCTTTGGAATTTGGCTAAACAAAGTATACTGATACGATAGCCAAGCTTTCAGCTAAGAAGACACCCACACAGATTCAAGAACAGATCCAACATTTGCACTTCTGCTGACTTTGGTGGGCTCTGGGCCTGCACTCAATAAGGCAAATAAAGTATCACTTTCAGCAGGGCTCCTGCTTATCTGCATCCCTATGCAAGGTCTGCACAAGCTCTGACACTCTCAGAGGGAAACCACAGAGCCTTCTCTTGCACCATCAGCAGAAGCCTGAGCAGTGATTCTGGAGTGCCAGACTGGGGTGAAGAGAGGCTGCTGGCCACAGGAGCTGCCTGTGCCCACGTCTGCCCCGTCCCAGGGGTGCCTGGCTCCAGCTGCCCCCACCCATCCCCTTCAGGACTCGCCATCTGGGTACTGGGCGTGCTGGAGGGTCAGAGATGGGTACAGAGCCCAGCACCACAGTCCAGAAGAGGGACTCTTATTCACTGCACTATCTTCTCAGACACCTTCAAAACTGCAAAAACACATAAACATGCTCAAACGTGGGTGCAATATTCTCACTAGACCGGTCTAACTATTCCATCTTGTATTATCCTACATGCCAAGTATTTCGGTTTGATCTTTTCATTTTATTCAATGTACTAAAACAAAAGCATCACCCACTCTCTGTCTCTCTTTTTTTTTTTTTTTTCAGGAGAGAAAAAAGCTAAAAATCACGGTGTAAATGCAGACATACACGCACATTTTTGTTAATATATCTGAAGTTTTGCAGACATGTCTCCCTCCTTCCTTTTCCTTGGCTAGAAAAAAATTTGCAATGTCCTTTATTGTTCAAAATTTTAAAACAAAAGCCATGCCTACTCTTCCTTAGAACTCCCTTTCACAAGTTAGGACTTCCATGCTATGGAGTGAAGCTACTACAGAAGCAAGCAAACTGAGCATCCACTCAAACCCAGCAAAGAACTCCTCCTAATCCATTCCAATGTGCCTAAATCCCTCTTTTGACCTTCAGTTTTGCATGTCCCAGCCCAGGTTCACCTGGGCTGAGAGAAACTAGTTTGCTGCTTCCAGTTAACAGGGAGGATTTTGGACCAGCTCAGGAAAAACCTGCTTGGAGTGCATCATCTAGAACTGTAACAGCGCATTTCCTTCTTTGAACATAGTTTCTGCCTATTTATTTATTTATTTTTAGATCAAGAACATACTCCTCTGCTTGGATGAAAACAACTTCCTTCTTTAGCTCTGTAGTCTATAAAGGTGCACATGTGTTTCTGATAAATTGGGAGATATTCCTCTGTCCATGAAGCAAGAAATGTGAATACAAATGTTGATACAGTTAAACAGGGTCAAGATTAGAAAAGTTAGGAGCTGGACTGAGCAACCAAATTTAAAAAGTGAATCGAGCAATGTCAGACACAAGGATGAAAAAATATTTTTTTGTCAGAGCATCAGCTAGCACCCTCTGGCAAATGGCATGCAGAGGAGGAAGAGCTCAGGTAAGTGCCTCATCACCAGCTCTGCATCTGAATTTTAAATCAGTTCTAAGTTGTAAAACTGCTTGCAGAGTTTCACATTACTGACTTCTCCAAAGATTTACTCCTGATGTCATCTAGGTCTTTAATGTGGTTTAATCTAGAGCTCACCCTTTTTTCTACTGCTTGGATAAGTTTTCTCAAATAGAGTTCAGAAAACCCTACTTTTAATGCAGATGTCAGAAATGTTGGGGTTTTTTTGGTTCAAGCTGTTAGGATTTACACAGTTATGTACTTGCACCTTGCAGCTCTGGGTTAGAAAAACACAGATAAATGAAAAGGGATGTAACAGACACAGGGATTATTTGCTTATTTTCATTGGCTGAGTAGTGTCACATGGAAAAAATAAAAAGGGTTTTAAAAAACAAGTTAAGATTTAAAACACAGCTAGAACAGCTATAGACACATAGTTTAAAAGCATAAATTATGTGTGAGCTCTAATGCCTGCTATCAGAATGTGAAAAGGTGACCAGTGGAAAAGAGTATAGTCCAGTCTACCATGAAAGACTGAATTAATGAATACAGTCACTAATTTCAGTTGTAATTCCCTAATTCAGAGTGAGATTTATTTATTTATTTGCACTGCAGAGGCCTGCAGGACAAGGTCAATGACCTTGACCGAGGCTTTCTCAACACAGCTGTGTACATGCTCTGCTTAAAAAAAAAAGAAAGGTACAAACAGAGCTGGAAGGCTAATTCATTTAATATACCAACCTTCCATACAAAAATTATATAACGTAATAAACTCATCATATTCCTTTAAACAGTAGATTTCAACACACAAATAACTTCAAAAAAATATACACAAACCAAGTATCCAACAGCTTCTGAAGGAGACCTGGATATAATGATGTAGTGACGTACAGATAATTTCTAAATGGAAAGCTTATGGTTGGAAAGAAAAACAAATAAAAACTTAAGTGTTAGGTTCTATTCAAGATAAGGAAGTTTCAAACATATTGTAGTTATACATTAGGGCAATATAAACACAGATTTTGGTAAATATCTTCATTATATTTAATGGTTTTCATGTACATTTTCTTCCTTTTCAAAGGCAGGGGTTTGCTTACTATTTTAAAACATTTTGAGGGTATGGACTCTCATCATCATCCATGTCTGTTAGCTGAAATTTTATCAACTAACATTTTGCCTATTTTAAAATATTTTCTCCCTAATTTGGTAAAGCAATTAATCTAGATTAGTGTAAATTGACTGCCTGTTAAATTAGCTCAAGAATGCATGGGAAAATCCTTCAGGTTAATATCTAGTTGCTCAGCTGTGTTCAGGAAAATGTTGCAAACAACATTCTCCAGGATGCCAAACCTCTTCAGCAAGCTAAGCAAGTTTTACCAGTAATTATGTTATTAATCTCCAGTGCGACTTTAGTGATTTTGTGAATTCTACAAGTCAAAAAGTATAATTATACATTATACATCAGCCTCTTTAATGTTGCAAAATACTGATGTAGAAACAAAGATCCTGTTCAGCAGAAGGGAAACTCAGTCCATACAGGGTGTCAACATGTAATTTACTCTCTGGATTTCCAGAGGTAGAAGAGATGATTTAATGTGACAACTACCATCACAGTGTTAAAACTCAAATGTATTCAACATGCAGCCAGTCCTTTAGGAGTAATAGACCAAAAAAACTGACAAATTAATATGGAGATTTTTATATTTTAAAAGCAAAGTCAGAAAAATTCCATTAAATCCATCAAGCACTTTGTTACCATCACCCATTCTCAAGGAAATTGTTCTTCTAATAGACAGCTGTATATAATCCTAAAAATTACTCTAAACCCATTTTCTATCCATTCTCAGTCATTTACTCTGCAGAGACAGAAAAGTTACTATTTATTTTCCTTGTCTAATTTTTGTGTGGAAAGCAGTCTCCTGCTATGGGCTATTGCTTCTCGGCCTGGTGGATGTGTTAGAAGGCATTTATTGACCTGAAGAATAAGGGCATGAATATGAAGAATGAAGGATAGTAAAAGTATCCAAACTCAAGATACTTCTGTTTTCTTTCACAGAGCATGAATTTGAGCCAGCAGCAGTCTAGGTATGAGTGTACTGTAATGAAGGTGACGATTCTTGAACATGCACTGAGACCAATGGAATCTACAATGAACATTAGTTAATTCACACGTTAGTTAGGAAAAAAAAAGAAGGAAAATAATTTTAGGTAATATAACAGCAGTGTTTTATCCAAATGCTGTCATTTTCCAGCTTTCATAGTAAGTTTGTACTTCAGCATTTGAAAATGCAGATAGGCAAAGCATCAAGTGCATAACTTTTACCTTCCCATGACATATCCACAAGTCTGAATAATAAAACCACACAGCAAATCCCTGGAAATTCATCAGCTTCACATGTGCTCCCATGTGCCCACATGTGCTGCATTCCACACAACAACAAGAACACAAAAGGTGTCAAAAAACTGGGCCAGACTTGCTCAAGGGTAGAATGTCAACTGATTGGATAAATCCGCCNCCCCCCCCCCCCCCCCAAATAATCAACACTTCTGCAAAAGTAAATGCAGCCTGAAGACAAAGTTCTCGCAAACATGTGGCAACTTCCTTAACACTTCAGTGGTCACATCAAATATTTTACAGTGTTTATAACCTGGATTTTTTATTTTTTCACAATATAAGTGCTGACTTTTTCTTCCAAATTTTACCTGGACACAATATTTTGTGAGATGTTATCAAACCAAGTCATGCTTTGAAATTCAGTTCTACAGGTGAGCTGGCAGTGCTATCAAGAGTTATTCACAAAGCTGTTGTAAACCTTAATTTCTAAATGCAGCTCACTGAAGGCTGAATATACACTGAGAGATCCACTATAGCGAGTTGTTTTTAACAAACTACTTATCAGCGATGGTTAATAGCACCAGCATTTTCTAATGCATCTTAGTTCCTCTGATTGCTGAAATAATGGTGTCTTTATGCACTAGATTCTGAGTCAAGTAAATCCCTGGTGTGATTTGGATGCGAGGCAACGTATTACAGACATTTCCCTATCTCTTCAAAATATCTCTAGAAGGACAAATTAAGTAAATTTCTCACTCTGAAAGAAACTGCACTATGTTCTCAAAACAAGAATCCAGCCTTGCAAGTAGACTGCTGCCTCTTTCATTCATGCCCAAAGGATAGTTTAAAAACATGGGAAGGCCTCAGCTGAGCTGCACTGCCAGCATTAACTGCCTTTTCATGAGGAAATATCAAAGAAGAAACTAGGGACCAATGGAGTGAGAGATTCACAGAAAATTTCTTGCCAGGAAAAGTGCTTTGAAGACAGTCAGTGGTGTTCTACCAGCTGGGATGGAAATGGGAATCTTTCACGCTGCCTTTCGCATCACCTCAATCAATGCATAGTGTTCACCATGGACACACGGACCGGGGATGTAAAACACTTCTAGTTCCAAATATCTGGAGATATTCACATTCATAATGCCCTGTAAGAATTTTTCTCAGGATGGTAATAATTTTAAAGTTTAAAATGGAAAAGGTATAAACGTCTCTTGATATTTTTAAGATCAGGAAAGTGTCCTGTTACACTGTTTGTTTTATGATTAATTTTAATGAATTTCTAAAGAGAAGCAGTATTTATCTAGATTCACCTAGAAAATATTCTCAAAATAACACCATCTTAATTATTGTTAATATTTTATTTTTCATTATTGTCTTGCTTGCATTTCTGTACCTTAGAAAGCAATTTTTCCTATCATCTACCCACATAAGAGCCCAACTTGACCATAACCATTTTCTCCTCTTGAGAGGAGACTGTATTATTGCTCAACCTGAAGGCATCTTTTAACAAATAAATTTTGAAGCAACCTATTTCAGCTTTTTACTTTAAAAGAAAGTGCATGAAATATAGCAAGTCATTCAAGAAATTAAAAGAAAATAATTATATTAATTCAAAAGTAATGGAGCCCTTTGGAAACAAATATAGTCTATTATCAACTGCAAGAGCCTCTAATATTGGCTCACTAAATAGAAACTTGTCTTAGAGTAATTGCTGGATCAGGCAGAAATAATAATCTAGTGTAGAAACACAACTTTTGCACATTTACTAAAACCATCTCTAAGTATGATTTCAACAGTCTAATTCAGAAATTCTGCAAGCTGTGAGATCATATTTTTAACGTGCCACTTCACTGAAGATTAGAAGACCTTTTGCTGCCTTTGTCCCTGCTTGTCTCCTGCTCCCCATCCTGCACCCAGCTGTGATCCAAACAGGCAGAGGCACAAGCGTAATCAAGGATTTTATTTCAGAATTCACTTCTGCAAGCCGGCAGAGGGATTAGTACAATGCATGACTATTCAGACACATACAAGAGACAGCATAATTTCCTTTCTCTCTGGTATCAGCTGTTGGTCATTACCAGAAGCAATGCAGATATCAGGCACTGAGACCACTGTGGCAGTTTTATGTTCAGAATACTCTTGGCCCTAAAGATCTGGTGTCCAACTGCTGGAAGAGACAACGGGTGTGGGGTTGCACAGACATCTGTAATGCTGGCATGCTGCAGCATTTTATTTTAACATCCTGTTTATCCTGGCCTTAATTTTAGCTCATTGCTGGGTAATGATGCAAGAGATTATGTGATGAAGTAGGAACTTGGAACATGAAACCAAACTTCCAGGCAAATCAGGTTTTCCATTTTCTCCTTGCAGCTCAAGAGCCCCTTCTGCTCAAACCTGGTAATTGCATACCACAGGATGAAGGACATGGCATAGACAGATGACTTACTACTGCAGTCTTTACTCCAGGATCTCCCAGCAAGTTCCTGTTTTCTATTGCCAGCACAACTACAAATTATAGAGACCTTGACTTCTTCAGACTATATATCAAAGTACCTAATATCGCATCTTTAAGGTATATTTTTTTCTTTAGTATAAATCATACAGTACATACAATGCTGACTAAAAAGCTGAGCAGAAAGAGGAGCAGAGCTGGAGAAAGTGATGGAATTCATCACTGTAGGGGTAAAACTCAGTTTCCTTTAGAGCAAGTCAGAGAGAAGACATTTCTTTGTTGCTTCCTCTCCTGTCTTCTCATACAGCAAAATAACATATTACCTCAAAGCAAATATTTACGTTCTTTATATAAAAATAAAAGTGGTTTGAGTTGAAGGACTTTGCAAGTAAAAACCACCAGAGGCTGCAACACAAACCATATTTAGAACAGAAAAGAAAGGTATTAACAGACTCCCTGAGCTGGCGTGGGTGAGAGGAGCATCACAGCCATTGGCATCGTAAAGTCTGCAGGGAGCTGTAGGCATGCACCAGCCAGGACACAGCACTCCAGATGCTTCTCCTGGTCAGGACCCAGCCTGTTGGGATGGCTCCCCTTGCTGCTAGAAATCCTTGTAGCTCTGTGACAATTTTGGTTCAGGGACAGAGAGGCAGGGCAATCCCTCCAGCCCTGTTCTGACATGGTCTGTACTAAGTGCAAAGCCAGCACCAGGTCACATACGAGGGTGTCACACTACAGGCTTGATGCTCTCTGAGCTGCCTATTATTTTGACTACTAATATAGAAATTTTCTGTTCGGTGTCTTAGTTTGAGAGAGAATAAAGAAATTTCAAAGTGAAGTGTCTAATAAAGTCTCAAAACAAGAGCATGTAAAACTGCTTATTTCAAATGCAATCTCATACAGCACACCAGGGCTGTGCTCCATTATCCATGGTCACAACCCCATGCCCAATACAGGTTTCTTCACACAAAAGATACAGGTATGGAGCTCATTTTCAAATATTCTGGACCGTGCCTGAGTAAACAAAGGTGCACTTTCTGGTTATTTATTTTCCTACTTTTGCCTTTTATCATCTCAGCATGCTGTGATCACAGAAATGACAGTAACTGTTGGTGCCTAACAGGCTTTTTGGCTTCCGCAACCAAGTTTATGACTCTGTCATCAAACTGTAACTTGTACACATATGATTACAACTTTTCAGAGAGCAACTCACAGTATTTGTAGGAAGCAAAAGATAATAGGCAGTGTTACCCAAAATAGCAGTCAATACAGGTATTCGCTTTCCTGGTGGGAAGAGAGGCTGCAAGACAGAAATCTAGAGCAGTGCACACTGAAGGAAATGGCTTGCCTGCATTGATGTGTTAAACTCACATCTGATAGGCTATAGAAAGAATGGAGTGTTTCTCTCACTTTATATTAGGAAGTAATTAAATCAAAGGCGTGCAGTCAAATGCAGCTCTGAGGACGATGTGACATATTCCCATAGACACCTCACTGGTTCACAGGAGAGAATACAATGCCCATTTGAACAAAACACCTCTTATACAGCTTTTTATACAAGAATTTCATACCTAGACTGGTCTAACCCAGTCACTAATTTGCCAGATTAACTCTGCTGTGAACAGCTGCTGCTCCTTAAAAATATTCTAAGTGCATCTAACTGAAACCGAAGGGACACAGTATGATTTCGTCTTTAATCTCAACAGAAGTAGGCATTCCTCAGGAGAAATTCTCCTTCTAAATCAGGCTCTGATGAAAGACCAATGCCAAAAGCAGGCTCTAGCAGTGGTCATATAACTTTCTCTCCAAATACCATTATTTCTGCCAAGTGTAATGAAACAGAAGACAAACACTGCAGCATGTACTTCCCAGCACTTACTGGAAAGAATTTGGAAGCACATGTATAACTGCACCATGCAGTGACATCTGTCTTAGCACTTACCTGCTGTCAATGATGCAACATAATACAACAGAGATAAAACTACATCTGGGGCTGCTACAACAAGAATCCAGCTTTTAGGAAGTATTAAGGACTTTGTTTTACTTTCTATGAGGTCAGCAATAATTTTGTTATTGATGTTAGTAGACACACAACTGAGGACAAAATCTTATTTTTAGCTTCAAAATAGCTGCTGACTGAAGTGGAGGAAAGATGAATTATTTGAAGAAGTATTTATTGTAGTGGTGGGGCATTTTCTTGGGATGACTAACCAATGTATAATAGGCATAAAGGGAGTAAGATAACAGCACTTACAAAATTATTACACACACAGATGATTTAGTTTACTGTGAAGTATCTTAGCCACCTGATTTTGCTTTTCAAGATCAGAGTATATGACGCTCTGCTGCATCTTCAGTTAACCATTATCTGACTACTACAGTGGACCCAGTAGCAATGATCTTACAGAGTTTGAATGCTATAGTGAATATATCTATCTCCTTGGATTTTACAAGGATTCTTTAAATTAAGAAATAGATTCAAATCTGTGTGCAATCTACAGGGACAAGTTTGAATCTACAACTGCTGCTCCACTGACAGTTTACTCTGAAGTACCATACACTGATTTTGTTGAAGTTAATGAGAATTTTCAATTAATTTAATGAGAGCTGAATTTGTCTTCCATGTGTTGTTCTAACCTAATGAAGCAAATATATTAGCTACCTGACAGTCCCAAGATATTATCTACTAAATGTCTCTGGAAGATGAGGATGGACAGACATTTTGGGAACTAATTTGTGAATACTTTGTACCACTTTGGGAAAACCATGTAATTGCTCTTGTTTCAAAGATGTTATAATGAGTTGAATAGAATAAGGTTTTTTTTTTTTTGTTTTGGTTGGTTGGTTTTGTTACGTTTTTTTCCTTAATTTTTTAAGAAAGAAAGAATACTTTCACTTATTTCACATTTTGATTCAGACTCGTAAGTCTGTTTAAACACCATCTGTAGAACAACTGAAGTTTCAAGTATTGGTTTTGTTTGGTTGTTTTTTGGTTTTTTTTCAGCTGACTTAGCACATTGCTAAGCCTTGCCTAAACACAATTTTATCCAGCAGATTCACATAATTTCACTTTAAAGGACATGTGATAACCTGCCTGGTTTTACTTTATTCTACGTTTTAAAAACAGGAACCAAAAACTACAGTGTGAGAGGGAACCCCACATCTAGCAGATATGCATCTCTTCACACTTTTGGCTTTTTTGATTATTTTCAATTATTTTCTTTAAATTCCAGTGAAGGGGGAATTTCTAGTTTGACAACATTAGAAATTAAAGTGCTCTTTCTTTACGGGAGAAGCAGCATAAAAGCAGGCTAACCTATCAAAATATCTTGAATTAGAGATCACAGATTTAGAAGTGGAAGATAATTCAACTTAAATCCATTTGATTTTTTTCAGCTTAAGAGAGTGGGTGACAACAAAAGAAGGGTGACAACTAGTATCAGTTGCACTGTGAGTTTTGCCAAACCCAGTCTAAACAATTGCAGTTCTAAAGATCATACATCAAATACAAAACCAATTAATGGACAGTTAACAAAACACCATCGCTGCAACTTATGCTATTACTGGCCAGGTGTACACAGAATTATTCATTTTTAGAAAGAGAAGTAGCATTTTTTGACACACTGCCCCTCAGTTGCTCTCATTCAATGACTATTATATCTCCCTAGTGCTATTCAAATTTCTGCTTTAAATACTGGCACTTACTCTAAGCCTAACCTTGCAGGCTCCCAGGAAATGAGCAGATGCCACTGCAGTTAGACAAGCAGATGTCTTTCAGCTCAGGATGAAGTTGCTGCTAGCTGTAGTAGTTACTTGGAACATTACAGAAGAGTTAGCATCCTCCATGAAGCCTTGTACATTATTAAATCTTTGTCATAATGGTGATTTTATTGTACTTGACTAGTACCTCGATGTTTCCTATGACTACATCAGTTTGTTTCAACCTGCCATTTAGAAAATTA
Organism: Pardalotus punctatus; assembly: GCA_013400915.1. NCBI lineage: Eukaryota > Metazoa > Chordata > Aves > Passeriformes > Pardalotidae > Pardalotus > Pardalotus punctatus. The sequence goes on along the minus strand of VZTX01020707.1, from coordinate 1,185,838 downwards.
ATTCTAAGGATGTTATCCTAAACTACACATGACTGTGGAATACATGCCCAAAATGTACAGAAACCAGGATTGACAGGTTCAGCTGGGCTAGTCTGAAACAGTGCGCTCACAAGCAGTTTGCTCTTCTGACATTTAAGTGCTGCTACTACCCATTAAAAAATGGTTGAGTTGGAGTAGAATTTAAGCAAACACCTGACCTCTAATGTACCATGTTTTTCTATACCACCTTCTGGAAGCCCCATGTCCTACCACTGATGCTGTCTAGGACACTGTTCTTCCTCTTGACAAACAATCTTTTGGACTTAGCATTTATTATTCCAGCTTTACAGAACTGAAACCAACAGAAACATGAAACTACACACTCTCAAGAGATTACAGTCATTTCCAACATGAACATTGCATTTTCTCCACCATACAGGTTGCTGCAAACACCTTCCTTTAGACCACAGTTACATCAGCAGGTAATATCGAGCTAAACTACACGCAAACATATAATTTAAAAACACCCAACCGTTCAGAAGTTTATAAGCATGAATCCTTTCATGATGCTGATTCTTTTAAAAATATAATGTCAGACTAATTTTATTCTTTGTCTTTAGGTGTCTCAGTAAAAAAAAATTGCCTAGTTAGGTACACTTTGAATGGGGCAGGTCATTGACTCGATTTTCAGTGCTCAATTCCAACTAATTGAAATGAAAGGCTTACAAAAATGCTTCTGAAAGTCTCTGTATGCCTGCTCGCATCCTCTAACACATCCTTTGAAAACATGATCCTTAATGATTTCTGGAGTATCTGAAACATTTGTTCAGACACTGGTTTAAGGATGTCGTCAGGCCATTCTGCATTCCTTTGTCCTTTAACTTGACAGAACACTGATCTCTAGAAAAGAATACAGGATGAAAATCTGTTTAATGGCAGCACCTCACTCACACATGCTATGATCATTTTTTCAGCATGCCTTCCCAAATATTTTCATGTGCCTCTCTGTAGATGTATGTGTGACACAGCACTTTCTCCTAAGGACTATGACAAAGAAAGAGAGAATGAATAATTTGTATGATGCATTATAGTTCTATTAATCAACATGTTGCTGAAAGGCACTTGGATACCATAAAAAGAGGCATGGAATAAGAACAGAAGTGTGGCTTTGAAGTGTATAACAGACTCACAGCATGAATATAAGAGTTTAGTCCTCAAGTAAAGTAAACCTGTGGTAGTTTTGATCAGCAAACTCTTACAGAAAACATCTCAAGCCTCATTTATCCAGTTGAATGCATAAAAAAAATTAAGATCATCCAAAGGTATAATTCTATCTTCACTCATGTAGAAAACTTAATACCTCCACAATTCACAAACTCCTTTATAAATTGAACACATCAGTAGACAAACAGTAGTTACTAACTTACTAACGTAGCAGAAAGCTATCCAAGAATGTCTTCTACATTTCCCCTCAACTCTTACATGTATTTTTAAGTACTATACATGTATTTGTCCTTGTGACAGTATAATTCTAACCCTTAAATGGATCTTCTCCCCTACATTATTTACACACCTAATCATGCATGAAAATCAACCAACTCAGCCTCCATTTTAGAAGATAAAACAAGCCAAGGCCTCTTGGTCTTTTTTTGATATTCTGTATTTAATTTTTCTCCTCCTTCAGTGCCTATTCCAGTTTTAGTTAATCCCTCCAGAAGATGGAAGTGTCAGGCTCCATGCACCACTGCAGGAAAAAAATAAAGCCTTACCCATTCTCCATAGATTGTAATGAGTTTTCATTCACAAGAAATGCGTCAAATAATGCACTTTTTGGTCACAGAATCATTGGAGCATATTTATTTCTGTGACCCTGCTGAAATTTTCTTCATGAACTCTGACAGATTGAGTGAAGCCAAGACCTAAAATATCCTGCTGGGTTTCTGTTTGGAGCTTTCTGGATTATTTGGAAACCAAACTGGACTTTGTATCCCAGTGAGATGGCATTGCCAGGTTTTCAAGTCAAGTCAAATGAAAAAAAGTCAAACAAATGAGGTAAAATACATAATAGATTTTTCCACAGAACCCATATGTCAGGCTTGGAAAGCTCTGCTACTTACTGACTTTTTGCTCAGAATGGGTAAGAAATACCACATCTTTGTTTAAATGCCATAACACACTGTAAAACAGTGAAGAACTGTCTTTAAAAGGTTCTGGATGCAAGCTACCACTATTTACTTCTCAGACTGTCCAATTCATTTGCTTAAGACTTTCTTAATTTTTCAGATATTCAAATAATCAATCATACACAACCTCAATTTCAGATCACAAGAAATTAAAAGCTTGAACATTACCTCACAGACCTCGTACTTTGAGCAATCCATCTGGCTAATTAGAATTAAATTTGCTTTTAATTTACCTGTACTGAAATGAGACAGGACATATCAGAATGTATTACAACCCTCAGTACTATCAGCCAGCATTGTTAAATCCCAAAAGAACTGAAGGCTTTAAGATGGGAGGATTATTCAAAAAGATTATACACTATATTCCTACATGTTAAATAATTCATCAGAATTAATTCTACATATATTAACAGCTTTTCTCTCCTTCACACCAGTCCCAAAGATCGATTTGTAAGAATATGAAGTGATTCAAATGTACCTATGATATTTTTGAGATTTTTCTTTTTTTTTTTTTTAACACCACCCTCAAATGGCTGTAAAAAGGGTACAATGTATGTCAAAACAAACAAAAAACCCCAGTGATAAGAGATAGTAGTCTGCTTGAGCAAGTGAAAGGGCCTCATGTTGGACAAATCTTGATTTCTTGGATGTCTGAAGTCCACCTTTTTTTAAAAAAGGGTCACAAATCGTTTTTATTGCTATCTTCTCCTCCAAGAAAACAAGCTATCAGCATAATTCACTTTACAAGAATAGTTTAATACACTTAAAAGAGCACAGCACTACATTTCTCAGATGACTGGAACTAAGCCAAAGCAAAGCAAACACAAATTGTTCTTCCAGTGTTCAAAAGCTCTATTAGACTAGAAGGGCTGACCACACTGACAGGTTTGTCTTACCTAATATTTCCTGAACAAAGTGCAGGGCTCTTATTCTTTGATGGCTGCTGAACACTGTGCTTAAGCTATTAAATGGAGCTAAAATCCGCTTGGGACACAGAAGATTTTTAATATTAATGAACAGTCTGGTTACATGTTAAACAACTGAAATCAAGAGAACTCAAGTGAATGGGCTCTAGTAACCACTGCCTTTTTTTGCCCTGTCTCAAGTCATGACCTCTCTCCAAAAATACAGTCCATGTCTTTCAAGAGGTGATCAGCAGGGTCCTTCTGCAGTTTACTCACTTGTAAGTCACAACACACCTTGTTCAGTACTTGACAAGTTTAATTTAGGTTCCTTCACTCTCTCTCTACCACCTATTTCACCTGAGAGGCTTGGACTCTTCCACCTCACTCAGAGGCAAGATCTATTATGATTTAGTTCTTCTTGGCTTGGATCAGGAGAAATTCCCATTCAGTGCTCCTAAAAAGAAAATCCCTCAGCTACTCTACTTGAAAAAAAAATCCTTCTCTCTGGAACATAAATATTTTTAATGATTTTGAAAGTGTTTCAACAAAATAATGTATTAGTTGTTTGTTCAATGAGGATTAAAATAGTAATTGGCCTATACAGCTTGGTCCAAAACTTCAGAAGTATTTAGAATATTCAGTACTTAGCATCATTAACTCCCACTGAAACAAAGAATGCATAATTCAGGCTGTAAGTTCTTATTTAAATATTGTCCTTTAATTGCATATGAGGCTGATGTAAAGTCAGAATCAAAGAATTATAACCCTGCTGCAACAGCTCTGTAGCAATTTGTCAGGAAAACATTTCCAGAAGTTTTGGCTGATGTTCTTTTCTCCTGGGCTAAGAGGCACTTTTAAGCTTTCTCTGTCTTTCAGTCCTAAGCCTTATAATCTTGTTAGCCCACCTGGATCGAGGTTGACATTTCCGTATTATTAGCACTCCCTCCTCTCTCACAGGGCCTCACATTTCTCTTGGAGACATTTCATCTTTGAAACTGTTCTGTGTCTTTCCTGTTTTCTTCCTAACAGCTTTGTCTGCAGCTCCAACTGGTCCTGCTGAATAATATCGAGCAGATAAAGTAATACTAACTAGCACTGATACTACAGCAGAAAATAAAAAAAGATACATTTTTTTATTTAATTCACATAAAGGTGAACACTGTCTTCTGTGAGAGTATAGCTGAGAAAGATGGCAGTGTACCAAATATAAGAACAGAAGAATGTATTATAAGTAGACTCCACATTTTGATATAAAATTAAGATAGAAACAATCACTTTGTATTCTTGGCAGGTTGATCTCACTGTCCTGCCACTTCATTTACTGACAGTCTACATGTCTATGCCATTGGATTATTCCATTGCTGACTTGCTACATACAAATATAACATATTTCTGAATTTTTCTTTTGGATTAATTTAATTAGATTTAATAAAAATCATCATTAAAAATAACCATTATTTGTTATTACATCAAACTGTAGATTGAGATTTTTCTTACATACTGTACATATGTACATATGTACATGACTGGATCATGGAAACACAGATGTGCACAAAGGACAAAGGTAGTGAGCCTTTCCTCTCAGAGAAGGATGGTTTCACTGTGATTTGAATTCATTCATCCTCAAATGTAAAGACCTCAGCCAGTCTCATTCTCCAGTGAAGACTCTGACCACAGCAAATGGATAGACAGATGGCAATCCCCACTATTTAATTACAACTCCTGCCATGTTTTCATCCACCTTCCTCCCTCTTTTGCAGCACGTTCTTTATTTTCTCTTTCTTCTCTTTCACTCTTTGCTGCCTATTTCCCCCTCTCACTTTTTTTTTCTTTTCTTTTTACTGTTTGTATGCTTCTGCCTCTTCATTTTACCCACTAAGGAACAAAAATGTTTCTTGGATTCTTGAAAACTTTTTTGGAACTTAAACCTGAGTGTTCCTTGTGGAAAACAGCCAAGAAGCTCAAACAAAGAAGTACTGGCCTTGCTTCTCCTCTAACTTTTCCACAAAACCAAGAAATGCTTTTTGTGTCCAGCTGGAATAAAAAGTCACTGCTGCAGGAGAGCACAGGTGTAAGTGACAATTATGAGGCAAGTAAGACAAAATGAGGCAATGGATCAATGTGACAAAGGACTGCATAGGATTAAGCAACTTTCGCTCCAGGCTCTTATCCACTCTGAAGGGGTTTGTATCTTAATAGAGACAAGAACTTTGCTTAAAAGAAAAGACCTCTCCTAATTTCAACACTTGTTTTCCTTTTAGGAGGGGTCTTTATGATTCTCAGATATCACGTCTACAGCAGACACAAATGCCCACCCACGGCAGAGTAGCTCAGGCTGTGCAGAGGTGATGAACACGCCCACCCTCAACAACACTGCGTGAGAACCTGCTCTGCACACACCTTAGGTGAAGCTTTGATTAGCGAGCTTTTATTAGCTACTAAGTGTGTAAAGTCAAATATTGAACATGAAGAAAAATATTGAAAAGAATGAATAAGATTATTACAACAGGCTCTGGGAATACACCTTGATCTAATTCCCTCCCCTGCTACACCCCCAAGAGTGAAAAAAATGTGTGTGGGGGGAAAAAGAAACCATTTACTGTCAGCAAAGACCAATCCATGACCAGAGATTAAAGCTGTACTCATTATGCCCTTAAAAAAAAATTATTTTTTTCTCCTGATAAGAATTAAAAATGTGTAAAGTGCATGAACATGGAATACACTCAGAAATTCTAGTGTGCTTTCCTTGTGCAAAAAAAGCAGACCAGTGATGTTAAAACCTTTTCAGTATATGGTTAATAAAATATTTATACACTGCATACTTGGAACCAAAATATTAAATGTCCCAATCTTATTTTACAAGGAGCATAAACCATGGCACAGACCTGATTAGATGCTATACAGATAGCAAATACAGATAAACAACACTTTCTGATTTTGCGGTATGTGTTCTTGATCTACATCATGCAATAACTCTAAAAACATTTGGTTTGAAGAGCAAGCAACAGGGCAGCAAGATTATTGAGCTGAGGAAGAGAGGCTAACTTCATCAAAATTTGTTGCTGAGAGCTGCTCACCACTGCTAAATTAGGTACTTAAGTGTGAAAGGTCCTGTTCTACACACCCAAATGGCAACTGCCACCAAGAATTCAGGCTTTTCCTCCAGTGGAAGCATGGCCCAGGGTGTGCTGATCTTATTAAATGACTTTGTCCATGTAGGTGTAGCCTTGGTGTAAACTGTTGGAGAATGATAATTATAGAGATAATATTGAACTCAACTTGTGACAGAGAATCATAAAAAATGCCAGTGAATGTGTCAACAACAGCTTCAGCAGTATGGTGACATATATTTATGTCATAAATATAATGACATTCAGTTATAACCCTCAGGTCATTTAAGAACAGGTGGGCTTGTTTTAAGGGGAAATGCTGGTTTTTCTGCCATCATCAACTAAAATAAAATTCTTACGCATTTTCTGGAGGGTTCAGGAAAGAAAAAAAGTGTCTTTTTTTTTTTTTTAGAAATGTCAGATGTAAGAAATTTTCTATGCCAGATTTTTTTTAGATTTCAGTCATATGTAAGTGGGGAAGAAGAGAAAGGGGAAAAGGGAGAGGAAAAGGGAGCAGTAGAGAGGCAGGTAGAGAATGTTTGCATCTAGATCAGTTCTGAAAGTAGAATATTTTCATACTTATTTTTGAAATAGGAGGAGTTTGACAGGGAATCCTTGAAATTTCCTTGAAAATTCCAGGATAAATCAGTTAGATGATGGAAATGAGGAAACACAAGTATACACCCCACTGGCACAAAGGTTACTTGTTAATACATTAGAGAATGTAAAAATAGGATCTCTGTGATCCTACCATGTCCAACAAGACTCACAGATCATCTGTGATTAAATGCAGGTCACATAAAATAACATCTGTAACACTGCCAACTTCTGTGAGGCTCAAGCATGATAGTGATTAAATGCTGGTCACATAAAAAATAACCCCTGGACTCTAAAAACCATGGAATAGATTTGCAATTCAAAGGCACATACACAAATACATACATATACTCAGATTATAACTGCTGGAGATTAATTAGCTGGAAATTCTTGTGTTCTTTAACAAGGCTTAGAAGGTTGCAAAATAGGCATAAAGGAGAACAGAACTGTCTCATGAAATCACAACCATTACTAACATAGGAGCAGGGATGCTGCTCCTCGTGCAGGAGTGCTTTTGCAGGATGCATTGTGTTTTATTCCACAACATTAGTAATGAAAGTTATTCCCACACTTTGACAGCCCCATGTTCTCTAAATGTTTTTACTGAGTATGGGGGGCATTTATATGGAAATAAGTAAGAGGACCATTTTCCTCCCCTCTTTCTTTCAATCATTTGAAGTGCCATCAGTAAGTACAGATAAGACGGGCAGAACACTGCTGCATGACCGGAACTGCAGGAGGAATGGCAAGGCAGGGGAATAACTGCTTCCTGCAGCAAACACTAACCAGAGCTGGCTGTCAGAAATATAGCTCCTTGCATCAGCTGCTGCTGCCTTTGGAACCAAGAGCTGAGTAAGACCTATTCATTCACATGCATGGGCTGAAAATGAAACATTATCTACTTCTCGTAGGGCTGTTTTCAGAATGGCTGCTCATGATGCATCGTTAAAAAATGGCAGTTTCATAAATCAAATCAAATCTCCACTACATTAAAAAATATTTCTCTTCAAAGTCCTGATAGCTCAAGCTACTTTTTCAAAGTTTTAGAATTCCAGGTGCCACACCAAGATATCAGCAAGTTTGTAAAGTCCTGTTTGTCTTTAGTATAAAACATCCCTTTTGTACCATTTAAGAGATAAAGGTGCTTTTGCTTTTTCCTGATAAAGTCATGCTGACATACTGAATGCACACATCCTGCAGTTTTTCTCAGCCTAATCATGGAAGCCTATCGAGCCAATACTTAGCTGATGCTTTTCATTTACTTTTTTCCAAGTACAGTAAACCACTGGTGGCTTTTTTTCTGAATTCTTATTTCTCCTTTCCTGACCTACTTTTTGAACATGAGGTTTTGGGAATACTATTACACATTTGCCTACCGGATGTCTGGACCTCTGCTAAAGTCATCTCTCCTCTGCTACTCCTGCATAGCTGCTATTTTCAGAGGAATAAAACTGGTGTGTTAGACTATTCACTGCCAGCATGAAAAGGCTAACTTTAAATATTTCAGGACAACGCCACAAGTGAATTCATTTGTTGAAGGCATCTTAAAAGAGTTGACATTATCAGCAGATTAATTTTAACTTTCAAGTTTAGCAGGTTTGCTAGGAGTACTAGCAAGCACACTGACAATACGAATAATTCTTTCAGCTGTCATCGATTTAGTTCTTTGACCTTTTCCAGTGGGAAATCTTTCAAAATGCATGACATTACTGAATTTATTTGAATTCTAAATACAATACAAATAACCTGTCAATTAATCTGATTTCCAGTCCTAGCATAAACTTAAATTTCCACAGCCATTTTGTACTGGTGCTTTCTGTACTGTAAGAATAAAAGTAAAAAAAAAAAAAAAAAAAAGAAAAAATCTTTCTTTCCCTGTTAACAGGCTTAGAAGTAAAAAAAGTGGTTTTATAAAAGCACAGATACTCTACTTCTTTACTCTTACCTTTCCTTAAGTTCTGCCTATTTCACACACCAGCTCTTGAAGGAACAAGGCAAAATATTCCTGAGACTCACTTCAGTCACTTAGAGAAAAAAGTCTTCAACAAACCCACTACTGACATAAGACTTGTAGACAAAGTGGTTAATATATGTGCTATATTTTAAAAGAAAACATAAAAGTATAAATTAATAGCAAAAGCAAGACTAGCTAACAATTAAAATGGAAACCTTATGCTCCAAGGCTTACTTTCTGCACAGACATAAGCAGGTGCTTTGTTTAGCACATAAAATAAGCTCATTAAAATTAATGGGACAATTCACTGTATGTAAGAGTGTGCAGACTTAAATCAAAATGATTGGAATTACCAAATTTAATCAGGAGTTAAATGAGTCAGCAGAAGAGTTTGACTTAGATCTTAAAGTTTAATCTTGTTTTCAATTTGTAGTTGGTTTTTGGTTTTTTTTTAAATGAAAAGTCGAGTCCTTAAGGCTGGTATAATTTTTCCTCTCTTCTTGCAATCAGGGAACATTATGCCAAATATACCCATAAACAGTGACTAACACAACCTTGTCACTTAGTAAAATTTATTCAAATCCTTAATTTTTACTTTGAATTAAAAATGAAAATAGTGAATTGAGTATTTCTTACTAATAAGATAATAGTTTTTTTTTTTATTTCGGTCCACACATACAGATGGAAAATTGTATCTCACTTTAAGCTAAACAGAAATGAAAATACTAAACCAATTTAGTCAGGGAGTAATCTCACTTAACTTCACCCATCAAGAAGTTAAGCAGGTAACCTAGGCTTGGTTTGCAGCCAGTGGAGTAAGAGGCAACGTCAGCATGTGCTTCCTTATTTTAATGGTGAGATGAGTTTCATGTGGTCAGTGTTTCAACTGGCCAATGATTTCTAGTAGTTCCCGCAGATACTTTTCTAAAAAACACCTACCTCAAACATAGTATTCTTCAATATGGATTTTGTTGGTTTTTTTTCTTTTGTGCTGGGACTTGGCTCTCAGCAAAACAAATGTTCAGAAAGTGCTTGTGCACAGGACCATATCAGCTCATTATAATTTTATGGTTTGACATTATAAGAATGTAAGTCAGAGTGAAAATAAACATTCTGCAACCTTCACTATCACACATATTTATTTAAATTGGTACTTTTCTTGGGGAGAAAAGTAGTAGAGAAAAATAAAAATAACAACAATTTAGTAGATTTATTGTAGACTCCTCAAAGAAAGTAAAAATGTAAAGCATATCTTTCACTTCTATTTCAGAACATTAAAAGAAACAATTTTAGTAAGGTTTGTTAGTAATTGCTTATTACATTTCTTACATCTGATGAAAACGCTATATGAGTAGAAAACACAAATGAATACAAAAAACGAAAACCAAACCAAACAAAAATAACCCCACCAAACGAAACCAAGCAAAAAAAACAAACAAAAAACAAAAAAATACAAACAAAAAACCAAACCAAAACAAACAAAAAAAAACAATCTAAAAGAGAGAGAGAATTTGTCCTGCTGGTTCTTCTATTAAGCAGAAAATCACATCTTCTCTGCCCCTGAGGCATTCTGCTAACAATGTGCTCTTTGGATGCTTGTTCTTTTCACAGCAAATTTACAGCTAAAAGTAAAACCAGACTTATTAAAAGCACACACCAGCACTACCACCACTACTCTGCTGAGACCACTCTGTCTCTAACAGAGTTATACAAACAGACATTTAAAATCTCACAATCTCATAGGAAACCTTTTCTGTAAGCACAATTAATTATATGAAACTTTCTTGGCGAATAATGCATGGTTCTTAGAGGTCTTCTACTCATAGATAAGCATATTAAAAAGAGGAATGTATCTTTATTTCTGAAAAAGATGAAAAGAAAGATCCTATGTGATCAGAACAGGGCTGTGATAACATGTTTAGGGTAAAGCAGTTGATGCACAGTGCCTGAAATTGCAAATACTTCAGTTGAGAAGCTGCTGCAGAGGATGTTTATTGGCTCTATCCAGACAACACCTGAAGAGGGATTCCTACCATAAAATTAACGTGTCACAACACCAGGTAGAGAATAACCTCCTTCCAAGCTTTGAGGTAGTCCATTTTGATCTATTATCCTATTGTAGGCACTGTGATAACATTAGAAAATTAAAATAAATTAACAAGATTAACAATCCTGGATTATCCTTGGTGCCTTTCTCTGAACAGTTTTCAGTTCTACTACTGAGTTTCTGGGAGAAGGAGACCAGGACAGCACACAGTACTCAACGTAAAAGGGTCTTGCGGAATGTTGCAATAACGAGTGACGCTGTCAAGTTTAGTTTTCTATTACTTTCCTAATAAACCCGAAATTTCTAATTCTACGGGACCACTCCTGTAGATTTAACAGAATCTTTCACAGGACTATCCACTATGACCTTTCAGCAGTAATGGCCGAAGGTCAAGGGCAATTTGTGAAGTTAGTGGTTTTTTTTCCCGTAAGCACCACTTTACAATTATTTGTACTGAATTTCTAGCTACCAAAGTTTAGCTAAGATGAACATTGCCAGGCCTCTTCCCAGATTAGATTTGCAGTTGCCCTGATCCAGCACTGTGCACACCTAAAAGTCTGATCTTCGTGGCATATGCAGGACCCAAGTATTAAACATCAAGGGTATCTGTTTCCCTGTCTCAGAGCCACACAATTTACCTCCCAGTTTGATGCACAAACACAAGAATAAAACCTCTGTTTGATACTAATAAATGAACAAACAAACAAACAAATTCATAGTGCAAAGTAAAGCAAGAGAAAGTTTTTGAGCTGTTAATATGCGCTTTAAGCATTCCTGGGCACTGCCAAAGTTAACATCCAACGAGATTGTCAATCACACATGTCTCAACATGGATTTTTATAATTCAAAGAGAATATTTATAGAGATGCGCCACCCTGGTTCTGTTTCTCGCAAGCTATGTTTTTTCAGTTCGGGTACTATAAAAAAATCTTTTTTCAGGAATATTACTTTGAGATATGTTGAGTAATAGCATGGTCCAGGGTGTTTCCAAAACAACTTTGATTGAAAAGATTTTTAAAACAGTCATATTTTTAAGGTCCAAATTTCACTAAACTTGAATTTAAAATCAAGACTCACGGTTTTGTTGCCTGCTGATAACCTCTGATTTCACTTACATATCAGTTTGAAAGTATTTTGCTCAAGATTCTGGGTAATATCTTTCCTTTTTAGGCCTACCTTCAAAAGCACTACAAATTGTGTTTCTGGCACTAATTTGAATACTTTCACATTATTATGTAAATGGCATTAAGGATGAAAACCTATTTCATGCCCAAATTTTTTTCTGAGCCAGGTGTATTAAAATCACCATAACATTGGTTGGAGGTTTTTTGTAAGAAATAATTAACAACAATAATAATAAAGCTACAAAAATATTAATGTCTGAGTGACTTTTCCTTTGTATGGGTTAATGGTGCATGTGAGCTGACTTAGTCAAAATGCCTCTCCAGAAAATAAACTCCGAGCATGAGAGTTTCTGTCCACAGTTGTGGAACATGATAGATTTAATCCAAGCCAAACAGGTTGCCAAAGACAAGCTCCAGAGGTGAGCTTGGGATCAATGCATTCTTGGATCACAAAGCATTTGCTGCACTTGCACTTCTGCTGGCATGGGAGCTAATGAGATTAAACTGAAATTGTGCATGCCCACGCAAAGGCTGTCACCATCTTCTCTTCTGTGGGCATATTCAAAGCCCAATGCAGGTATTATTCAAATGCAAAAGACAACTAGAAAATACTTAACATAAAGTATGTTAGAAGAATATTGTGGAACTTACTATTTGCAAAGCAATGCAAAATACTGAGAAGAAACATTTCTAGATGTTTGAGGCTATATTGCATAGTTCACTGCCACAGGGAACAGAGTACATATTAACAAAATTCTTCTGTTATTAAATCAGAAGACAGATTCTGAGCAGAACATGCACATCATGAGGGACTGTGTTAACAAAGTGCTGAGAGCAATGGCCAGCAGGTCAGGCGCTTTGCCTCTTCTGCCATGATGCAAAGCATCATCCATCAAGATATCTAACAAGACTGCAGTTTTATGAAAAACAGATTTTTGCTTACAATGCAAAGTGAGCGGTAGCAAAAACTATGGCATATTGCAAACAACAAACACTAAATAAAAGACTTCAAAATATAGCTACTTTGTGTTCTCCAACACTTGACACAAAGCCACAAATTATATAAAAATCACACTACAAATAAATAAAAAGAAAGAGAACCAATCAACAAACTGTATTTTCTAGTAAGATAATACAAAAATTGCATCTATACTTCATGATCTGAAGCATTAAGCTTTCATCAAGAAAGTAAATAATGTTCATGTTATATTACCACCACAGGATGGGACTGCAGATACGCAAGGGGCAATGAAACAAGACAATATTTTTCCCCAAGATTGAGAAGTGCCAAGAGACTTGTTCTGGGTATATTGTTCAATTCCATAACTTGGGCATTGCCCCTTTTGCAACAGGCTCTTTATCAGGCAGAGCAAGGGCAGCTTCATACAGGAGTTCTCGTTCCTTTCAGCATCTGCTCACAACACAGTGTTGTTTTAATCTTACACAGTGAACAGGACCGACATAAGAACAGCAGTGTCTGTCACTAGATATCCCTCTGCCTCCAGCACTGAATTTGAGAATAGAGAAAGCAACAGATTTGTTTTCACAATCAAACATTCCAAAAAAGCCAAAGCATAAAGCTCTACCTAAGTAAAGATGCTTTAAATCACGTAAAATTTTGGAAATTTTGGTTTTTATTCTGTATTGTGAATGAAACACAGAGAAACTTCTCTATAAAACTGACATTGACAAACAAGAGCCCTATAAGCACTTAAGCAGTCCTTTAAAAACACAGAAAATTTCACATTTTTGTACTTCACTAATTTCCTCTTTCAGAGTCTTCTCCTGTACTTTCTTTTTCCCTGTAGATTAATTTTGCCAAGTGTCTTTTCTGTCTGCATAAATATTTTAAATGCTGCCTTGATCTTCCCATTATTCACCCATTACGACACAGAGCAGATCTGATGCTGAAGTAGGACTGTACCTTACTAAATTTATTTTTAGTGGCTTGCATGATTCCTTCCAAGCAAGGATCAAGAGAAGATTAAGTATAGTAGAGTACTTTCTAAATCATGTATCTTGTCTTGAAAGTAAGGAGGGTCCAGAGCTAAAGAAATGTAAATCAATACATCAGTAAATCAATTCAGTGTCATTTAGTGTTCAAAAATGCTTCTCTTGGTAGTAGTTTGCCAGTAGGAATATCAGCTCTTTAACACTTCAGTCTTGTTCCACTGAAATTAACAAAACTCTTCGGTAATTCTGTAGTGCCAAACTGACCTACTCCATAGGATATGCAAATATGGCAGCATTTTAATTACCAGATACATAAAATAATGTTCATACTCCTAGGAGTAATATTTTTCTCTAAAATTAAAAGGCAAAGTCATTGTGAGGTCAAACCACATTTCTTCCACATTGCCTTTAGTAAAGCTCTTTGGGAATTATCATGACCAAATTTTGCGACATCACAATGAATTAGTGTACCAATTCACCCTGTGCTTGCATTATAAACTTTTGAGGGAGGAATCACAACATCAGGTAGGAAATGAGGAAAGCATGAAACAGAACTTAAGAGTTGGACTTGATCATCCTTGTAGGTCCCTTCCCACTCAGAATATTCTGTGAAGCAGATGAGCTGTCTCATCATCCCCCAAAACCTCACAAGGGAAACTTTTCTTTGAGAAAAAAGAATATTTTCAGTGTAAAACAGCTAAAAATGTAAATAAAAGACAACAAAGTAAAATAAAATAAAATAAAAACTGGTTTGATGAGTGTCATGTTAAGTCACATCATAGTACCGTGGGCCAGGGAAATAGAGCTGCAGGCAATCTGCATTTAGCTCCAAGGTTGTGATGCCTATATAACTTGGGTCAGAGTTACAAGGTGCTTATATATCTTCAGTTGTAAGATATCAACTTAACCTGAATTGTAACTTTTCTATATCAATATAACCTGAATCATAGCTTTTATACCAATATAACCTGAATCATAACTTTCTATATCAATATAATTTGAATTATAGCTTACTATACCTATATAACCTGAATTACAACATATTATACTAATATAACTTCAATTATAACTTTCTATACAATGTAATGGCTATTATATGGTTAACTAGTTACTTAATGCTGAATAGACAAAAAAAAATCACCAGGTAGATAACTTCAAAGGTGGACAAGTATAGGAATAATGAGAAATTGGTAAAGATAAAGCCAATTAGCCACAGAATATAGAATTTCAACCAGTTAGAACCAGAGAGACCAAGGAACACCATAACTGCCTGCTCCAAAGACAAAGTGGAAAAGTTCAGATGCAAAGAAGACCTTGGAAGCCTTCATCAAGGAGACCCCCATGACCACTGAACTGGGGAGGTGCAAGTGCAGTGGAAAATAACTATTTATAACCATGAGATCATGTTATGTAAATTAGTTCCGGGGTGTAGATGACGATGTCATAGTGACATAGTAATACTAAGTTTACTGTATAAATAAACCACAACACCTGACAAAGGCGGGTGAGTCAGGTGGAGAAATTCCCCTCACCACCAGCTCTGTAATAAACAAATACTGGCTCTAAAGACACGGGTCTATGGGGTTTTATTTCCAGCCTGTCTTTTGGGGCATCAGTTGCAGGTTCTTTGCTTTTGATCAAGACTGAATAGAAGATAAGAATGAAAGCATCAACCAAGGATGTGAAAGACCTATGCTGATCTCCCATCAGCCATTTTCTGGTATTAAAACTCTTGTTTCTGATCTTTCTAACTCAAAAAACAACAAAGGTATAACACCAGAGCTCCTGAAAATTAAAAAAAAATTAAACCCACAGATGGAAATATTAATTGTCAATTCCATTTTAAAATAGAATAAAATAAAATTCACCAGGACAAACTGATTTTTTAAATACTACCTTCTCTGATGGATTAATTGTCTAGCTTGCATTGCTCAAGGTAAATACCACATCTCACATGCTTGCACACTGACTGCAGAAGCAAGATTGTCAGCTCATTTGAAGCCCCTGTATGTTTTAATTTATATTAAAATAACAGAAATGTAAAAGATTTCCTGTGATTGTAAGACTTAGAAGAATAAGAATGTAATTTTTAATATTTTATAACTGTTCTCTTTCAAATATTTATCTGCTCTTCTATAACATATCCCATTTTTTATTCTCATTTCTTTCTTTTTCCATTTCTTATTTCACTCTGATATAATTTCTTATCTGTTCTTGCAGTTGCTTTTAGAAATGGAACCTATGAAAAACTCCTGCTGAAAGATAACAGCTCTGTTTGCAGATTAAATAGTCCATGAGGAGATTTAGCACCTGCAGGGGAGCTGATTCTGCTTGGTGCGAGGCACCATCAGTCACACTCTGAGCATCAACAATCACAGCCAGCATCACTGGGCTTAGAAGTGGCATTTTTTTACTGGATCCAACCCTTTCAAAGAAGACAGAAATAAAAGCATGGCTTCAATACAAGTTTACAAAGTCATCTAGTGACAGGATAAGGGTTAATGGCTTGAAACTGAAAGGGAGTAGGTTAAGACTGAGCATTGGGAAGAAATTCTTGACTGTGAGGGTGGGGAGGCACTGGAACAGATTGCCCAGAGAAGCTGTAGATGTCCCTGGAAGTGTTCAAGGCCAGGCAGGATGGGGCTCTGAGCAACCTGGTCTAGTGGAAGGTGTCCCTGCTCATTGCAGGGGAGGTGGAATTAAATGAGTTTTCATGTGTCTTCCAACACAAGACATTCTAGGATTCTACAAGGAATGGAAAATATTCCAATTTAGATGTAATGTGTAATTGCAATGGGAATACTTTATACATCCTAAAGCCAGGATTACAAATATAACTTTAAATGGAGCATCAGAGAGTAAACAGTATATGTACTGAAAACCTCACTCTTGTACAGTTCATCTACTCTGCCAGCCTCCTGCAGCAAACAAAAACTTGAAGACAACGTAATAAAGTTCCTGAAACTTAAGATAAATACGTCATAATTCAGTGGCAGACAATAATAAAAGGAAAATTCTGTACGCTGTAATACTCCTCTCAAAACCAATAAAATTAATCAGAAGGTATGTATAAAAAAAAGTTTAAATTTTGAAGAAAAATATAATTACTGGATTTTCTTTGACTTAGCCTCCCAAAACATTCCCTGGTTTTCTAGAATGACATACAGCCTAACGCAGTTATCTAGCATTTCCCTATAGGATATCTTACTTAGAATTACCTAATACAAAAAAAGAAAAAAAAAGAAAAAAAAAACCAAACCCAAATACATGTACACACAACCCCCAAAACCACAAAACAAAATAAAACACAACACCAAAATGAAAATGTTTTCTATGTTTTTGAAAATCAGCCGTACTAACTTATATCAAATTTGGTTAACAGTTTAACCAACCCCAAGAAATCACCTTTTCTCCATTTTCTTAACATTCTGTGAGTATTTGTGCATGTCTAAAGCTAAGACATACATGTGTTCAGACTTTACAGTGGCGTGAGAGACAAAACCAGTAGTAAGTCTCAGTCAGTGATACAAGCACTGAACAGTTCCCAGTGTTATTTTCATAGTGTCCATCTACTGTCCTGACCACAGAGAAGACTGAAACCAGATGGGTTTACGTCACTTAACTTTTGCATCTCAAAGTTACTAGTTCTATTTAGTTCAGATTATATGCATCAGCTCCTACAACACTGAAAGACAACACACCAGCAGCTCCAGAAGCTCATGTGTTCCAGCATTTCACACATCTCCTTCAGACTGGGCTGACTCAAACCTGGAGGTACTTACCTCTCTCCGCAGGTTACAAGGACATCCTAGATAACTCACCAATTAGACTAAGGCTAACCCAGCTCCATAGGCAGCTACAGTTCATAAAATGATTGCCAAAAAGTAAGCCAGACTCATACCTAGCAATAAATCTATGCATCCAAATTATACAGACTTGCTGATTTTGACTACAATAATCTGGCAAACATCAGACAATGAAAAAGGAACAGAGCAAATCACACAGTTAAGCCAAGCCCTTGTCTAGCATTTCACTCAATGGATTATCCTCCCTCTTGGAGTGGCACACATTTTAAAATCAATGAGGGTGTCTCCTTATTTTTACAGGACTACAAGTCATTTATTCAGTAGGAGTGCAGCTTACTTGACTATCAAAGTGGAAAGCAGTGAAATAAATTGGCTCTGCTCAGGAAGATTAACTCTACCTTTTTCTTCTTTTTTTTTATTATTTATGAAACCACTTTTAACACCTAAAATTGGGTTCTCCTTTGTTTATGTAGTAAAAATGTGACATATGTCTGTAGCCAGCATACAAGTAAATACCGGATTAAAACATTCTTTGAAGACGTGCAGAGATGTTCAGAAAATGAGATTATGATATTACTATCAGCCCTCTTAACCTGCATGTCACATAAATCAAGGTTCTGTAAACTCAGCACCAGATCCAGTATTACTTTCACAGAATGTGCTGAGTTGGAGGTGAACCACAAGGATCATAGACTCCAGCTCTTAGCCCTGCACAGGACAGCCCCAACAATCAATCACACCATGTTCCCGACAGCATTGTCCAAATGCTTTAGGAATTCTGTCAGGCTTGGTGTTGTAACCACTTCCCTGGGGAACCTGTTATGTGTCCAACCACCCTCTCGGTAAAGAGTATTTTTTTAATATCCAACCTAAACTTCCCCTGACACAACTTCAGGCCGTTCCCTTGAGTCCTGTTACTGGTCACCACAGAGATCAGAGTCCCCCCTCCCTGCTTGACATCTGACATTTGGGAATTGCCTTCTCCTGATGTTTTAAAAAGTGACCAGCACTGATGGACCCCAGCAACTGCAAAAACATTTCCCAGGGGATTGACTCCCTTAGTTGTCATTCAAGTTTTTTAGGCCTCTTCTGGCCTGGGTTGTACCAGCTGTGTGATGCTCCCACTTAACTTCTGGCAAGTTGAAGTCCCCCACAAGAACAAGGGCAGTTGATTGGAAGTGTCCCTTTGCTCCTCAAAGAATAACTCATCAGCATCACTGTCCTGGCCAGGAGGTCTATAGCAGACTCCCACGATGACATCTGCATTATTTGTTTGTGCCGTGATACTTACCCAGAGGCTCTCATTGCCAGCTGTGAGCTCCATACCTGCTATCCCTTCTATCACAGACAGTGCCACCCCCCCACCTCTCCTGCTGTGCCTGTCCCTCCTGAAGAGTCTGCAACCATCCAACAGGGCACTCTGGTCACAGGACTCATCCCACCAGGTTTCACTTGTGCCAATGATGTCAGATCTCTGGCAAGACTGGGCCAAAATCTCGAGTTCCCCTTGTTTGTCCCTCCTGCTGGGTGCATTACTGTAGAGATGTTTCAGGTGCGGTACATTGTAGCCAACACCTCCGGAGGCAGATTGAGGCATCCCATCAGTGCTTCTTTCCTCAAGTTTTGACATACCGTCCCATGGCTCATCACCGGCCAGCCTGGGTTTGTCCCTCTCCCCCTTCCAGGCTGGTTTAAAGCTCTGCCAACAAGCCCTGCTAGCCCCTGTGCTAGAGCTCTTTTTCCCCTCTGAGACAAGTGAATTCCATCAGGTATCAGTAGACCAGGTGTGGAGTAGATCATCCCATGGTCAAACCGCCAAAATTTTGTTGATTACACCAACCTCAGAGCCACACACTGACCTGATGAATCTGCCTATTCCTATCAATATTATTCCTTATTACTGGAAGGATTGAGGAAATCACTACCTGTGCTCCTGATCCATTATCCCAGTCTCTTTGGTTATTGGCTTTGGTTGAACCTGTACAAAAACTGCCTTGCTAGAGATCCATCACAGCACCAAGACAGTCAGCTGTGTATGCTGAGAGAGTACACATGACGCTAAATAGCGAGCCTTCTTCCTGCCCACCTCTCCCATCTACCTCTTATTCAGCAAAACAGTTCAGACACATCCCATTTTCATTAACTGTACAGGCTTAAATTTTGTTTTAAAAACACTGATGTACTACTGTGCTGATTTAGAAAAATCCAGCACCCTTGGATTCAACAACATAGAGAAAAGATGCAGGACAGGTTTGACTTTCAGGAGGCAGGCATGTGTACGTCTAAACCATTCATGCAGTTAGAGCTGTATCATCAAGTTATTACATTTTTTAATGAATACAAGTTTCTGAATGCTGCAGTAAAGCAGGTGATTTCAGATACACTAATTGAGGGAGCTTCATGCTGAATACATCTGATTAAAATGCTGTTACAAATGTCATAAGTGCAAATGAATGCAGTCTATCCATCAGCAATGTTTTTTACTGTGTTTTGGGGCAAAGCACAGGCAATCAAACATACCAAGGCGAGAAGTGAAAGTTCTACTTTTTCAGTTTGCAGTACCTTCTAAGAGGGACTGAGAGCCTCACTGTCCTTACTGAGCATATGCTGCAAGGAGTCAGAATTCCTTTCATCAAATTTACAGGAAAATAAGAAAAGGTGGTGGGAGTAGAAGGAAGGAAAAAAGACAGAGAACTCTAAAGAAGTAATTTCATTGTGCACAGTGTGTCCGACTCTTGCTGAGTAAAATGAAGACAATTTGATTCATTAAATGGAGATTGCCATTTTTGTAAACATAGACTGCAGGCTATTGATTTAACTGAGTAAATTCCATCTATACTGGGACATTGTAGGGACGAACTTTTTATACCATTCCAAGAAATTTGGTTTATTTCTCTGTGTTTTACTTTTGGGCCTCATTAACAAGTGTTTATTTAATTTAATTTAATAGCATTTGTAGTGGGAGTATTGAATGTGTGCAAATTCTTGTAAACTCTATTAACAGGCGTCCAGCACAGGGATACAAGACTCAGTTCTGATAAGCAAAAAAAGGGGGTGAGGCACCCTTAGCAAGGAGCAAGCCTGACCATGCTGGCCTTCAGGTTTTGTGGTGGTGAGACTATAATTGGGAACAATTTGTCAAAGCTAGGCCAGACCCCAAA
Source organism: Pardalotus punctatus (assembly GCA_013400915.1). Lineage (NCBI taxonomy): Eukaryota > Metazoa > Chordata > Aves > Passeriformes > Pardalotidae > Pardalotus > Pardalotus punctatus. The sequence continues at coordinate 1,165,019 of VZTX01020707.1, read as the reverse complement.
TCTATCAAAATACTCAATGGATTTGAGAACTGCAAGATATTGGTTATCAGAGCCTAAAATTAAAATGTCATGGTGTCCCAGCTTGGAACTAGCAGAAATTCAATGCCTGAAACTGCATTTTAGATAATAATTTCCTCAAAGAAGAGAAAAAGTCTGTAAGCCTAACAATGCCACCACGTTTCCCATTCTATCTAAATTAAGTTTGAAATTTGAAAGTTCTCCTCTCTTTTCAGTCTTACAAAGAGAGCAGAAGAGAAAAGTTGGGAATAAAGAGAGATTTCTTTCAGCCCAGTGATCATGACTTTGTAGACCAATGGACACGATGATCCTTGTGGGTCCCTTCCAACTAAGGATATTCTATGAATCTATGAAGTCAGGCTTTACTGAGTGCCTCACTTTCTCTATTTGGAAAAGTCTGTATTTCCATGGAGCTGCTTGCCTGCATTTCATCATATTCCCAGAGATTTCTCAGCACTTTGTTATGCCCTAGGAAAGTACACCTTACTTCCATTTCCACAGAAGTTCTCATTCATCATCTCTTATTAGGTCTCAAGGTAAAAATTTCCATCTGTTTACTTCAATCGTTGAAATGAAGCAATCCATCACAGTCTATTCATTCTGCATGAACTACTGGCATCAGGTGTAACACACTTACTGTGGTCCCTGCCCTAGAGATTAAAAGGTAAAATCTCAAACAAATGTAAAAATTACTGAAAAAAATTCCAATGTAGAAATGAGTTATGTAAATTCTCTTGTTAAATGTAAACTGACTTTTTTTTCTTTCTTTGAATTCACAGGCGCTTGAATGCATTCATAATAAACAACCATAGGGAAAAATGCTATAATTATTAAAATCGTCACTTCTTGTAGCAGAGGGGGAAAAAAAAAGTCATACTTTAGTTTACCAAGAGCATGAGAAAAATGACAGAAGTTTTGATACCATATAATTGGAATTTTTCAGCTTTCCTAAAGATGTTTTTTATGTACCATAAAGAATGAGACATAAAACTACAAATCTGATATAAATCAAATAAATATTCTCAATATTAGGAAAACAGAAGTGATAGTCCCACAAATAATAATCTCCTAAGCACATATGGAGCTTTGAAGTAATGAACAATGAATGGATCATGTTTAGGTACTTGCCATGATTAGGAATAGATAAAAATATCTCATGTATTGATGTCTTCTTTTCTTCCCAAATGATGACCCAGCTTTGTTTCTTGCCAGCTGGCCTACGATGGAGCAATTGAAGCAATCAACTGGCAAGGAATTCTAAGCCAAGAATGATAGTGATCTTTCCTTCTACAGCGACAAACTTTAAAATGCCATCTCAGCTTCCATGTACTATTTCTTTCAGCCAAGAAATCTAATGATCTCCTTCTATAACAAGGCTGCTATGGCTGCAGACAGAAAAAGAGTTTATCACAACTGAATAATGCTCAGCTGTGCAGAAGAAAATTTTCAGACCAGAACAATCTTCTGTGGGAGCTAAAACGTCACTGTCTTGTTTTCTTCTAAGTGCTATAGACACTCGTTGATTTTGTTAATACAGTATTTTATAGTATATATATATCTGGTAAGCACATAATTTACAAAACTCTCCTAAAACTATAACACTGTTGGATAAACAATCTCCCACCTGGAAAAAGGAGAAAAAGAATGAACTGCATAGGACAAACATTTGTCAAACTACTTAGCACATATCTGCAAGGCAGTGAGAAACTCCCTGATAATGGGACTAGCAAGCATGTAAACAGAGCAGATGTAGAGCTAGAAGACAAGTGGACAGGGTAAATTATTTAAAAGAAAATGTGGCAAACATTTCTATTTTTATAAAGGATTAATAGTGCTCATTACATGTGTACCTATAATAAATATATATTGCAGACTTATAAACAAAGTTCATAGTCATTTCTGAAAGGAAATATGGTAATGCCATCTTATTAAAATTCAAAATTAAAGATTTTTAAAAGCCCAAGACCTCAGCTTTTCATGTCATGTAGCCCCAGCAGACACAGGAAGGTCACCACCATTTAAACAAGATGAAAACCATCCTGTTGTAGTCAGTTGATTTGAACTTATTCGGAGAGCACTTGCCAGCTCATCAAAGTGTGGTCTTACTGCTGTTAAGCTCCTTCTCATCCAGGGTCTTTCCTCTGGATTATTAACACCTTTATTCAGGTACAAATGCACTGCTGCTAAATCTACAGCAAGTCACCTGCTATAAATCTGTTTGGAAGTTTGATTTTGTGGTCAGGGGACTCTGAGAGTTTTTACGTATTTAACATACACATCACACTTACATACGAATTTCTTTTGCCTCTTCAGTCTCCCTGTATATTTACCCTCCTATATCTCTCTGGACTACGGCTCTCTGAAATCAGAACTGGGTTGGTATTTCTCTCTGGCACAGTGTCAGGGTTTAACAAATAAGAATTAGTAACAATATTCCAGAGGGTGTTGTGCAGCGCCGGAGGAAAGCTGTCGTGAGGTCACATGTCAGCTGTGTCTGCTTGCTGCCAGTGGGCTTTAAGGGGTTTTCAGGAGAACCCCTGCAGAATACAGAGCAGGAGAACCCCTGTGGAGTCATTCATCCAAACCCTGCATCCCGCTACCAGAAATAACATCCTGGGGAATAAGGCTGGGGAAAACAAAACAGGCAAGGAAAAATAAAATAAGCAATAAACTAGACACACGCATACAGCTAAACTGCTTGGAAGTGAAAACTCAGCAGGGTGGTAAATGTTGCTACGTAACTCTGAGACCATGTACGACACAGAACCTCCAATTTTCATGCAGTTTAATTGTGAGTTCTTTCCTCCTTCGGGAGTTAAATCAGTGAGAACCATATAACTTAAAGTGGCTTGTTGTGGGCTCTATCTCCGGCAATCAGTGCCTAGTTTCATTTTTTCATGAATGCTGCCTCTGTTGTTGCAAGCATTGTTTCCCTGCTCCTGTATAACTGGATTGCAAAAGAAGGTGTGTGGGAATTTTTAGATAGAAAAGTCTGCCGAATTTGAATGAGACAGTTCTACTTTCTCATTTCAAATCATGCCAAAGGGTAAATGCAGCGGGTGTAAGTGACATGCAACTAAGGGCTCAACAAGAAATCCATAAAAAAGATTGAAATGCAAACTGAGTGGTCCAAATAAAATAGGCTGTCTTGCCTTTTATTTTTTTAATTAAAAACCCACTGCATATAAGCCTTGTAATAAGTTAAAAGGGGTAAATTAATGATCTTGACAATATTTGCAGAACAAACCAGAACATTAGATTTTTCTGTGACTGAAAGGCATGTGGTAAAAATCAATCAGAACCAAGATGCACCCTTCTTTCCTCTTATTGTACTTTTATTAATTCAGTTTCTGATTTCTTTGAGACTCTCCTCCGCTACTGCTTCCACCCTGACTCCAGAATAAAAAGAATCACTTTGACACTACATTTTAACCCAAAAACATTTCTGCATTCATGGCTGGTGTGGTATCAGCAGCCTCAGAGAATGTCATTCCCTCCCAGTTCACTGCATGGCAAGAGGATGGACAGCATATAACCGCTTTACAGAGATCCTCTCAGCCCATGCATGAAGATGATCATTTTAAGGCCAATTTGGCTGCATGTTGCAGTGACAGCCAGTGAATATGCTGGTTGTGATTTACACATTCAAGCAACAGGTGCTGTATTTTGGTTCATGATGGCAACCAACCAGGACCATTGCAGTTGGCAGTTGCCATAACTGAGTGGAATGTGACATCAAACTGCTTTGGGTCACAGTCACATTTTGTTCATTCTCAAAATTTCGTGGCATTTTCAGTACTTGGTATTATCTAGGTGCAGTTATCTCATCACTCCTTTTATTGACATAGGAAACAACTAAACTCAAAATCACCTGCCATTACTTCAGAGTTACAGACCAGAGAAGTTTTTGACATCACTTCTCATGATTCCAGGAGAGGGATTGTCTCCTGCAGCAAGTGCTAGAAAGGTTCAAGGAAAAACTCTACTGAAGAAGAAAACCCCAACCTAGCTCCTCGTTAAGGCAGAGATTCACCTTAAGAATTGCATTTACAGTGTGTTTTCAAGCCATATGCACACATTTCCAATCTTTCCTCTCTCCAGAGCCAGCCATCCCTCCCTCCACGTTTCATGCAGGTTCCTACAGCATTGCTTACAATCAAGTGCCCTGAACACAGACAACAGTAAAATATCCCTTATGAAGTGAATAAGGAACAAAACAGCATTTGATGCTGCCTTGAACAAAATGCAATTAAAATGATAACAGTGCTGTCTTTCATTCATTCATTAATTCATTTACTGATATTCTTTAACAATTAGTATATCTATTCTTTTACAGTATTTGAAGACGCTGAAGGGAATAAAAAGTGCCACAAATCCCTTCTCAGGGAAACGTGCAGCTTTGGTGTAGATGGACAAAAGAACAAAGAAGGAAAGGAGGAGGTTGCACAGGCAAATACCTGCTCAGGTGCTGTGTGAGCCAGGAGCTGCTGCCCAATTCAGCAGTGTGGGAGAGCCAGACTGGTGGTAGGGTGGTAGGGCAGCCTCAGCCACCCCTCAGCTGCAGTTAAAAAGCTGTTCTGGATCACTTTTCAGTGGATAGTTTGTGTCTGTTTCCAAGTTTCAGCATGGTTTGCCTTCATGCTGTCCTTAAAACAAACAGAATTTTAACTTGAGCGCTTGACTTTCCCTGACCCTAAATTCTCCAATAATATTTCAAACTACAGAAGGTGTGCAGGTCCAGGAATGGATGTTCTGGATGCTGGGAGAAACTGGCAGAGGACCAGGGTTAGCTCAGTGTGCAGACACACATCTCGATCTCTGGATCAAGCCCATAACTTCCAGTTAGCTACATCATAGCATTCAGAAACACAGGCAAACAACTCTAGATACTCTGCACGAAGGAGATGCTGCCAAATACCTGTGCAGACTCTTGTCTTTTTCTCTTCTATTCTAACCATTTTAAAATCATGTCTCATTTCAAGTCTTAATATATTAGATTGAAGCCTTCAGTCATTAGGACCCTTTATATGTCTTTCTGCTAAATTAGGTGTCTCTTTTCTAGACTAAATATTTTCACCAGGATTTCTCTGACACAAAAATGTCACCCTTTTGCTCCCTCATTAATAAGGTAAGCAGATCAAGTTTCTCACTGCAAAAAAATCACCCTTGTCAATCTTTTCAAGCTTACCAGTATTATTTCCAGAAGGAGAGTGTGATGGCTTCTAATGATGCACATTATTTCTAGTCCCTTTCAGCTGGTTCATGCATCTGCAGATGGTGTTTGGTCTCCAAGTCCCCCTACCACACTGAAAATGATATTCCACTGGCCACCACCAAAGCTCTTAAACCAGCCTAGTTGTGATTGCTTTTAAAACACCTCCTTTTCTAGAAAGGTTCTTTTTTTGTTACCTTGTTTTTAGTGATATTGGGAGGCATTGGTTTTTTTGAAATTTATGTATTTCAGATTGAAATCTACCATAATGTCATATTTTTCTTTTATTTATTCAGTGAAGAAGTTGAGGAGAAAAAAAGTCTGTGCATGGGGAAAAAAAAAAAAAAGCAAAGCTATATGGGCAAAAAATGCTTTCCAAATTTCCAGGAAATGCCATTATAGTTTCTTTAATGTACCAGTATGCATTAGAACATTATCCCTCATTTAAAATAACATAATCTAGTCTGTCACTCTGGCCACGTAATTTTTTTTTTTTTTAATACTTCTACAAATATTCCCTTTTTGTTTTCAGTATAAGCATGAAGTGGAATTTCTGACTATTGTTGGAAAAAAATCCAGAAGAATGAAGATTAAACTCCAGAAGAATGAAGACTGAAGCTCACATCCATTATAATATCACCAGTCTTGGCATGACCTTGATCCTTTGAACAAGCATTTACTACTCTGGACAGAAAACAAAACCCCAAACCAAACCAAACCAAACCAAACTAACAAAAAAACCCCAAAACAAAAACCAACCAACCAAACAAAAAAATCCAGTTAAAAATAAATAAAATCAGAATACGGGTGGCTGTGGATGTTACAATGCACAAATCTGATGTAAGAGGAGAGTGCAACTTAAAAGGTAGTAACTTACAGAGTTATATTAATTTCTGCAGTACTGCAACCAATGTACAAATAACAGGAACACCATCTGTTCTCTAAAGAACCATGTGAAAAAGTGCCTGCTAGCAATTAAGAGGTTCTACACAAGACACAATTTCTGCAGTTTTCACTTTTTTTCCTGGTTTGGTTTGGTTGCTTGGTCTGGAAACTATGTCATAACATATACCAGTAGATGACGTTTCCGGTATTTGTTTTCTGTTTTAGCCTACTTAGCTTACATATGTACTTTTTTAATCAGTGTATTTGGTATTCATGACTAATGTGAATTTGTAGATGAGATCTGAGAGAATTATTTGGATTTAGGTTTAGAGCTTTTCCCATCCTGGCAAACTGATATTACCTGAACATTTATTCTGCTCTGGATAATGTATTTTCTCTCTCTGGCCTCTCAATTATTTTTAGCTTTCCCTTTCTCTTTTTAATAGTTATGGTAGATTAGTGTAAGCACTGCTTCTTTTGGGTTATGCTATTACTGAGACTTTGCTAACATGGACGGGAATGCTGTCACAACTATTTCACTGCTATAGATTTTCACAGTCCTAGAGGGCTTAAAGTTAAAAGAAACTACAGATTTGTTAATGCATTTTGCAATTTGATTGCGTTAATGTGTTCAGTAACGTGCTCAGATCTTTGGAACAAGTCCACAGCCTTTGAATTGTAGTTGAGAGCGATTCTTATGTACACAATACCATGCTGGCCCATGACATAATTGCTATACAGATAAGTCAATAAAGACATAGTGAAATATGAAACAAAGTCATAGAGGAGAATTAAATGACACAGGCTGCAATATTGCTTGCTGTCATACATGCTCTCTTTGGCCAAAAGAAGCTTTCCCTAAGAAAGTGGTTCCAGTACACTACCACCATAACGCCTCAGAAAGTTAGCTGGGCTTTGGCAGCAGAGCCATGATGATTATTTTGGTTTCTGTTGCACAATGTCTAATGAACATCAAGTACTTTCTTTTAACGTGTGCCCACCCTTGAAAGAGCATATAATCCTCCTGTAGAATGAACAGCATGAGGAAAGATAAGTAGGAATTCATTCCTAATTTTAAGCTACAGGAACACCTGGAGTCCTGGAAAAATCTATACTTGTTGCCAAAAAAAACTTCCACAGACACTGTGCTAAATCAATCCTCCCTCCCAAACCCCCTGAAAGACTATATGAGTGTGACTAGCAAAATATGATTGCATTTGTCAGTCACACCAAAAACATGATTTTCACTTTTCATAGTGAAGAAAGTAAGGACCAGTCCCTTGGGGCAGAAGATAAACCAGACCAGCATCTTCAAAACATCTACACAGAACAATCCTGACTCATGAGACATAGATGAAGCCAAGGGACACTTCAGCCACACTGGCATTAAGAAATAGGAACTTGCAACATAATTACTTCCTTTTAACTGCTAAAAGATGTCTCTCAAGATTGAAAAAAACTGAGCACATGTAAATTTAAAATTACACAGAGAACATATAAAGAGACTTCACATCCATTTACTAAATGATTTTAACAGCAGAGAATTTCATACTAGGATTTAAAACCAGAGCCTTTTACAGCTGCCAGTAAAATGGCTTCAATATATCTAAATACAGGCATGGATTTCCTGGAAGTGAACCTTCATTTTGAAGGAATCCTGCTCTTGCTAATGTCTAGTAACAGCTAGCATTGCACTGTGATAGGCAGAACTAGAGTCTGATTAATGAGAAAAATTCAATCACAAGCAGCAATTAAGTGGATCTGAGATGAATGCAATAGATGTATTTTCAATGTGAAGAAAACCAGCCACACCAATTGCACTAATGGAACTTAAGCTTTTAAATTTTATTTGTAATGCATGCTGGAAATCCTACTCTGTTCCACTGATCTACAAGGTCCATGACCACTATACCTAAAAATGGAAATTGAGAATTACTATGCTGCTTCATTTTTGCTCATGTGAGTGCCTGAAAGTTTAAATAGAAATGAAAAGTCCTGACTTACCATGGTATAATAGAGCTTTCTCTGCTTGTAAGAAATGGAGAGGAATGGGTAGGCACACCTCTAGGCTGCAGCTGGGAGCACGTCACAGGCAAAGGAAAGCACAAGCCTGGGCTCCCCTGGCACAGCCAGGGACAGAGGGGATGCAAGGAGATTCCAGGGATCAGGCGCACTCATTTTCCTCTCCAGTTCCAAAAGTTTGGATACTTTTCAAAGTGAAAAAGTTGTTCATTTTGGCACTTAACAACTGGCCTGGGAGAAAAATAGGGACAGCACTGAAAAATGATTCTTGTGGTGATGAAGCTGAAAAAGTAAACAGTTGTCTAGGTAAGGCAGAAAATACATTTTACAAATTGGTCTTTCTAACAGCAACTGATTTCTACCAACAATTTAATTTTGGCAGCAGACAAAGATTCTCATTTGCACCTGTGGCACTGACTTAAGCTTCTATTTTCTGCATCTCCTTTTTGTAAGCCATGTTCTGCTCCTAAGGAAACAAACAGGCAAGAAGCCAGCTCAGTATTACAGGACTGCAGGTCACACACTGGCACAGCAAAGATAAAGCATCTCTGCTGTAAGAGTAGATGTGGTCTCCAGGTGAGAAACATTCTGAGAGCCCGGTCTGAAGCAACATGAATGACTGTGACAATGGCCACCAACCTCCTGGCTAACTGTTCCAGGCACAGGCCACTTTTCTGTTGCTTTCCCCCCTTTCCTTGGAATCTGTGTGGCGAGGAAAGATGCTATCACCATGAAATCTCTGTGGCAAAACATCCCTGTGAAAACAAGGCAGTGCACTGCGGTCACACGGGCACTTTCCCTCCCCACCCCTTGGAAGAAGAAGAGGGGATAAACACTGTGCAAACCCATATTCTGTTTCATATGGCCTGAGAGCAATGAGGAGCACAGAAAAGCCGTACGCAAGTGCAAATACTAATGTGAGCAAGAACTAATCTCAGCATCACCCATTACCAGAAATATTGTGGTGGCACATTGCTCCTATGACCAGACGCAGGTACAGGCACCAGCCTTGCCCCACTTACTGCTCTGTTCTTCATCTCTGACCCTCTGCTTTTCTCAGGGACTTGAGCAGAGTCCCAGTCCTCCAGCTACTGTTTTGGAGAAATAAGTAGCCAATGCAAGCAGCATGATCTAATGCTGCATGCAAGCCTTAGGCAGTTCCCAGGGAAGAGCAAGGAATATGATCTTCTCTGGTAGTGGCTGCACTGCAACAAACCATCCATCATCACTGAAGAAAACTCAGGAAAGGAATTTTGCATTCGTTACGGGTTCCAGATAGGTCCCATAGAAGTCAAATATAGTTTTACTACTGATTTCTTTGAAACACTTTACCTCCCATGCCTGATTTCAATGAGGTTGTTGTTCTTTACACTCCCTCCCTCCCTTGATTAGGGTACACCTGACGGACCAAGGAGGAAGAAAGAACCAGCTACTGTTTCTCTCTGAAGTGTATCGTCCAAAACAGCTGCTGACACTTTTAATGAATGTCAATAAAATATTTGTCATTCTGACTACAGCCAAGTTTTAATTTGAACTCTGTCTCTGATGACCTCAAACAGGGCACTCAAAAAATCACTAGAATCCAGTAAAAGAGAAATCTGATAGTAACTCTCATTTGTAATATGCCATGCAGCCATCATGATTTATTGCAATATACCAAAAACTGGTGAGTTTAGCAGGCTACAAAACCACTTCTATACCACTCTGCTGCTTGGTTGTAGTAATAAATAATCTATATTGAAATCATGAGTTCACTACAAAGAAAAGCATGCACATTTCAAAACAGCTGTATAGATTTTTTTGTTCTGTTTCATGAAAAATAAAGAGGGGAAAAAGGAAAGGGAGGAAAGAGGAAAAAATGAAAAGGAAAAAGAAAATAGGAAAAGGAAATAAAGTGAAAAGTGGTAGGAACTGACTTACTGATTTACAGTTTAATTAATGGTGAAATAATTTGTTGAACATCAACAAGGTTTTAATGCTGCCCTGAAGGACTATCTGGAAGTTCAATAGTGTGTTAAGACTATAACATGCTTCAGTGATCAAGATAAATCAACAGTCAACAAATCAGGGATCTGAATTTGAAAAATAGAAATCTGTTGTTTTCTGCTAAATGCTGAATTAATCTGTATTGTGAATCAGTATTATTGCTGTTTTCTATACCACAAAAAAATAGGTAACTTATTACTCACTTGTTATCCATTCCCTTGCAAAGCTGTTAACCCCCACAAAGATGGTAGCGAGTTGAGAAAACCAGGAAGGAACAAGAGCAAATGGCACAAAAGATCATTTCACTTGCTTGACTAGGCACATTAATGAATTCCACTTAGACTGGAAAAATGCAGTGAGCACCACAGCATCATACATTGCTTTAGCTTGAGTGATTCAGAGTCTATGCCATTAAAATATACAGTAAACTGTAATTAAGCAATTAGACATGAAAGAGCATAGGCTGGGCTGAAATAATGTAAGACCCCCACATGCCTTGTTTGTTTTATGCCTATAGCAGTTTCAGCTTTAACTCTATTTCAAAATGACATATGCCCTGCCAGAGCTGTCCTACTGTGGTTTAAAAAGCTACCTCTTTTTCTTTCCTACCAAAAAGCAATTCTTTAAGTACTTTGTTCTTGCACCCTTGTACAAATCCTTTCAGTTCCTGTTAACACATTTGCTGCTCATAGAAGCTGCCTTCCAGAGAGTGTGATGATGGCTAAGAGGCAGGAAATAAAGGGCAAAGATAGGAAAGCTTTCTCTGGCATTAAAATAAATATAATTTAGCCTCCAGGATAGTTTTAGTATAGCCTAAAAAGGGTGCCAACATGAAAAATTATTTTAATTAGGACTACAGGTAATTGTAAAACCTTATTGGAAGAGACAGATTTCTCTGCACCTCTCAGATCAGAATGCAAAATATATAAATATGGAACTCAGATGAAGGACATAAAGACAGACATAATAAGGTAAACTAAACTATAAGGGACAGTTATGACTATATCTCATTTTTACAGGTTTTCCAGTAACTTCCTGATGTAATAAAATCCAGGTCTCACAAAGACTCAGTGATGAAGTCTAACCTATATGCAGCAGCAAAGTGAATAACAGAATACATTTTAGTAAAAGAAAGAAGAGATCAATACAGGAATCTTACAACAAAGCACTTCACAGATGAGAGCTTAAAAACAAACCCCCCAAAATCCTACAGAGTTTAGAACAACCTGTCACAGTGGGATCTTTAAGCACTAGCTTTCACATTTTCATTTGTGTATTAACTTATTTTTAGGATCTTATGTTGTATCCTAAAGCATAATTCTTTTGGTAGAAACAGGCAGGTATGTATTGTAAAAATTATTTCTGAAGAACAGCTACTAATCAGCAAGGTATGCTTCTACTTTTATTTCCACAAGAAAAAAACATGTAGATATTTAGGTTTTATTTTTTCCTTCTCCACTTGTTTTTCAAGCAAAGATTATGTATTTCAGGCATTAAAACAAAATAGGCACTAAAGACTTAAAAAGTAATGAATGAGATGTGATTTAGGGAAAAAAATTCCAAACCCACCAACCTCATAAAATTAGAAAAAACAAGTCTGTAAGTTGCATCATAATGGGTTTCACATCTGAAGCAGCTGGTACTAAACACCAAAAGGGTCAAAATCCAGAGAAACTGAACACTGGCCTGATTCAATGCCACAAATTTTACTGTAGGAGGCCTTCTCCCTGTTTTCAGCATTTACTGTTGATCATGGGCAGTGTAAGACCTTCCTCCACGCTCAGACAACTCAGGGAGCTCGTGATCAGCAAAAGCAAACAGGGTTTGTGAGGTATCAAAACCCTCCCGCCTCTCTGCATAGCAGGAGGAATGTCTGTGCAGGCTCCAAGACAGGACTTTATTCCCAACAAAGCAACTGTCATGAAAAGCAAATGAATCTGAACCTTTTCTACCCTTTTTGTAGCCCCCACACACACGCACACACAAATTTCTTCAAATAGGTTATTTATTCATTATTCTATGGGGAGTCTTCCAGAGCAGACCTAAACTCTGTGCAGAGTCAGCTTCACAGTGAAGAAATCAGTGACATTTGTGAGATCCTGACGTACTTTGGAGACAGTGAACTCCCCGTTTTTTCTACCCCAGTGACTGTCTAGTCATGTTCCTGCCAAAAATTTGTTTTTCTCTTTCCATGTTTTCTGTTCTTCCTTTTTAAATTAAGATCACATTTGAGCCAAATATTTAACACAGCTGAGTTTTCAGGTTGGTATTGAGAATAGTCATTTATTCATTTTAACTCTCAAATTCAATTTTTCTTATTTCTTCCACAATTTTTTGTCGTATTTTTTCCAAGTAATTAAAAAAAAATAAAAAATCAAAAGGAAGTATTGAATATTTTATGTTTAGATTTTACTCTGTCAGCAAAAACACAAACTTCAGTTTGCTCATATCTTTCCAAAATAAAGAGATGAAAATAAATGTAAAGGTTACAAAAGCATTTGGCCCAGCAGACTTGCAGACTCATGTCCTCTGTTTTTCAGAACAGGAGGAATGTGGATAGTGGCCAGGACATTTGTCAGACTAACTCCATCAACAACCATAACTCACTGAGCCACATGTGTGCAATCTAATAATCTTGGCAGATGAATATTATGTAACATTGAAGTTGGTGGACTTGCTGTACAGAAGAATTTATCTGTGCCTAATCATGATTTGTTTACAGTGTGAGCAGGCACAGTTATGAGATTGGTACAGCATGATAAACCAAACTTCTTTTCCCTTTATTTTACAAAGACAGATACCAGTCACCAAAACCAGTAAAAACTATAAGAGACTAAAAAGAATTATGTCTTATAAGCAAACAAATAGGAGCCAGTGTGATTTTTTGTAGAGATATAAGGGGTCATTGGTACATGATACACCATATCAAAAAACTCTAGAACTGTTATTCAGAGATTAATTACCTCTGAAGGTCTTGTGGTCCATCAAACCATGATCGATCTTGTGATTCTTTTTTCCCTAAAATCCAACTAGATTTCTTTTGTTGTGACTTGTGCTCATTTCTGCTTGTCCTATCAATTTTCATTTTTAGCTGCAGACGGCTGTGAGGTCCTCCATCACCTTTCTTTCTTATAATTCAACAATCCCAAACCCCTCAGCCTCCTCTCACCTTTTCTTTCTTCTCCTTCTTCCAAAATAAGCTCTCTGCCAATAAACCTACATAAAGAGTGGCTCTTGAAAGGTAGGGAAAGCCAATGCAAACTTACCTAATTCCTAAGTATGCTTTATTTCTGAATACAGGGTTAAACTATTTATGAGAGACAACTCATCCTCCATGAGTGCACAAAGCTGGTACATTATTTAATGCAGGGCCTCTTATGCTGTTTCCAGAGCTACGTGACAGGCAGAGACTGAGGAAGCAGACACTTCCATGGCCCAGAGCCTGACCTGACAAGACCACTGAACAGAATTTTCAGGCCACTGTCACCAGAGCCACCCTTCTCTCTCTCCTCCTGGTCACATGGTCCTGCCCCATTGCCCTTCTGTTGACTCCAACTTTAGCCTGTAATATGGAACCTCTCACTGCCAGATTTTAAAATCAGGCAAAAATCTAGACATCAGAATTTCTCAAAACCACGGTCTGATACATTGCACATGCAGAATGCCATTACTGCTCTCAGCACATTAAAAAAAAGAAAAAAGTAGAAATCCCCAAATCCTGTTTTGACTGGTGAGACTGTCTTGCATATAAAATTAACACATCATATACAAGCCTGTCTCCCATGGATCTCTATTAATAGGGTGTACAATAAGTTCCCATATGATAGAATCCTGTAGAGCCATTGCTTTGGGTAGAGAATGAAGGACAAGAATGTGTGAGGGCCACACAACTGCACTGCCACTACCACAACTTTGGCTAAAGGAAAAATGTCTCCCTTCCACCCAGGTCATACATGTTTGCCTGCACATACGACCAAGTACATCTCCAGGGGTGTTCTGACTCCTAGGTATGTTCAAGGCCACCTTTTCTCCCTAACTGAAAGCTCAGTATGTATTCTGTAGAAACAAGGGAAAGGTAAAAAGTCATAAAGCCATCTGTTATTTTAAGAGGTGCTCGAGCAACCTGAGCTCTATAGCAGTTGCAGATTGGTGCCATCCTCGTTCCCACAGTAGGTTCAGGGGCATATCGAGGCTTCCTCTCAACAAAGACAAAACTCAGTAACCAAAAGCCTATTGCTGGAGTCCAAGGGCTCGGCTTGCATGACTGGGAGAAAGGGCAACAAGCACAGGGAGCTGGGCTTTGTCCTCCCACTGCCTATTGTACCAGTCCTGTTGAAATCTTTATGCCAGATTTAGACTTCCTAGCTGGTCAACAAACAAAAGGTTTTTTTAGCTTCAAACGTCTGCAATAAAGTATTTGAGATGTGTGTCATCTCACTTTGTAAACTAATAAAGGGTGTCTCTGTGAGAACATGAGAATGCTGATTAGTCTGCTAAGATAACTACACAGATTGAGGTAGACCTGATACAGGTGCTGGATACAGGTGCTCATATTATTCCAGAGAAAATTTTATAAGATTCACTATTATGTTACAAATTTTGCACCATGTTTTTTTCTCACTCATGAAAAAGTACTGAGAACCCAGCTCCATGTAGATACTTTATGGCCGAGTTATAGTTCTGGCCCAGCTAATTAACTGAATTTAGTTTTTAATTTGTGGTTTGTGGGTCTGAAGCTCTATGAACTCCATCCAAATGGTTCTCAATAGGTAATTAAAAAAAGAAAACCAATAAAATAAGATTAGTTGCACAATCAGTCAGCAGTCATTAGAAAGACATAGTAGCCTGTAAATTTACAGTGTTAAAAATCTTGACTTCACTGGGTCTTCATTGTCTAGTCCATCAGGCAGATGAGTAGAATAATTTAAAAAAAAACAACCAAGGGAGAGAAAAGCAATTCATATCTTTATAGCATTGCTTTTGAAGATATTCTGATCTCCCTCTCATTACCTCACAGTGCAATATAACCAAGTTCTGGTATTTGCTACAATGCAGAGGGCATCTTGTGCAAAGAGTTGAGGACACCCACATAGCAGCATTTTCGCTCACCTGTTCTCTCACCACCTTCAGAGAATTTGACTCATCTTCAAATAAAAAAAGTAAAAATCAGTGCTATTACAAATACAGAGGGGGTAAAATCAGTGCAAGATTATTAAATTCTAGCAATTGCTTTTCTGAGTAAACCAGAGGCATGTCAGGCTGCTGACACTGTAAGAACATAGCCAGCCCTGGAGTAAGAATGGAGGGAACAAACACTCCTGCCTTCCAGAGCAAACAAAAACGTAATCTTCTTTTGTTAATAGGCCAGATTTCCCTGCACTTATCACAAGTGAAGCAATAAAATATCATACTGTGAACAATCACACATTGGACATTCTTAATTATAATCTGAAAGTTAGGAGTTACTAGATTCTTTAATTAAATATTCTCCTAATGCCTCTAACTTATCACTGACTGGTAGAATTCTCATAGCTGAAATACATCTGTTTGAGAGATCTGCACTATCCCTACCCCTAAATGAGTTGTTATATAATTACAAAAGCCACAGGTAAGACCATCGATCATCCTGTATATTTACCAATGAACTGTGAGCAACACAATTCCACAGAGAGCAACATGTCCTGCCCAAGCTGAGCAGACAGCAGGTCAGACATGAGTGCAAGCCAGAAACTTTCAATTTGCATCTGGAATTGTTATTGTCCACAGCTTACACTCATTCAAAACTCCATCCAGCCAAGGCAATCAGAGAATTGATAGAAAACAAAAAGGATGCAGTGCCATGACTCCTACATGATGCTGGAGAAATCCAAAGGCCAGTTTTGCTTTTTTCATTGATTAATATCTCAAAGCAATCCTTTCAATATAAGGAGGGCTTCAACAAACGTTTGTTATGACTATGCATCACTTTAGAAATCTCTGAAATATAAAATGGGTACATGAAGTCATTCATGGAAGCCAGGACATTGTCTCTCCCACCTGCAATGGAGGAGTTTCACAGTGATGTTGAGGGCAAATGTCAGTGTGCCTGCATGCAGAACATGCTGTGCATTATTAACACTTTGCAACTGCACAACTGATTAAGAGCTCACTACCACAAATGCTTATTCACAGAAATAACTGCTATTCAGATAAGAAAGCCTAACGAAAACAATGGATCTACCAAGATGCTCGCAAGGACTAAAGTCAGAGCAAGACTCTACAAATGAGAAGCTCAAAACAATCTAAAGCAGTCTGGCCTATTCTCTGCCTTCAAGAATAGTGTGACACATAGTCCTGAAGAAAGAAATAAAGCCTTAGTTTTAGTTAGTTTTAGCGCAGGTGTTTCATTGATCATATTTTGTGCTGTGTTGTGCAAGAAATACCCATGATTTAGCTAAGCTGTAGGTGGATAACAGTCCCTGACAGATTTAGCAATTTCTACCAAACACTGTGGCAAATTATGCAATAATAATATAAATTTTTATCTCCTTTTCACATTGAAATAATCTGATTGCGAAATGTGACAATATCTTTAAAAATAAACCTTTTTCCATTTTATACTACACAATAACATGAAACGAGATACAAAAACAAGCTATGAGATGGGATTATAATAACTGTGTCCTTTTGGATTTTGCAATACTGGAAATAAGAATTCCTATTGCAATCCTTCAATCCTATTACTCATTGCTATTTCAACAAGTGCTTTAACAGAGCACACAGGCAAGATGGCTGACTTGCAGCCTCCAAACCAGAGTTCTGTTGTGACAATCACAGAGCAGGTACCTTCCTGGTATATGGGTGGCAATAAAAGCAATCTGTCACAAAAACAACTGAGAATATCAAGAGGGAGGTGCTGAGGGCAGGTTTGCAGGGTTACACAAAGCACAGCAGCTCACCCAAACCAGCTGAGTCCCCATGATGGCTTTTCACCTTTGAGACACACACACAAACTTTATCCTCCTCTTGCCTTTCTGAACCAAATGCTGTGCAACTTGTGGCTGCATTAAGGTTTCCTTGGCTATCGCAGAACCAGAAGCAATGTGAAGTATATCTAACATTGGGATTGAGAAATCACCCTTTCATTCATGTACACATATGTCTTGGTCTACAACTCAAGATGGGTGATGAATGTTAACTTTAAAACAAAAAGTTCTCAACCAGATAATTGGTTGCATAATTTAGCAAGTAAACTTCTGGCATAGTCTTCCCCAGATCCACAGGCATAATTTCTATTGATGTCAATGAGAACAAAGTACACACAGAAAGCTGAATGGAAAAAAGCAATCACTTCACAAAATCATAGAATATTTATCATATTCTTCTGAATATGTTAACATATTCAGAAGAATATGTTAATGTGGATTCCACACAGCAGTCATGGATTTTCATTTTCACAGTCTATGCCATGTTAATATCCATATTTTTCTGCCTCTAGGTTTAGCATTTGGCAGTAAGCCATTAAACCGTGAAGCACAAAGGAAAAAACAAAACAAAAGCATGATCAGAGTCTCTACAATCAGCAGTGCAGACTTTGCCAGATGAAGAAAATTATATGGCCAATGAAGGTGCAGAAGGTGAAAAAATTAATCTAAGGGAATTAACAAGATGCCTGACACCAGAGTGCTCCCCAAAATCTCTTGTGTCAGCTTCAGCTGGCCATACCGAGTCAAGTTCACATGGTGGATTTGCACTAATTTATGTGTGCCTCTCTCTGCAGTTGCTGAAATTATTGTTTTTACTGTGCTCATTTAATTTCTTTTCCACTATTTAGTTTGGCCAAGAAGTCTTCACTTCAAACACTTTGAATTGCAAATTACAGCTCCCAAAAACCAAAACTCTTACGTTGTTTCTTGCGCATTTTCCACATTGTTTCTAAAAGCATAAAAAATTGCACCTTCTTGAGAACTCTTACCACCTTAATCTCATCTGCAGCATTGCTTGCATAGTACATCTACAATTATTTCTGGGTTTTCCAAGCTTACAACCTTCTACTATTCCCCCCACAATGCTGTGGATGCATTTTTTCATCTTTCAAGATTGACAGAGGATGCAAGGGAAGAAGTACATAGTCTCAGATGACAACAGATTTTTTTCAAGGTAGACTTCTATGGCTCTAAATTGTATCTTCAATATTCAGTTATCAACTTTGGAAAGCCTGGGTACTTCCAGTCAAATTCCTATAGCAAGGGCTGATTTTGGTGTGCTTTGTACCACAGTCTCAGATTTTTCCCGACAAAGTATAGAACAAAGAAAACATCTTTGTGTAAAAAACTTGCAGGTAATAACTTTGAAGTGATGGAGTCAGCTTCCGTTGCCACATAGCATATATGTGTTTGTGAGCAAGTTTATGCAGAGAAAAGGAAAGGCTTGCAACCATTTTGTTGTTTAGAAGGTTCACACTTACTCCCTGCAGTTTCCTGTTCTTGCTTTTAGCTCTACTCCATGTTTTTCCTCTTAAACCTTCTGCAAGTTCCTCAGAGAGCCTGTGACCCCTGTGCAGCAGAGCAAAGCTCAGACAGACCCAGAAGTTCCCTGGCTGAGCACACGTGCAACTGCAGGCAGTGCTATTACTCGTCATGATGTTGTACTCACCTAAGAAGGGCCATGTCTGAATTAGTGGTCCCAACCACCATTCTCAAACACACTGGAGACAGAGGTTAGCAAGACTTATTAACTGGTTTGATGATGCCCTGCCATTATTTCAGAAGTACTTGTGCTTACTGCTGCCCTGTGCACCCAAGAATGCCTGAGGGAACCAGCACGGCTTTCCACGGAACAGGGCAATCTGTTCAGACAGCATATCCTTCCAGATTCCTCCACGCTCACAACCTGTTCAACCTGTTGCTCCGAGAACAAAAAATTTCCTGGAATATATCCCTCTTCTCCATATCTCTCCAACTTGTCAGGACTTCACTTAAACTGAACAAACTAGGAATCAGATTCTAGACAAAATTACTCTTCAAGAGACAAGCACAACACAGCACCTCTCCTTTCTCAAACCCTCTGAAACAGAAGATCATAAATTCTTTCTTCTAAATATCCCAACAGTCCCATAAATGTGGCAGGATATATTGTTTTATCAGAGAAATTCAGTTTTTTCAGTGGTTGTATATTTTTGGGGTTTTTTTGGTAACTATTGGTGAGGCGAGTTCAGTGAAAAGGAAATTTTAAAAAAATGAAGGTATTCAGAATCTATCTGATTCAACAGTTGACATTTCTATTCTTTGCCACAGCATCTAGATATTTGTACTTTTAATCCTGTCTTAAGAACTTTGTCTCACTGCTGGGAAGAAACCTGTGGGCAAGATATATCCTTCAAATTCTACTCTTTCTTAGCTGTCACATGCTGGCAGCTGTTGATCAAGAAATCAGTGAGAGCAACAACTTCTGCCTTTTGTAACACTTCCCATACCACATATAGAAGTGGAAAATGCTTATACGAAAACCCTAAAGAAATTATCTTTTGTTTCATCTTCCCCTTTGTATATTTGTTGGCCTATTGAACAACCAAACTTCGCAGAAATGCTGACTAGCTCACCTTATATTCCCAATTCCTGCTGTTTTTAACCATCTGTAAGTCCAAATGTAGCAAGAACAATTATTTGTTGCCTTGGAAACATATGAACTATGCATTTATGCCTTTCTCAGTGTATATGCTTTTTCCTATAATGCTCTACTGCAGGTCTACCAAAGCTTGTAATTTACCAGTTGGAATGAACATTACCTTCTGCAATTTAGTTATTTATCAACTGCTGATAGCCAATTTTTTTTTTTAACCAAGGTGCAGATGACTTTTGCCAAGTCTATCTCTGACCAGTGCCAGAGATGTCAACATGTTTACCAAATAATGTGTTTTTCATCTTCCCATCAAATATAAAAATGGGTATTTTTTCCCTTATTATAAAAGAAAATATTTGCTAGTATTTATTATTTATCCTCTTCATACCCAGAAATTCTTTGGCTTGGCAAACTAAGCTAACAGATAGCATGTTGGAGGTCATTCCTAAAGAATTTCTTTATACTTATTTTCATATACATTAAAAGTCTTTGCCTTCCCTACAATGTACTTGTGACTCTATTGGCAAAAAGAAGTAGAATGTCCTTTACATTACTTCCACATAAATCATACCACAGTAGCTACACAAATATCTGTCAAAATCACTGGTGTCAGAACAGACTAACCTCACAATTCTTTCACATTATCAAAGCACCCTTACCATTCAGTCTAAATACACTCCTACCCACCAATTTAGCACAGGAATGTATTTGCCTTATTAGCCAAATAATAATAACTGCCAGATTTCTGAGTTAAAGGCAAATCATTAAATGTGCCAACCAAATCTCACTATTACAATACTCCCTATAATAACAAAGGCATCTAAGAAGTCTACATTCAGTTTTGCTTTTTGCTTTCTCTACAAAAGTATCTAAACACAGAAGAGTAGACAACACTTTGCCATTTTCTGAAGGGCAGACACATGAAATGCAGCCATGCTTGCCCTGCTCCACCGAGAGCTCAGGCAGAGGTACCAGTGAGAACAGGGAAGCCTCGGGGTACCTGCTGATGCTGGCACCTGTGCCAAGAGAATCCCACAAAAGTGGGTGGAAAGTTCCCTGCAAAGAACTTTGTGGAAACTGGGCCAAGATTTAAATAATACCTGGACCTCCCAGAAGGCATTATGTTACTTAAAAATACGAAGAACCAAAACCTAATTAGATTTGTAGAGCAGTGTTCAGGCTCCCCAGGTACGAGTGAGGAGCTTTATAGCTAAGGCTGAAAAGCTACAGAATGCCATTTTCCTACTGCTCCGTGGCTGCCCCTCAGAACACAGTATTATACTAATGGCAGCAATACCTAAAGTTTGAGAAAATCTTTTCTTTGTAATCTGAACAGTTTTTATTAATGGCATTTATTACTGTGACACGTATGATAAAATAAAGATCATGAAAACTACAAAGTCTTTGACTGAGATGTACAAATAAACTTAGCAGTCAGGTTTCAAGTTCACATGCTATGGAAATGACCCAATATATTTATGATTTTATTAAGACAGAAAAAGCCTTGATATATGCACAATGTAAAATCCTCGCTTTTCTTCCTTGCCCATTATTCATCTAGATTTTCAAAGGTACTTTATGGGAAATTATTCTAAACAGCAGGTGATTCTGTACCTTATACTGATAAAGAAGAAGAAAGCAATTTCCCTGCAGTCCCCAGCCATCAATCCTTTTGAAAAATAAGCTTGACCGTAAGCTTAAGGCACTACACCTGAACTAGAAAATACCCAAAGGGCATTCCAAGCTATGCCAGAACAACTGCCATTTCTTACATGAAATGTGACTCCTAAAAACTTTCTAGTTGGAAAAGTTTTTTAGTAAGGTAATAATTACCTAATGTGTACACAAAAAAGGAAAAAAAAATTTTATCATTATTCTCCTTATTTTCAGGAAAAATTCCCACTCCTCTAAATGAGATCAATAATTTCTTTTCTCTGCACTAGGATTTTTTTGATGATCAGGTCTATCAGCTATGCTGATTTGTGAAGAAATTGAAAACATGGTGAAAATATAAAACATTGACCTTTCAGAAAGTACTACTGTACTGTGTTATATACTCTCCAATGCATATTGATCACCTCCTTACCTACTTCAATAGGAAAACATAATGAAATTTAAGTTGAGTAGGGCACTTCCTATTTTTCACAGCTTTGGATTCTCTCCAGCAAACAATGGCCCCAGTTGACATCAACATCATTAATATAAAAAGATACTCAACAAAAAAAGTCAAGGACAGAAGGTGGCTCTCCAGTTTGAGTCTGCCTTTTTTCCTGGACAAAACTGCTGCTAACTTCTGAGAATCCAAGAAGATGTTAATGCAAAACAGACTGGCATTTTGAATGACTATCATTTTAGCCAGATAAATTTCTCCCTAAGCTGGACCTGCAGAGGTATCATATTCCAGACAAAAGGGTTATGATTTTTGCACAGATGTGCAGCTGATTTGTTATGGGCACCCCAGATAACTCAGAACCCTCTGCTTTTGTCCAGATCATATCACAGGTCAGGTAAGGAGAACACCAAACACCTACCACTAAGAAATAAGACAATAAAACATTCTGTCTGTGTGGTGGCGTACTAAAACTGATAGACTTTTCATAAAAGAAAAAGGATTCTAACTATGATTTGCTAAATTAAGTAAAAATGTCCAAGTCTTTAAGAGCAAAAATAATACCCACACCTTCCCTTTTGGAGTTTTGCTTAACCACTAAGAGTTGCTGAATTTATATTCCCCAGATTTCACCAAGGCAGTATTCACTAAGGAAGGTATTCTAGTCAATAAAGCCTCTCAGAAAATCCTTACCTGCATGTAATTATCTAGCCTGCTTACTCCTATCATTTCTACTACCCTCATTGCTAATTATTTTCTAAAGAAAATCAAGGGACACTTCAAGAAGAACAATTTGCTTTACTTGTCAGCTCCTTTTCCCTTTCCCTTTCATTAGCTCTCTCTAATGCCTGCTGCTCCAAACATTCCTCCCAGCACAACCAGCTCAGAGCTTCTAGCTGAAATTTCTGAAAAATGAAGTCTTTACCACCCTAACATTTTTCTGACCCGTTTAAAACTTTTTTATATATTTAATTTTTAATATATATATATATATATGTATATATCTATTATACATTATTTCTACAGGGCCAAAATCTAGATCGATTTCTGAGATGAAAGCATGATTTAATATTGCTTCAGTTGTTAAATACACTCTTGTAATTGAGACAAAGAGAATACTTTGCTGACAACTCGTCACCACGAGAATATTGCTTGTTTCAGATGAGTGGCAAAAAGCTTTCATTTTCTTTTGAGTGAAACTAGACATTAGGAAGCATTTCTTTACTGAGAGAGGGTGGTTGAACACTGGAATGGAATTCTTAGAGAGGTGGCCAATGCCCCAAGCCTGTCAACATTTAAGAGGCATTTGAATAATGCCTTTAGTAATATACTTTAACTTGTCCAGCCCTGAATAGGTCAGGCAGTTGGACTAGGTAATCGTTGTAGGTCCCTTCCAACAGGCATTATTCTAATCTAAATAATATGTTAAATAAATAAATACATAAATACATAAATAAGTCCTAAACTGCCTCTCCCTGGGAAGCGTGTGGTGCCCAGCAATGCACATCAGGGCCTCTGCGTTCATTGTGAGAGATGCAAGGTGAGAATCAAAGCCTTGGCTCATGTCTATTATTGGCCTAGGGGATTTCAAGCACAGCAAGACTCTGTTGAGCTTGCATTTGGAGCAAGCCTGCTTCATTTAAAGTAATTAATGTCACGGTATTTTTTCACTAGATAATGACTCTTTCCCTTGCCTCTGAACACCACTGTCATTTTACTGCCAAGGTTCCTTCCAAGCTCTGCATCATGGCACCCATGTAGAAGTACAGCTGTTGGAGCACTAACACCTAGAAGACAGAAGGGACAGCTCTGAGAAAGGTCTGGAGTGGCTAAAATGTAATCTCAAATGGGACCTGGATGATTTTGTCAGCAAGTGCTCTTACAGTGTCAAAAGATGGCAATGCTCAGCATTTTGTTGGTCATTACCTTGCTTTAAAATAACCAAGAAACAAGCACCTAATTCAATGAGCTAAGAACACTGTGAAGGCTTTGATTTAAAGATATATACAACATTTCATTATCAAATATTATAAGGTGAAGCCATATTTTAGCTAGTGAACATTTTTGAAAGAGAATTTTCTATTTTTCAAGTACATCACCTGTAAAGCAGATATATCCTATAGCTATCTCTCACATTGTCTTTACATTGTCAAATTTAGACAGGTAATATGATTTGCAAAAGCTAAAATAATACCAAACCAAAAGCATGGCATGAATTTAGATGCTTAACTATGCATTTAAGAACCAGGTCTTTTACCCTGCCTTGAATGAATGGACAAGTATAAATACTCTTGACAGAATGATTCATGCTTTATCATTGTTTCATCAAGAGTACATCCAAAGATTTTTTTTTTTTTTATTTTTACAATGTCATTCATGACAAAGACATACATAACCCACAAACAGATTACTAACTAGCAGCTGTGTATCTCTGGAGTCTCATCATCCTGAGCTTTGAAAACTGAAAAACAAACATATTGGCTTTCAATGGCATTGATGGACACTCTCTCTTTTTTCCTCTGTTTCATCTGTCAAGCATTAATCACTGCCTTAGTTGCAAATGAAACTTTTATTGGGAAATTATCATCTTGGTCTATACTAAATCCTTTCCCTTTGCTCCATGTATTAGGCAAAGGTGCCATTGCCTGCAGAATACAGCAATAATATAGTATAAAATGTGAAACCTAATAAAACAAGTTCTGTGCTTCTTGTACCATCATATTCCGGGATTTAACCAGTGCATAGAAAAGAAACGCCTGATGTCTATCCCTGACAACTCCTACCATTACATCAGTGAAAACAGAATGTTCTCCTGGCCCCGGAATACATGCACAAAGCCCAAACACAGTGCTTCTTAATCTTTTTCAGTTGAGAAGGGGGAAAAAAACTCTCTTTTTTCTCTACCCCTGAAAAGCTATGGCTCCTCTGGTATCCCCTCACATAATTTTGAAATTGAGAGCAAGGAGAAGTGAAGCAATAATTAAAATTAAATGCTGCTCCCTAA